>CM045739.1:35355000-35585000 GCA_024760905.1 Plotosus lineatus
TTTTTTTTTTTTTTTTTTTTTTTAAAAACAACAACCTTAAAACGGATGAACGTAAGTCGGAGAGCATCTGTATGTAAAATTCTGTAATGTGCGTCCATTTAAATATTATGTTAAATTTATGTAATTTTCAGCAAAATTTCATCTTCTACAGGCGTCAGATAAGTAGTTGGAGGTCATGGGTTCAATCCCTGTTAGACCACTATCATGCTAAAACCCCTGGACAAGATCTCAACCACAAGTGTACCTCTGTCCACCCAGCAGTATGAATGGGTTCCAGTTGAAAAATATATAGACTGGGAAGGTAACCTGGGATGGACTAGTGTTCCTTGATGCTACAGAAATCTGCAAAAGCTCTGGTGATCCAGTAGGCTCATAATACCCCAACAAACTTTACCTTACAGGCAGAATATTGATCTGATTTTTTTTTTTTTTTTTTTTTTTTATCCAACAAGTAGGTTTGGTAAATATCTCAAAGCAAGATTGAAACCATATTTTTGTACGCAAGACGAAAATAGTTTTTTCATAACAGATGCTGAAGGAGGATGTGATGTAAAGGGAACGCTAGTCATACAAAAAAAAATAATCCTGACTCTTGAGTGTAGTGCAGGTCTGAGAACCTTGTTAGAAAACGGGGCAATATTTATTTATTTCTTAATTTATTACTTTTTAATTTTTATTTGCAGGTGTCACAAAGTGTTGTGCAGAGAATAAGAGCAAACATGTTAAGACTAATAATGAAGTAGACGCAAGAAAACAAGCATGAAATTCAATCGATCCAGATATGAGTCATAGAGCATAGTACATATAAGTGAAGCACTGAATAAAACACAGAAAGAACATTACTGTTACTCGGATGACGTCGAATTCTAGTTCTCACCAGGTCAGCGAGCAAAAGGTGTACATCCAGATCAACCCAAAAACGGTTCAATGGTTGAAATAATGATTTTTTTTTTTTTTTTTTTTTTTTTTTTTTTTTTTTTTTCATATGGCTGTCTCACCCTCCAGACCCAAACCCTATTAAAAACCTGTGAGGTAGCTCATCTTCTTTTCCTTTCGGCTGTTCCCTTCAAGGGTCGCTAGAGCGAATCATTTGCCTCCATCTCACCCTATCCACTGCATCAACTTCTCTTACACCAACTACCTTCATGTCCTCCTTCACCACGTCCATAAACCTCCTCTTTGGTCTTCCTCTCGGCCTTCTGCCTGGTAGTTCCAACCTCAGCATCCTACTCCCAATATACTCACTATCCCTCCTCTGTACATGCCCAAACCATCTCCATCTAGCCTCTCTGACTTTGTCTCCAAGACCACTTACATGTGCTGTCCCTCTGATGTCCTCATTCCTTATCCTATCCATCCTCATCACTCCCAAAGAGAACCTCAACATTTTCATCTCTGCTACCTCCAGCTCTGCCTCCTGTCTTTTCCCCAGTGCCACTGTTTCTAAACCATTAAATGATGTGTTCCCAAAAGCCTTTACATGTCGTTCTGGTATGCACTGGTTAGTATTAACAGAAAGTGGTCCTAGAAGGGACAAGGTGCACTGATACTCATAAGTAGTGAAAGCTAGTAGTCTGGTCCACTACCACAGAAAAGACGTGTATGCGTACGTGTGAGTGTGCCTGCGCATGTGTATGTATATTCGTACGCGTGTGTGTGGTGTGTTCATGTATGTGTATAGATATATATATGTGTGTGTATGTATATATATGTGTATGTATGTATATATATATATGTGTGTGTATGTATATATATATGTGTGTGTATGTGTATATATATATATATATATATATATATATATATATATATATATATATATATATATATATATGTATATATAAAAAAATATAGGGGCAGTGGTGGTATAGGGCGCTGGATCGCTGATCCAAAGGTTGGGGGTTCGAGTCCCACTCTCCACAAGGTTGTCACTGTCCTCCCCAGTGCAGCTAACTGGGTTATCAAAGGCGGGCCATGTCTCTCACTGTCTATGGTGAGAGGCATGTAAAAGAACCATTGCTGACATTCGTAAAGAGTCGCTGCAAAGTCGCCAGCGTGTTTCTGTCCCTTGCTGAAAAGGGTTGTGACAGGAAGGGCATCCGACATAAAAAACCTCTGCCAAATCAAACGTGCGAATCAGATGATTCGCTGTGGCAACTCCCGAGTAAAAGGGAAAAAGCAGAAAGGAAGACAGACAGACCTATACACACACATACTTACACACACACACATATATATATATATATATATATATATATATATATATATATATATATATAATACACACACACATGTATGTGTGTATATATAATAAAATAAAAGGACAAGACAAAGACTTTCTATTGAAACTCCATTTATCACTACAGATCTGTTTCAGCACCCCTCGAAACAGATCTGTAGTGATAAATGGAGTTTCAATAGAAAGTCTTTGTCCTGCCCTTTTATTTTTGTTATTTGCTCTACCAAAAAGTTTTGAGCACTCTCCTACGGAAGGATCTACTCAGAAAATTCTCTATATATATGTGTGTGTGTGTGTTTGTGTGTGTATGTGTGTGTGTGTGTGTGTGTGTATATATATATATATATATATATATATATATATATATATATATATATATATGTATATATATATATATATATATATATATATATATATATATATATATATATATATATATATATATATATATATATATGTATATGTATATATATATATATATATATATATATATATATATATATATATATATATATATAAAAAGTGTCAGGAAACCCAGTGCATCACGGCCTCAGACCTACTAGTGCCATTGCCAAACACTGAAAGAACCTACAATGGGTGCATGAGGATCAGAATTGGACCATAGACCAATGGAAATGGGTGAGGTGGGCTGATGAATCACATTTTTTTTCACGTCATGTTGACGTGCACATTGACACACAGGGAGGATGGATGCACGATGAGTAGTGTGATGATCTGGTTAAGGTTCGACTGGGAAAATTTGGGTACATTTGGTGTTACAAATTACTCCTGTGAGAACATGTTAATTAACACGGGTTCCACTGAGAAACACGCAGCCATGTTGAATAACCTGATGAGAATGAGTCAACACACATACAAGGTTTGTTTAAATATGCATGATGAGTATTCATCACAGTAGTAAAAATAAATTGTGTATATGTGGGTGGGGGTGGGGTGCGCGCGTAGATGGCCATGCAGGTGAAATAAAGAAAGTGGAATACAGCGTGGAGAGAAAATTATCATATCACTGTCCAGCATAGAATAATCAAGGAAATCTGGGCAGGTGGTAAAACATTTCAAATGACATTTTCTTTTTGATATTGTCCTGTTCTACCCATAAATTAGGGAACAGCTGGTTATTCATCACCAGCTAATTAATGAGGTTTTTTTTTTTAAAGACTGTGCATCATTTGTGTTGTGCAATAACCTCTGTATAATCACCGCTACTGGGCTTCTCATTCATCCTTATGAATTGACTCCATTTTCCACTGCTCTATGCTACTCACTTGTACAAAGACCTCTTGTCACTTTCTTCCACTTAACTGCTTTTGTGTAATTATCTCATTAGCTCTGCTAATTATTCCTGTGTGGAAGAATTACAGCCTGCATTCCGCTCTGCAGTACGATCTGAGGTGCCTGCGTCCCTGGAGTAAGATCTGAAGAGAATATCCTTGGAATACTTTGAAGAAAAATATGCAGTTAAAGAAAACCCCGTTCAATTTCCTTCTGGCTTAATTCGGTAAAATAAACAAAAATGATGCGTGAGATGCCAACCGATAGTCGCTTTCCAAGCCCTCACTAAACTCCTCCCCCACCCGAGATTTTGAATCGGTGACAGCTTGGGCTTCACCAAGTTTGATCTGCCGTTCGTTACCTGTCTGCTTTCTCTGGAGGCGCACATGCCATTAAGACCCGGTAGACCTCCTAGATTGAGATGGTTTGGACATGTACAGAGGAGGGACAGTGAGTATATTGGCAGTAGGATGCTGAGGTTGGAACTACCAGGCAGAAGGCCTAGAGGAAGACCAAAGAAGAGATTTATGGATGTGGTGAAGGAAGACATGAAGGTCGTTGGAGTAAGAGAAGACGATGCAGAGGACAGGGTGAGATGGAGGCGGATGATTTGCTGTGGGGACCCCTGAAGGGAACAGCCGAAAGGAAAAGAAGAGGCCTCCTTTTTTAGCTGGAGCGCACCCTTCACTGCAGCTGTCCACCACCGGGTTTGGGGGTTACCGTGATGAAGGCACTGATGACCTTCCGGCCTTAGCTATGGGCTGCCGCCTTAACGATGGATGCAAGAAACATGGCCCATTTAGATTCTATGTTCCCTGCCTCCTTTGGGATGTAGCTCTGCTGGAGGTGGGATTAAAGGCCCCTCCACCAAACGTTCCCAGGAGACCCTAACTACATGCTTGGGACTGGAGGGCAGTCTCCACCGCCATCGGAGCCAGCTCACCACCAAGTGGTGATCGCTTGACAGCTCAGCTCCTCTCCTCACTCAAGTGTCCAGAGCATGCGGCCGCTAGCCCGATGACGCGACTACAAAGTCAATCATCAAACTGAGGCTTATTGCACTTATGGACACCGTTATGTTCGAATTAGGTGTTCGTGATGGGAAAGCGGTGACGAGCACAGAACTTGAACAACGAAACACTATTCCGATTCAGCTTGGAGAGGCTGTACCTACCGATCATACCCTTCTAGGTCACACTATTGTTGCCCACATGGGCGTTGAAGTCTTTCAGGACAACAAGGGAGTCCCCATGGGAACGTTCTCCAACACACCCTCTAAAAACTCCAACAAGGGTAGGTACTCTGGACTGTTTGGTGCATAAGCACAAACAACAGTCAGGACCCGTCCCTCCATTCTGAAGGCGGAGGGAAGCTACCCTTTTTTCAACCGGGATAAACCCCGGTGTGTGGGCACTGGAATGGGGGACAACAAGGATGCCCACCCCGGCCCGCCACCTCTCCCCATGAGCAACCTAGTGTGCATCTAAGTAAACAGATGTCGCAATGCATATTAGCAAAGGATGCGTTTCTCCCATGCTGGAGATGATGCTTCTAGTTAAGTTGTTGGATAGCTGCGTCCCTTATTAAACAAACATAATTATCAGATACTGGCCATCAAGATTTTTGATGCTGCCCTGATTTCATGGCTCTAATATATTTATGTATAATTCTATAATATCTTCTCATGTAGAAATGTTATGTGTTAAAATAAGGGGTGATGTTGGCAAACATGGAATCGTAACCAGAAGGGTGGGACTTCTGCCTTTCAGTCCAGTTCAGTAGACCCTCAGCAAAGCTAGCGATAATAGGTGGTTTGTTTATTTTATTAATATTTTATGTACTAAATGCAAATGAAAAAGTAAATAACATTTAATTTAAGCGGTTACTGAATTGGTGTCTTTCAGTGGAGCAAGAATAGAGTGGATGTGATGGATAAGTGGATGGGTGGCTGTATTAGGACTTGCCACCAATTTATGACATTTTTTGCACGTTTGTCACTGTCATCCATTTCAAATCATCATCATCTTCCGCTTAGTCCACGGTCGGGTCGCGGGGGCAGCAACCTAAGCAAAGAGGTCCAGACGTCCCTCTCCCGAGCCACTTCCTCCAACTCTCCCGGGGGGACACGGAGGCGGTCCCAGACAAGCGGAGAGACATAGTCCCTCCAGCGTGTTCTAGGTCGACCCCGGGGTCTCTTCCCGGTTGGACATGCCCGAAACACCACACCAGGGAGGCATCCGGGGGGCATTCTGACCAGATGCCCAGGCCATCTCAACTGGCCCTTCTCAATGCGGAGGAGCAGCGGATCTACTCCGAGCTCTCCCTGGATGGCGGAGCTTCTCACCTTATCTCTAAGGGAGAACCCTGCCACCCGGCGAAGGAAGCTCATTTCAGCCGCTTGTATCCGTGATCTTGTTCTTTCGATCATTACCCAAAGCTCGTGATCATAGGTGAGGGTTGGAACGTAGATCGACTGGTAAATTGAGAGCTTCGCCTTGCGGCTCAGCTCCTTCTTCACCACGACGGACCGGTACAGGCACCGCTTAACAGCAGAGGCTGCAGCGATCCATCTGTCGATCTCTCACTCCATCCTTCCCTCACTCATAAACAAGACCCCAAGATACTTAAACTCCTCCACCTGGGGCAGGACCTCATTTCCGACCCGGAGGGTGCATTCCACCATTGTCCGACTGAGAACCATGGCCTCGGACTTGGAGGTACTGATCTTCATCCCGGCTGCTTCGCACTCAGCTGCGAATCGCTCCAATGAGAGCTGGAGGGCTCGACTTGATGAAGCCAAAAGGACAACATCATCCGCAAAAAGCAGAGACGATATCCGATGGCCACCAAACCAGAACCCCTCATCGCCTAGACTGCGCCTAGAAATTCTGTCCATAAAAATTATGAACAGAATCGGTGACAAAGGACAGCCTTGGCGGACTCCAACTCCCACTGGAAATGAATCCGACCTGTTGTTACCAATACGGACCAAACTTTGGCTCCGGTGATACAGCGACCGAATAGCTCGTAGCAATGGATCCGGAACGCCGTACTCTCAGAGCACGCCCCACAAGATCGTTTGAGGGACACGGTCGAAAGCCTTCTCCAAATCCACAAAGCACATGTGGACAGATTGGGCAAACTCCCATGCCCCCTCCAGAATCCTGTGGAGCGTATAGAGTTAGTCAAGAGTGCTGCGGCCAGGACGAAAACCACATTGTTCCTTCTGAATCCGAGGTTCGACTATCGGTCGGATCCTCCTCTCTAGTACCCCTGCATAGACTTTCCCAGGTAGGCTGAGGAGTGTAATTCCCCGATAATTGGAACACACCCTCCGGTCCCCCTTCTTAAAAATTGGGACCACCACCCCAGTTTGCCAATCCAGAGGTACAGCCCCTGATGACCACACGATGTTGCAGAGACGTGTCAACCAAGACAGTCCTACAACATCCAGAGCCCTGAGATATTCCGGGCGGATCTCGTCCAACCCTGGAGCTCGACCACCGAGGAGCTTTTGACAACCTCCGTGACCTCCACTCCAGTGATGGGCGGACCCTCACCCGAACCCCCAGGGTCTTCCTCCTCCACGGAAGGTGTGTTGGTGGGATTGAGGAGGTCCTCAAAGTATTCCCTCCACCTCTCAACAACATCCCCAGTCAAGGTAAGCAGCTCCGCACCTCCACTGTAAACAGTGTTTGTGAAGAACTGCTTCCCCCTCCTGAGGCGTCGGATGGTGGCCCAGAACCTTTTTGAGGCCAACCGATAGTCACTCTCCAGGCCCTCACCGAACTCCTCCCACGCCCGAGATTTTGCATCTGCGACAGCCTCAGCTGCAGCCTGTTTGGCTTGCTAGTACCCGTTTGCTGCCTCAGGAGTCCCACAGGCTAACAAAACCCGATAGGCCTCCTTCTTCAGCTGGACGGCCCCCTTCACCGCAGGTGTCCACCACCGGGTTCGGGGATTACCGCCACGACAAGCACCGGCAACCTTACGGCCACAGCTATGGGCTGCCGCTTCAGCAATGGAGGCACGAAACATGGCCCATTCGGATTCCATGTCCCCCGCCTCCTCCGGAACGTGGTTGTAGCTCTGCCGGAGGTGGGCGTTAAAGGCCTCTCGGACAGGGGACTCCGCCAACCGTTCCCAGCAGACCCTGATTACATGCTTGGGCCTGCCAGGTCTGGAAGGCAACCTCCCACACCACTGAAGCCAACTCACCACCAGGTAGTGATCGGTAGACAGCTCAGCTCCTCTCTTCACCCGAGTGTCCAGAACATATGGTCGCAAGTCCGATGACACGACTACAAAGTCAATCATCGAACTGCGACCTAGGGTGTCCTGGTGCCAAGTGCACTTATAGACACCCTTATGTTCGAACATGGTGTTCGTGATAGACAAACTATGACGAGCACAGAAGTCCAACAACGAAACACCATTCGGATTGAGACTGGAGAGGCCGTACCTACCGATCACAACCTTCCAGGTCACACTATCGTTGCCCACATGAGCGTTGAAGTCTCCCAAGACAACGAGCGAGTCTCCCGAGGGAGCGTTCTCCAACACCCCCCCCAAAGACTCCAAAAAGGGTGGGTACTCTGAACTGTCATTTGGTGCATAAGCACAAATAACAGTCAGGACCCATCCCCCCACCCGAAGACGGAGGGAAGCTACCCTTTCGTCAACCGGGAAGAACCCCAACATTTGGGCACCGAGACGGGGGGCAACAAGAATACCCACACCGGCTCGCCGCCTCTCCCCATGAGCAACTCCAGAATAGAAGGTCCAGCCTCTTTCGAGATGGATGGTTCCAGAGCCCAAGCTAAATATTATACAAAGATGAAACACAAGTAAACACAAAATGCAGTTTTCAGTGCCAATTACATTTATTAAGGGAAAAATAACATCTGAACCTCCATGTGTGAATAAGTAATTGCCCCCCCAAACCATACAGCTGTTTGAACCACCTTTTGTAGTCAAGCGTTTGCGATCAGAGGCGATGAGTCCTTCACATGGCTGTGATGGGCTTCTCGCCCACTCTTCTCTGCAGAATTGTTTAAGATCAACCAGATTGGATGGTTTTCGGGCATGAACAGCCTTGTTAAGGTCATACCACAGCATCTCAGTAGGGTTCAGTTTGGGACCTTGACTAGGCCATTCCAAAATCCTCATTTTGTTCCTTTTTGCCATTCAGTAATGGACTTACTGGTGTGCTTCGGCTCATTGTCTTGCTGCAGAATCCAGGTGCGCTTTAGCTTGAGATCTTGAACTGATGGACAAACGTTCTTCGGCAGAATTTCTTGGTAGCGAGCAGAATTCATGGTTCCATCAGTAATGACAAGTCACCCAGGTCCTGACGCAGCAAAGCAGGCCCAGATTCTCACACTTCCACCACCATGTTTCACTGTTGGCACAATGTTATTTTTATCAAATGCAGTGTTTCTTCTGCGCCAGATGTAATGGGATGCATTTCTCCCAAAAAGTTCAACTTCAGTTTCATCAGTCCAGAGGACATTTCCCCAAAAGCTTTGAGGATGATCAAGATGATTCTTGGCAAAAGTGAGTCGTGCCTTGATATTCTTTTTTGACAACAGTGGCTTTCCCCTCGAAACTCTTACTTGGATGCCATTTGTGTTTCGTGTCTTTTTGATGGTGGAGTCATGAACGTTGACATTAATTGAGGCAAGTGAGGCTTGTAGTTGTTTAGAAGTGGTTTTTGTATCCTTTGTGACTTCTCCAGTTAGTCTGCACCGTGCTCTTAGAGTAATTTTTGTAGGTCGGCCACTCCTGGGAAGGGTCACCGCTGTACCATGCCTTCTCCATTTATGGATAATGGCTCTGACGGTGGTCCGCTGGAGTTCCAAAGATTTACCACCGACTTTATATCCTTTCCCAGACTGAGACATCCTTATAATCTTCTTTCTTGTTTGCTCTTGAAGCTCACTGGATCGCAGAATGATGTGTGTTCAGTATGGCCTACCTCACCTTGTCAGACCGGTTTTATGTTCGGGATCTCCTGATTGAAAATGTCTGGAAGCAATCAGGTCTGGGTGTGGCCATGAAATTGAACTCCGTTTTCCCCAATAATAGGAGTAATCACAATTACCTCAGCTTTTAACAAGGGGAGCAATTACTTTTTCACAGAGGTTCATGTAGGTTTGGAGAGGATTTTTCTCTTAAATAAAATCACAGCAGGAAAACTGCATTTTTTTAAAAAATATTTATTTATTTATTTATTTTTTAATACTTGTGTTATCTTTGTGTAATGTTTAAACTTGTTTGATGATCTGAAAAAGTTGTGTGACTTCTTTTCCTTTCGGCTTTTCCCTTCAGGGGTCGCCACAGCAAACCATCCGCCTCCATCTCACCCTATCCTCTGCATCTTCTACTCTTACTCCAACTACCTTCATGTCCTCCTTCACCACATCCATAAATCTTCTCTTTGGTCTTCCTGTAGGCCTTCTGCCAATCTCAGCATCCTACTACCAATATACTCACTATCCCTCCTCTGTACATGTCCAAACCATCTCCATCTAGCCTCTCTGACTTTGTCTCCAAAACCTCTGACATGTACTGTCCCTCTGATGTCCTCATTCCTGATCCTATCCATCCTCGTTACTCCCAAAGAGAACCTCAACATTTTCATCTCTGCTACCTCCAGCTCTGCCTCCTGTCTTTTCCCCAGGGCCAATGTTTCTAAACCATACAACATCACTGGCCTCATCACCGTCTTGTACACTTTTCCCTTCATTCTTGCTGATACTCTCCTCTCACACATCACACCGGGCAAACTTCTTCAACCATTCCAAACTGCCTGCACACGCTTCTTCACGTCTTTTCCACACTCTCCATTGCTCTGGATTGTTGAGCCTAAGTACTTAAAATCCTCCACCTTCTTTATCTTTTGCCACCTGTAACCTCACCGTTCCTCTTGGGTCCTTGTCGTTCACACACACGTATTCCGTTTTACTGAGACTAACCTTCATTCCTCTTCTTTCCAGGGATCACCTCCACCTCTCTAGATTTCCCTGCACTTGTTCTCTGCTCTCACGACAGATAACAATGTCATCTGCAAACATCATAGTCCATGGAGATTCTTGTCTAACCTCGTCTGTCAGCCTGTCCATCACCATAGCAAACAAGATGGGGCTGAGATCTGACCCTTGATGCAGTCCCACCTCCACCTTGAACTCTTCTGTTGCACCGACAGCACACCTCACCACTGTCTTACATCTCTCATACATGTCCTGCACCACTCTAACATACTTCTCTGCCACTCCAGACTTCCTCATGCAATACCACAGTTCCTCTCTCGGCACCCTGTCATATGCTTTCTCCAGATCCACAAAGGCACAATGCAGCTCCTTCTGACCTTCTCTGTACTTCTCTATTAACATCGTCAAAGCAAACACTGCATCTGTGGTGCTTTTTCTTGACATGAAACCATTTGTCTTTAGGGTTTGCATTTTGTATTCTGGCAAAAGTTTTATGCCGGATGCCCTTCCTGTCGCAACCCTCTGCATTTATCCGGGCTTGGGACCGGTGTGAGGGCGGGCATTTGTTTGTGCCCCCCTCACGGCTGCATTAAAAAAGTTAAGTGTGACAAAGGTGCAAAAAGTAAACAAAAAACTTTTGCACAGCACTGTATCTGTTTTCCTGGATTCAACCCTATAGTAAGAAATGTAAAAATAACATGTTGAAGGATTTTCCCAGGTGAACATGCGTCTAATAAAACTGTCAAGCACCATCTGTTCAGTAGATGTTTACTGGACATCCATCTTATACAAAGTTATTTTTAAATCTCTCACTAATAGTGTGTGTGTGTGTGTGTGTGTGTGTGTGTGTGTGTGTGTGTGTGTGTGTGTGTGTGTGTGTGTGATTTACTGTTTAGTTTTTGTTTTGTTTTGTTGTGTTTTTCATTATAACATCAAATTCTGTTATGATTTCACTTTTTTTAATTGGGAAAAGTAAACCAAGTTAATTAAATAGAGTCGCGGTTCTGTACCTATGTGCATACCACTACTCTGTATTTGCAATCATTACAACTGTACAACTTCAGAAATATGTGGTCATGCTTAACAATAATGTGTATGCAGTGTGTGTGTGTGTGTGTGTGTGTGTGTGTACATAATATATATACACACACACACTCTGCAATGGTTCATTTATATATATATATATATATATATATATATATATATATATGTGTGTGTGTGTGTGTGTGTGTGTGTATGTATATATATATATATATATATATATATATATATATAATATATATAAACACACACAAGCAGGTACTGCAGCAACCACAGCAGTGTTATGTAAGCCATCTCAAGTGGCCACTAATAGCTCAGCCCTTCCTCACACGTGCTTTCCTCTACCCCACCCCCCATGCCACACTCACACTTGCACACCCCTACCCCGCCACTCATTATCACACAGTGAGTCAGGCATCTCCTAGGCAACACCACCGTCATACACCATTGGTTTGGGTGTGGGGGGGCGCACGACGGGCTTCTGGACTCGTGATCACTGCACAGTGCAAAGGTCGTTGATTCTCAGTGGGATAACATACACGCGCACACACAATGTCGCTCTACCTCTCTATCTCATAGTCCAAAATGAGGCAGCGAGATCTGTGTGTGTGTGTGTGTGTGTGTGTGCAGCTGACTCTTATAAGAGATACAATGATCATGTTAATGTGGTCATTATCTCATTATCTCGCTATTACCAGGTAACGTTGATGGTGCTGAATTTTAAGATCAGCCTAAAAGTGATCAGAGAAACAACAACTGAACACTGATGATGATGATGATATCTGTCTGTGCCTGTAACTCAAATAGGTTTTTAATTGACTCAGGATTCTAGCAGTTGCTTAAACCTCTTTTATTACGGTCTCAGGCCCATCCCGACCACCTCATGGCAAAGGTAGGGACAACTTGAACTCTCTGAGCGATTTGGAACATCCAGTTAATCTAACACGCATGTCTTAGGATTGTGAAAAAGAGGAAGCCAGAATACCCAGAAGAAACCGACACAAGCACAGGGAGAGAGCATGCGAACTCTTCACTGAAACACCTTGTACCTTCTATCCGTGAGGCCGATGCCACTGTTTTGTACCTGAATTGAATTAATCAATCTAAAAATAAGTCGTTACGAGTAGAAATGTCTGTCTTTTAAAAATCTTGAAAATGCTATTACATAGCAAGTAAAATTTCATGAATCATATTTCTCATGCAACGATTTAGAATCTAACAAAATTGTGAAGAACAAGAAAATAACCGGATTACAGCGGTCCTTCGCTACTTTACGCTTCAATTCATGTGGCTTCAGTGCATTGCGAATTTTTAAATATTCATCGAATTAAAAAATAAGGAAATTAAGTAAGAATAGGGGAAAAGTTCAGTAAAATACCGTAAAAACAAGGCCAATTATGCGCAAAAAAAAAAAAAAACCAAAACCCCCCATCAAAACTACTAACATTTTTATGTAAGGTGCGCATCTGAGTGTGTACGCGCGTGTCTGTATATGTGTGTATTTATATTTTATTTCCATCTAATGAATTATTTTTGAATGTTTAATTGTTATTATAAGCATTTATAGGGTTGAATATGTTCAGTTCATTTCATTTTCTATAACTGGTTAGCCCTAATTAGGGTCGCGGGGAGGCTGGCGCCCATCCCAGCCAACTCCGGGTGAGGGCAGAGTACACCCTGGACAGCTCACCAGGCCATTGCAAGGCGGAAACACGCCGACGGCTTTGCAGCTACTCTTGTCAAAAGTCAGCAATGGTTCTTATACAGCTTCCCACCATAGACAGTGAGAGACATGGCCGGCCTTTGATAACCCAGTTTGCTGCACTGGGGGGGGGGCAGTGACAACCTTGTGGAGAGTGGGACTCGAACGCCAACCTTTGGATCAGCGATCCAGCGCCCTCAACCACTAGGCCACCACTGACCCTGGGTTGAATATGTATTTATTGATTTTATATACAGACACTCCCCGACTTACGTTTTTAATTGGTTCCGAACGGCCAAATGTAAGTTGAAAGTGAACGCAAGTTGTTACAGTGACATATAAAACTGAACTGAAAAGAAGGAGGGGCACATTCAGTCTGTCGTTTGTAAACAATGGAGGCAGCGTCATTACGTCAGCATACTACGTGGGTACGTCTAGACTCAAAATTTGACTACGTAAAAAAAAGTAAAAAAAAAAAAAAAAACGTAAAACGGATGAACGCAAGTCGGGGAGCGTCTGTACACATACGTATAGGTCAGTCTGGTCGGGGGGGTTGATCCGACTTCGAGGAATTTGGCTGTCGCGCAGGGGGGGGTTCGGTCTCAATTAACCGTGGAAAGTGAGGGAGCCCTGTACCAAATTCCTCCAGCAATCATATCACAGACGTTAATATAATGGAGCCAATTACACTCCAGTTTAGTTGGTAGCCAGGATACTGAAAGCATATTCATTGTCTGCTAGCTATTGAAGATAAACGGTCCAAAGTTGGTTTAAAATTTAGTTCCCGAGTGTCATATAAAAACTTATAAAACTAAGTTTCAGTAAGCTACAGGAGCACTGTATTTAATATCAGATCTTTCTGTGCTCGCAGGTTACCATATTGCTCAGAAAAGCAGGAAAGCCAGTATTTCACGTAGGGGAGGGTATAGCACGATTGTCAGCTGTGCGGTTGGAACTTCTGTCTGTCCGAGACAGCTGTGTTGTCAGTATGTGAATTTTAAGGCGATTCTGCTGTAATGTGGCGTATACGGTATGAGAAACAGATCAGATCGGCCATGCGCGTTTCATTTGGTTGACATTTTTACTGCTTCAGCTGTTTGTGTAGCAAGCTAGTATTTACTGATATACGAGAGGGCAAATAGTGCATTTTAATAATGTTTTAAATATCATCAATTTGCAAACTGTTAGGTTTGACATTTTGTTTTTGGGCCTTATTTTTCTTTCAGCCAAAAACCCAAAGTAGTGTTCTTGTTGTTTTTGTTGTTGTTGTGTTTTTATTTAATTTTTTAAAACCAACTCCAGGTAAGGTTTTTATTTTTAGTTAGTTTGGATAGCTTTATAATTTAATATACAGTATTTGTCTACTTGGAATAATTTGATAACAGGGAATAGGTGAAGGGGTGGGGCTTTTTGTTCAAGTCAATAAATATCATACAATTTAATCAGGCATGCGTCGCGCAAGTGTTTTTATGTTAATTAGTCATCTTCTGATTTACTGGGAAAGAAAAGAGACCACTTTAAAAAATGCCTTGTTTGCTGAACCACTTAATCCTGTTAGCGTAACTACGACTATCCTGCGACCCTTCTACAAGTAATTTCCAGCGAAATTATTTCCATCTCAATATTTCTTATCATGTCCTTGTATCCTTAATTAGAGTCACGGGAATTCTGGAACCAACCCTCGGCCACTTCAAACATCTTGCCAGGCCATTGCAGGGTCAACACACACATACATATACTCATGCTCATTTATAGCATGGGATAACTTGAAAGAGCCAATTAGCATAATGTACGTGTCTTTTGGACTTTGGGAGGAAACTGGAGTACCTGAAGGAAACCCACACAAGAACCGCGATAATATGCAAACTTCATGCAGAAACACCTCAGCTCAGGAATTATCATAAGTTCATTTTCTGTAACCTCTTAATCCTAATTAGGGTCACAGGGAGGCTGGTGCCCATCCCAGCCGACTCTGGGCGATGGCAGAGTACACCCTGGACAGCTCACCAGGCCACCGCAGGGCAGAAACATGCTGATGGCTTTGTAGCTACTCTTCTCGAAAGTCGGTAATGGTTCTTTTACATGAACCTCTCACCATAGACAGTGAGAGACATGGCCGGCCTTTGATAACCCAGTTAGCTGCACTGGGGGGGACAGTGACAACCTTGTGGAGAGTGGGGCTCGAACCCCCAACCTTAGGATCAGTGATCCAACACCTTTACCGAAAGGCCACCATTGCTCCGCTCGGGACTCAAACCCAGTTCGTTCTTACTTCAAGGAGGATGTGCTAACCACTACACCACCGTATCGCACCCAATTTATAAGTCATATTTTGGCATGATCACGCCACCAGCAGGCTTCAGCCTCCAATTATGGAGCAGCTATGAAGAAGGCATGATGGTACACCCTATAATACAATCTAATTTTCAACAGCGATAGCTTTAGTGTAACATAATCTCACACAAGCTGAAAACGATTAAGTGTTCTGTTGGGTCTACAAGCTAGGAAATGTCACACCAGCAACGCATGGTGTTACACACAGGTCTTTATGGAAGGTTCAGGGGATGAAATAGATTTTAAAATGATAAGATGCAGCCTACACAGGATCACGTTCTTGCTCCGGGACTCTGAAGGAGACCGATTCTTCAAACTCCTATTTTAAGTAAAGCCGACACACATTGTTGGAGATTTTGACTTGCTCTGCTGGATTCCCTCTATAGGAAGCAGATTCCCTGCATGCAGAGTGTGACCTCATGTGACTCATAACTTAACGTGCTGGTATAAACAGTGTGCTGTGACATTTACACTGCAGAATTGATTTCTTGGCAAGTTAAGCAAACTTAAATATCGCCAAATAGATGTAGTATTTTCTGTTAGAAGATATTCAACAGATGAGATTCGAGCTTATTTGAGTTTATTTCTATATTGAATCCAACGTATTCTGAGCTTTCTTGTCAAGTCATGATTATTTTAGGGGCTTTTTACACCCGAGCCATAGTGACTCATCAGGCCAGTGCTTGTTCCCGGTTTCTGTAGCGTGAAACTACCAGGAGTACAACTAGTCCATCGCAGGTTACCCAGTGTCTGTAACGAGTCGGAATTACCGACTTTTGTCGGATTTCAGCAAAATTGTCGGATTTTTGTTATTTTATGGCGTTTTGTGGTTTTCCGTCAGATTTAAAAAATATATATATACATCACCCGTAACCATGCTTGTTTGACATGTTTTGTATGTAAGTAACCGTGCTTACTCCCCCGGGCCCGTGTGCTCGCATGCGCTCATACACGGTTTTCAGTGGGAGGCTTGGTAACTGTTGGAACGGCTCTCTGAACTCTCGCTATGTTCTCATAAGACGTTGATTTCCATTATTTAGCGCCGTATTGGTTTTTATGAAAGTCAGTGATCGATCGTGCATGCAACATTGCCAAGAACGCCAGCATGGTTTTACACTTTTCACCCGATTTATTTATTAAAGGCGACTGGCTTTTTAAGAAAGATGAGTTTAACGTCACATGCGTATTTTGTAAATGTAATATTTGTATAAAAGCGGGTGAAAGGCACTTGGCAAACATGGCTCTACAAACAAACACAAGAAAGCAACTGAATCCCAATCGGGAAGCCAGAGTATTGTTAATTTATTTATTTTGTAAAATTGTTTAAAATGTTTAACATTCAGATAATTTTTTGTTTTTTGTGCCAAACAAGTTAGTTGTTATGACATTTGATGCAACATAGTATTATAAACTGAATCTCCACTGAAAATACTCAATACTGGAATAACTAAATTGTTTTTTTTTTTGTTTGTTTGTTTTTTGCATTTGACAAAAACGATGCATAGTTTGATAAATAACACGTAAAGTAAAATATTTACCCAAAATATAGAATATTCTTTACATTTATACAGTGTATATTGAATAAAATGTCTTGACTTAATTTCAATTTTCTGGTGAATGAATCTCTTGTGTTAAATTCCACATACCTGCTGTCTGAATCTTTTATAGATCATTATACTTAGCAGGTAAGTCTGTTGGGTTTTTACACCCGAGCCTTGTGGCTCATCGGACCGGTGCTTATCCCCGGTTTCCGTAGCGTGAAGCGACAAGCGACTAGTCCATCGCAGGTTACCTTCCCAGTATATTTTTACTGGTACCCATTTATACTGCTGGGTGAACAGAGGCACACTTGTGGTTGAAACCTTGCCCAGGGGTCTTAGCACAGTGAGGGTCTCGGTGGGATTCGAACTCACAACCCCCTGATCATGAGCGCAGCACCCTAACCACTACGTCACCGGCCCCACTCTAATTGACTCCCATACTTAGCAGTCAATCATAAATTCTCAAATTCTTGGCCTCGGATACCAAGAGAATGTATCTCAAAAAGCTCCCATTTTGAAAATTTTTCTTGGGGGAGGCCCCCCCAAAACCCCCCTGTGGATACCCCCTCCCACACCCTCTCCGCGTGCCTTGGATCTGTCGGCCCGCGGCACTGCTACGCACTACGACGACTTCGCCGTGCCTCCGCCTGAAGTAGGATTTTTTTCTAACATCTGTTACTGACACAGGTTACCTTCCCAGTATATTTTTACTGGTATCCATTTATACTGTTGGGTGAACAGAGGCACACTTGTGGTTGAGACCTTGCCCAGGGGGTCATAGCACAGTGAGGGGCTAACTGGGATTTGAACACACAACCTCCTGTTCATGAGCACAGCATCCTAACCACTACGCTACCGGCCCTACAAAGTTATGATTACAGTGAAGAATAATTTTGATGGTTTCGGGTCAATTCTTCCTGAAGTTCAATGTTTGTTTCTTATATTTATAACTCGTGTTTCTGCAGGGTAGCCACACTGCAGGAGTAATTAAAAGTTGGTCTTTTTATCTGGGATTTTTCCTCAATTTTCCAATAATTTAGTCCTATTAAGTATTGCCTTCCCTATCACACGCCCCCTCCATGACATTCAATGCTAGTCATCCGCCTCGTATTGAACTGCAGTGCATTTTGGAACAACCTACCACACTCTGAGGGGAAAGCACGATCTGCCCCCTTGTAAGAATGAGCTCATAGACGGCTATGATTTGGCTGACGATCGCTGTAAGTGCCAGGGAAGCGAGTGTATGCCATCCCTCCCTCCCATGAGAGCTCAGCCAATGAGCTCACATGGACTCCTAGCTACGGATGGCTGTGGAATTAACCCTGATTCGAACTTGCGATCTCTGTTTTGTCTCGCACCTTGCCGATGCACCGCTCAGGAGCTCACAGTTTTACATTTTAAGTCTGAGTTGAACCACTTATGTGCACTTGTGTCTTTGTTGTGGGCCTAAATACGCGTCTCGAAATGTGGTCCAATTTCAGTGGAAATAGAATTTGATCCTGATTGAACCAAACATGATGGAACATTTGAGATGTGACCCAGGAGTCCATACACTGCAAGTCCACGCATGTCTACATCAAAGGTGATAAGTTCTGATAAAGAAGTATGTACAGGGATCCCTCTTTCCTTCGCGCTTCAATTCATGTAGCTTCAGTGCTTTGCGTTTTGTTTTGTTTTTTAATAGTGGTGGTCTAGTGGATAGGGTGCTGATCCTAAGGTTGGGGGTTCGAGTCCCCACAGGGTTGTTACTGTCCCCCCAGTGCAGCTTAACTGGGTTATCAAAGGCGGGCCATGTCTCTCACTGTCTATGGTGAGAGGCATGTAAAAGAACCATTGCTGACTTTCGTAAAGAGTAGCTGCAAAGTCGTCAGCTTAGTCGTTGCTAAAAGGGTTGTGACAGGAAGGGCATCCGACGTAAAAACCTCTGCCAAATCAAACGTGCGAATCAGATGATTCGCTGTGGCGACTCCCGAGTAAAAAGGGGAAAAGCCAAAATGAAGACATACGTATACGTCAGTCGGGGGGGGGGTTGATCCTACTTCGCGAAATTCGGCGGTCGGTGGGGATCCTCAGTACCAATTAACCGCGGAAAGTGGGAAAGTGAGGGATCCCTCTATACATATACATTAATGTATACAACGGTTATTTTTTACTCATATTTTCTATTTTTGAGTACCTGTATTGGTCATATTTACAACATAATATTTTTAAGTGATACAGAGCTTATTTTGACATAAATGAACATTAAGTTTTTTTTTCCCACTGATGTGACGTGGACTCTTTGGTCTTTTTTTTGTTTTGTTTTTTTGCCCAGCGCAAGTAAATGAGCAGTGCTATTCTATGAGCGACATTTTATTTGATTTTTAAAAAAAAATTCATTGAAGAACCAACTCTTGTTCGTGATATTGAGGAAATATGTGTAAATGATTACCTATTTGAACCAGAAACGGAGAAGTCAAGTGGACATGGTGAGACTTCACATTCTAGTGACTCTGAGAACGAAAGTACTGCTGGAGATGTGCGTGACAGTTAATCGAAAATTATTTATATGGCAAACATTTTGCAAACTCAGTTTTCCTGTCGTCCATTGGTTTGAGAACAAAAAGAAATATTTTCCCTGATTCATGCACTGGGTGTTTGAGCAGCTCAGCACTGGCTGATAATGTGTTATAAGGCCACGGGGTCAGTGATGTAGCCGAACCAATCCAACGAGTTCATGTCACTACCAATCTGTAACAACCAATGAGGAAGGTAACATGTCTCTGAGGATGACCAGTGACACAGCACTCACATGTTCTTTCTGAAGAAGCACGGCTTGATGTTGCGGGACGAGACTGCAGATGTCTTATGTGAGCAATTTAAAGAGCTAGTAACAGTAATTCTCCACACTACCCTTGAAATGATCAACTTTAACCTAATACAAGAAGCTCAGAAATATTTGACTGACGGGATAAGACTCCATCTACAATTCCAAATTTAATTGAGTTTAAATGTAGTAGGCTCTCTGAGAAGGTGGAAAAGATTTAAACTAAAGTGATTCTGTACTTTTTCGGGAATGAAGGGAGTGGGTGATATTGAATTTTTTTTTTTTTTTTTTTTTTTTTTTAATGCAAATTTTTATTTTGTCACCACCTATGATGGCTCTTTTTCTCCTGAAGTGCTGGCAACCGTCAAACTTGGATGTTGATCATATCCCAGTCCATTTGGTTCTAATATTTAGTTCAGTTTTGAACTACAGTAGTTTTGATGATGTTCATTAGTTTGTGGAGGTGTCCTGGTGGACAGTGTTTCCTCATTATTTTACATTTTGGGAGAAATAACTCCCTTCTCCTGCAGTGAGTCTTTCTTATCCCGTCCTTCTTCAGAATCCAGTGCATCTTCAGACAGCACGGTCTATAAAATGTCCCAATTCATTAGGGTCTGCAGTCCCTCTCGTTGCCTTTTTGTTACACCTCCAGTTTCACATGTTTCTGGTTCAGACTTGTGTTCCTACAATGCCCGGAAACTTAATAATGGCAAAGTTCATATTCCTAATCTTTTTAGGAAGTGTGCAGGTTCTGCCCCATACTGTAGCAAGCTAGCTTTTCCAAATGGATAGAGGTACTGTCTGTCTGTCTGTCTTCCTTTCGACTTTTTCCCTTTTACTCGGGAGTCGCCACAGCAAATCATCTGATTCGCACATTTTCATTTGGCAGAGGTTTTTACGTCGGATGCCCTTCCTGTCACAACCCTTTTAGCAAGGGACATGTTGGTGAAATAGTCATGTACACATTATAACATTAAAAGAGAGTTTTTTTCACGCTGGTATTGAACTAGTTTCTATTTACTTATTGTATATTTTACAGTTTATCACTAATTCATCTCTCATTGATGAACAGCTTATTATTAAGAGTCACAGGGAGGCAGGAGCCTATCTCAGGGCTACAGACCATCACAGGGTACCACACACAACCACCCACATCTTGGGGCAATTTGAGACAGCCAATTAGTCCAATGTGTACGTTTTTGGACTGTGAGAGGAAACTCGAAACCCACTCGACCACATGGAGAACACGAACTCCACACAGAAACACCCAAAACCAGGAATCAAACCCAGGACCACCAGATGTGCCAATCGGTCGGCCCCATGCCACTCCATTGTATTCTATATTGAGATATAATTTTTATCCTTTGGTCAGTGCTGTACTATTATTGCATACATTTTTTTTTTTCTCTCCGTGTTTACAGTTCTTATGTTTTAATAACATCCTCCCACTTTTAAAAAATAAATGAGAAAAATCTTTAAAGTCTATCAAATCAAAATCATATACAGGGATCCCTCGCTACTTCTCGCTTCAATTCATGCGGCTTCAGTGCATCATGGTTTTTAAAAAAAAAAAAAAACATATTCATCGAATTAAATAATAAGGACATTCAGGAAGAATAGGGGGAAAGTTAAGGAAAATGCCGCAAAACAAGGACAATTATAATAACAATTAAAAAAAAAAACCCAAACAAAAAACAACCCAAACCCCAGGAGGCAGTGGTGGTCTAGTGGTATAGGGCACTGGATCGCTGATCCAAAGGTTGGGGGTTCGAGTCCCACTCTCCACAAGGTTACACAAAAGGTCTTCACAAAGCCTGGCGAGCTGTTCAGGGTGTACTCTGCCCTTGCCCGAAGTTGGCTGGGATGGGCGCCAGCCTTCCTGTGACCCTAATTAGGATTAAGCGGTTACAGAAAATGAACTGAACAGACCCCCCCCCTCAAAAAAAAAAAAAACAAAAAAAAAACCTACTTACATTTTTATGTGAGGCGTGCATCTGTATGTTTGTGAATTTATATTTTATTTACATCTCATGCATTATTTTTGTATGTTTAATTGTTATTATAAGCATTTATAGCATTGAATATGTATTTATTGATAATATATAAAACATATACATGTACGTATACGTCAGTCAGGGGGGGGGATTGATCATACTTTGTGGAAATTCGGGGGTCGCGGGAGTGTCGGTCCCCATTAACCACGGAAAGTGAGGGATCCCTGTATTTGCACACACAAAACTTCAGTACAGTTTTTGTTCATCGTGTTTTAAAGATGACATCATCCATCGGTAGGCTTCATTGTCTATACAGATTGGGATCATTTCTAAAGGCGGCCATAGCTCAACGGCTCATGTCAGACAGAACAGCGGCTATCTCCTGCTGAATAGCGACCTTCATGGCTTTGAGTTTTGGGATGATGAGTATACGCTCATGCTTTAAGGTAGACCACAGGAAAAGAAATCGCAAACGCAAAGGTCAGAGGAATGGGATCACTCGATCGGGAATGATTTCCCTCAGTACTTCCAATGGGATGTGTGTTGTAGCTTTATCTTGCTGTGTGCTCCCAACCATGCCAACTGAGGACAGTTGGGTTTGGCCTAACAACAGAGCGTAGCAGAACTTCTCCTGCTACAATAAGTTTCATGTCGGCAAATAATTTGTTTTTCTTTAACATTTTCTTTCACCCTTGAAATGAGGGAGGGTTTTTTATTTGTTCACTCTGTTTCAGTGTTATTAAAAAAGCATCTGCATTATGCAAAGCCGTTCTGTCCTGTGCTGAGTATAGAGTTGTAGTTTATAGAGCATGTTCACCCTTCAGTAAGTGCATTGTAACAGGGTATTGTGGATTGTAAACGTGTAGTAAGGAACAGGAAAGGGCACGATTTACTGCAGCAGCCTATGTAATGAACACGGTTACCCTGGAAGCTCATCTCCAAGTGAGCCAATAAATGTTTTGTTTAAAGACAAAGGCATGTATATGAGAGAGACTGTGTATGTGTGATTGATTGATTGCATAAGAGTGAGAGACACACTGTTCCCACTTGTGAACGTGGCCGCATCCTGGGACTCGCAGCACCTTTGCATCCGCCTGGCTGTGAAAAGCACCTTACATAACTGCATTTGATGAGTGGCTAAGCCTTACTGCTACCTCCTTCTTATCTCTCATACCGCCGGCGCGCACACACGCCAGCACGCAAGGAAACTACTATTTACCCGAAGTCTCTGTTCTGTAAATGATGGACCTTTATAAATGGTTTCATGGTCATTTGTGGCAGGTTAATATGCTTAGCCTGAGGTGTACCTATTTTGCAATTTCTACCGTGTTCTGATTAATTTCTAACCCTTTCAGTCTGCCCTTCTTTCTTTCTCCCCATCTATTTCTTTGTCTTTCTCTGTGTCTCGCTCTCTCTGTGTGTGTGTGTGTGTGTGTGTGTGTGTGTCCTTCTGTCTGTCTGTCTCTCACGCTTTCTGTCTGACTCTTTCCATCACTCAGGAGAAGAACCTGGACTGGTTCCCAAGGATGCGGGCCATGTCTCTAGTGAGCAGTGAAGGGGAGAGTGAACAGAATGAGATGCGTTTACTGCAGGAGAAGCTTGATACCACGGTCACACTCGTAGCACAGCTTTCTGCTCAGCTTGCAGAACTTAAAGAACAGGTAATGCACTCTTTCCACTCCTCTGCTATGACACACCGAGTGAGGACCATGTTCACGGCTCCTCTGATCTTTTCTGAAAGGTTGCATTTCGGCTTCACTGCACGCGTGCATGTTCTGCACATACATAAAACTTTAGAAAGGTAAAGGAAAATGAGCAAAAATCTAGGAATGTAAACACATCCATCATCTAACAGTAGGCCAGTAGGTGATCGTAGTCTTTCATTTTAATAATCACTTTTGTCCAAACCCCCCAAAGTCCTATATTAAATAGTGCAGGTTTACTTTTATTTGCTTTCAAATTATTTGCATTTGCATCCATTCTTGCCAAAATTTTAATAAAGACGAGATTAAAATTGTCGCTATTACAATATACACTATTAAATGCTATATAACGATTCCATATTGTGTATGAAAACCTGTCTCTTTATAGATACTATATAGCATGTAATATTATGCATTTTACAACCCAGTCATGTAACCACTATCAAAAGACAGCAAGAGCATATTTATAGACCAGGGGTCGGGAACCTTTTTGACGACGAAAGCCAAAAAAAAAAAAAAGACATTTTAAAATGTAATCCTCTGAGAGCCATATATATATATATATATATATATATATATATATATATATATATATATATATATATATATATATATATACACACACATATACACACACATTTTCATATGGCTCTCAGAGGATTACATTTTAAAATGTCTTTTTTTTTTTTTTGGCTTTCGTCATATGTATGTATATACATATACATACATTTATGTATATTTATATAAATATATAAAATGTGTGTGTATGTGTGTGTGTACCTCAGCTCACGAACATAATTGGTTCCCAGAAAGTGTGTGTAAGGCGAAAAGTTCGTCTTCCGAACATTTATTTCCCATAAGAAACCATTAAAATGAGAATAATCCGTTCCCAGGTCCCCATAAAACATAATTTTCTACTAAATAAGCCTTAAAACTACACAAAAATATACCTTATTTTATGTATAATAAATGTGCTATTGTATTGTAATTAAAGAAATAAACTGTACTGTATAATAAAGTCGTTTTATTTACCTTTGTGATGGTAGTTGATGGCTTGATGGAATGGAGTGGGAGGAGGAGGGAGGGAGGGACTTACTGTTTGGAAGGAGTGTTTGGAAACGCCTACTGTTTGGAAACACCCTTAGCCACACACGCACCCTTAATAGCTTCCTTGATCTTAAGGATGGGAGCAATGGTAGACTTAGCGTACTGGTACTGGGACGCTGAGTCACACAAACGCACACCTCGTTCGTGTTTTTCAATGATCTCCGCCTGTGGTGGGGTCTTTTTCGGTCCAATAATAGCAAAAGTACACTCAATATGGTCCAAAATGTCTATGAAACACAAACCACTTCCGCATTCAAAGAAAGGAGGTGACGAACTGTGACGCCGTGAGCGTGCGTCAGCTTCTCGTGGCCGCCACCGTGGCGCTGTTCGACCGCGTGGTTTGATTCGTCCGCCGAAAACTAGTTCGTCAGCAGAGACTATATGCTCGCAAATTTAATATTCTTGAGGCGAAAAGTTCGTGAGCTTAAGCTGTTAAATCAGCGGAGGTTTTACTGTGTGTGTGTGTGTGTGTGTGTGTGTGTATATATATATATATATATATATATATATATATATATATATATATATATATATATATATATATACTGAATACAACTAAATTGAAAAAGAAGACCAACAACTTGAGAGTATAATAAGACTGAATTTATTTTAAACGACATTGTCATAGCGAAGTTATTTATTAATAAGAAAAGTACTTCTTACTATTAATGCGACTTCTGGTGCTGCATGGTGTTGCTGATGGCTTTGTAGTCTGGTTGATACATGGTCAGGTTCAGCTTCATGCAGGTGTTTAGGCTTCCATCAATTAAATGTGACCGCAGGTTGGTCTTGATGTTTTTAAGGTGAGAAGTACTGGTAGAGCCAAACATGGTCAATACGACAGGACTCACACGCAGCAGTGTTTATGTGACGGGAAGCGCGTTCCAAGCTTTGTTAATCAGCTGGTCTGCGGGTTGAAGTGTTTTCATGTCTGTCCATTTGTATTTGCTTGCCAGCTCTGCTTGGATTTATGCAAATTAGCTGATAAAAAACGAGGGACATTTACCTCTTTACTCAAAAACTACACGCGCAGTCTGTGGATGTTGTTATAATTCAATAAAATTACAGTTTAAAGTTATCGGACCCGTATATTGGCATACAGAAAGGATTGGCTCTCTGCTGTGTGCCACAGTGACATGTGGCATTGAAAATAGATGTACAGATTTAAATGCATGAGATTTATTAATCTGTTTTTGTTTTATTTGATGGCTTTTTTTTTTTTTTTTATTTAAATGACAGTGAAATTATGCATTCGTTAAATAAGAAAGGCCACCTGATTTATCTGAGAGCCAGATACAGTCATCAAAAGAGTCACATCTGGCTCGCGAGCCATAGGTTCCCAACCCCTGCTATAGAGCATTATATGTATACATTAGCTTGGGTGTTTAATGGTCATGAGTGACATCATCGAGTGACTTCTAGCAACCAACTCAGCGTGGTTTAGCTGTGTTCCTTCAAAAAGAGTTGACACTTTTACAAATTGTCGCAATTGTTTCCACTTCATTGGCTGGGAGTTCAGTTCCATTCTCTTTCACATCATGCTGAAGTTGGGATTTGGAGGAACCAAACCAAAAAACTGAATGTTCAAGTATTTTACGATAAAAACTACGTTTGAGTCCCTGTGATCAAATTCCAAAGATGCTACAGCCATCTGAACTAAAATTGTTTCAGTGGTATACTGTTTCACAGTGTGTGTACCTGTGATCTGTTTCATCTGGTTATTGGTCCTGTGGAGAGTTTAGTACAGGCTCAGTGGGATGTAAACATAATTAATTTTTTCACGTGTCACAAAATTGTGCATGAAAAAGATGTAAACTCGAAAGTGTTTGAATTATTTCAAAAACTTTTTGCTATATGTACGTATTTTGATATATTACATCCCAGGCATGCACTAAAGATTTTGATGTATTGATTCACAAATAAACTTGGACATGAAAATATTTATATCAAGTTTGAAATTTTGTCGTTGGAAAATGTACCAGTTTCGTGATCAGACCCATATGTGGAAGCGGGCATGTAGAACCTTCATTTGAGTGTGTTGCTGTTCTGTGACGCTGCATAAGCCACAGTTGCAAAGAAAAGCAGTTATCACGTCTTAAATTTCTCGGACGAAATATGTGTCAGCCTTCATCATCCTCAGGTTGTAGGTGACATGTGGCAGGAGAGGACTAGTTTGGGTGGGAATTGCTGGTTGAATGAATTTGGAGAAAATCGGAAGGCAACATGGAATCGAATGACCCATTAATAAACGTGAGATGACCTATATACAGCATGTACTGAATTTGTTGAAGCTGCCAGTAAAACGGTTGTTTTCCCCCTTGGACCTTATAATACCTTTTGTTACTATGAGCTAAAACATCTCTGAATTGTTCAGTTCTTTCTGTTTAAAGGAAATGTTGAAAATAGTTGTTTTGTATATAAAAAATTTCAACCCAAGACTCACAAAAATCTAATTAGGATTCAATTGTACCGGTTCTCCAGATTGTGCTAGAACATCGTGATAATATAGCAAACCCTCATTGAAGTTACTGTGAGCAGTGTGTCAGCCGTATATTGTGTACCGCGCTGCAGTGCCTCTGATTCCTGCCAGTCATGCACCAAGGGCACACTCGAACTCCCCAGACCACTCGAGATGTTAAGTAACTTATTAAAGTGATTTCTCTTTAGGCATCAGACCTAATTAAACAACCCTCTTCACCTCTGTACTATACTCCTGCTGAATTACACACAGCTGATCCAGAATAGTCTGAACAGCCAGCACAGAGAATTTTCTTAGATGGGTGTGAACATTCACAATACTATTTGTGTGGTGGGGGCAGGGGGGGGGTAATCAGAGTGTGAGATTAAGCATAGTTTAACCCTTGTGTTGTTTACTTTTAAACATTTAAGTTAATTTTATATGTGTGTGTGTATGTATGTATGTGTATATATACAGTCGGCCCCCAATTTACGAAATTAATCCGTTCCAGAGCCATTTTCGTATTGCAGGGATTTCGTAAGTAGGGGTCGTAGCTTACATGTTAAACACCTAATTCGTTCCAAGGCTCCAGTCTTTGGACTGGATAAACCCCATAAACCCTTTAAAAATGATAAAAGTACAACAATTTTGTATGAATATGTGTTAAAAGTAAAAGCCCCAGTGCAGCTAACTGGGTTATCAAAGGCGGGCCATGTCTGTCACTGTCTATGGTGAGAGGCATGTAAAAGAACCATTGCTGACTTTCGTAAAGAGTAGCTGCAAAGTCGTCAGCGTGTTTCTGTCCCTTGCTAAAAAGGGTTATGACAGGAAGGGCATCCGACGTAAAAATCTCTGCCAAATCAAACGTGCGAATCAGATGGTTCGCTGTGGCGACTCCTGAGTAAAAGGGAAAAAGCCGAAAGGAAGACAGACAGACAATGTGTTAAAAGTAAAAGAAAATTAGTTATTAAACCATTTTATTAACATATTTATTAATTAAACCATTATTACACATTTTTATACACACACACACACACACCTCTCTCCCTCTCTATCTCCTTTGCTCGTGCACTGCGGGCCACGCCCACAAGACTTGGAATTCAAAGCGCATTCCCTGCTTGACAAACTCAACTTTAATTTGATTCCTTGAGGGAACGGGATGCCAGATAAGCTCAAATGCACCCACATTTATTAAACATTTACTGAATTAAACAGCTTAAAAAATGAAAAACTAAAGCGTTATTCCTTCTCTCGCTCTGTCCCGTGCGGGCGCGTGCGCTGCGGGCCACGCCCACAAGACATGAATTCAAAGCGCATTCCCTGCTTGACCATTTACTGAATTAAAACAACTTAAAAAATTAAACTAAAGCTTTATTCCTTCTCTTTCTCTCTCTCTCTCTCTTTGTGTCTCTCTCGTGCGTGTGCTGCGGGTCATCTGATTTGCACGTTTTATTTGGCAGAGGTTTTTACGTCGGATGCCCTTCCTGTCCCAACCCTTTCAGCAAGGGACAGAAACACGCTGACGACTTTGCAGCGACTCTTTACGAAAGTCAGCAATGGTTCTTTTACATGCCTCTCACCATAGACAGTGAGAGACATGGCCCGTCTTTGATAACCCAGTTAGCTGCACTGTGGGGGACAGTGACAACCTTGTGGAGAGTGGGACTCGAACCCCCAACCTTTGGATCAGCGATCCAGTGCCCTATACCACTAGACCACCACTGCCCGCACGCTCATACTGTACTATACATCCATAAATACCATGACCGTATCTCATAAAACACCCCTAAATCGATTATTATAAACATAACATTGTAAAATATCAAATAATATCAACATTAATTTCAAATAATTCACTTATTTATACTTTACATGTATACTTCACTTTACATGAAGCTTAAAACAGCCAATCAACGCTTCCAATATGTGAGGCGCTCAATACCGAAAGTAGAGTACTTGCAAAAGTAGTGTACTTGCTGTGGGTTATACAGCCTTCCGGTCTTTCAAGTGCACAAGGGCGCCGTTGAACTCGTTTAGAACACAGCCTGCACCAGTGAATCCCAGCAAAGCGGAGAGCTCTTTGTTTTGTGTAAGTAAATAAACTTTATTCAAGAGATGCATACAAAGAACAAGAACAAATCCTAATGAATATTAATATAAAAATAAGTATACACTCTTAGGATTCTGCTAAAAGATAATAAATATCGGTAATTGTTCTGTAATTTGTGGATTCGGGTTTTCATTCATATGACAACTCTCTTTGCTTAACTGAGTATGCATGGTCGATTGTGCCGATCCGAGCAGATAGTTAATTCATCTCTGTGTATGAGACTTGCACCCATGCTAGTAGGCTTACGCTTCTGACCAACCAGATTTGCTTAGGGTTACAAAAGTCCACAAAACAGTGCAAACACAAAGATCACAGAGACAATGTCTTAATACAAGGGTAACACACTATATAACTGAGATATTTATTCATATATATATATATATATATATATATATATATATATATATATATATATATATATATATATACACACTCAGTCTGTAGTTTGTAAACAATGAATGCAGCATCATTGTGTCATTACGTCGGCGTACTCTGTAGGTACGTCTAAACTCAAAATTTGACTTTTTTTTTTTTTTTTGAGAAAAAAAAACTCCGTAAAATCGGAAAACTGTAAGTCGGGGAGCGTCTGTATTGTTTTTTTTGTTTGTTTTTTTTTTACATTAATGTCAGGTTGGCTGATCGGAGGTTTTTTTGTTGTTGTTGTTTTTTATTTATTTATTCATTTTTGCTTTGTTTTAAACTGATGATGCCTGAGAGGTTCTGCAAGAGTTTTAGTATGGTCCAATAAGGAAAACTGAGATATAAAGTTTGTAGCAGTTCTGTGGATGTAAACTGGTTGATGGGAGAGGTCTGAAGAGGTCAGCCAAACCGGTTTGTGCTGAGAGAAGGCGAGACAAGTTTATTTATATAACACCTTTCAAAGTGCTTTACAGATAAGAAAGTACCAATTACATAGAAATGAGTGGCATGAAAGAAATTAAGTCAGTATATTTGAATGAGGAGAATAAAAGCAGCAGAAAGATGATTAAAAAATTTAATTAATTCAATAATAAAATAAACAATATTCTACAGCAGTTTGTAATTTGAAAGTTTGGCATCGTCCAAAAGGCTACAATACCTCACATAACCACTCTGTAGACTTGTGGGGAGAAGAAAATCATCAGCATGCATAAAAACATAAAACCTCCAGACTTAGAAGTTGAAGCTGCATTGGGAAGAGGCTCACCGAATCTGGACTATTGACGTCTGGAAAAATGTAGTCTGGTCTGAATCTCAATTTCTGCTGAGGCACCCAGAGTGTAAATCCATGGATTGAATCAGCTTGTGTTCACAGTCCAGGTTGGTGGAGGTGGTGTAATGGTGTGGGAATGTTTCTTGGTACACTTTGTGCATGTTAATCAATCACTGTTTGAATGCCCCATGTCCCTCCCTTATGGCCACAATTCACCCATCTTCTAATGAAAATGCAACATTTCACAAAATAAAATCATTTCTGGTTTGAGGAACATGACAATGCATTCATGACAAAGTTCTTCCCAGTCAAAGGACCTGAATCCAGTAGAACACCTTCAGTATTTGGTATAACAGAAACAGAATAAGTGCAGCATGAAAATGAACCTGAAAGATCTGCAGGAATTGCAGTGCAGCATCACGTCAACGTGAATGTTTCCAAAATCTTGTACTTCCCAATACCATTTTGGTGTCTGATATAATGTATTGTGTCTTTTTTCTCGTTCCACCCCCTTAAAATTGGTTGTATTCGATTCCCCCCCCCCCCCCCCCCCCCCAACACATATAACCAATACCAACCAGGAAGGGGTGTGAACATGCTTATGCCCCCTCTGTGACATGCAATGCTGCCCTCCCACCTCTTTATGAAATGCTGCACATTGGCATTTGGTGACAGCCTAACACAATCAGAGGGAAAACTGAATTTGTCCCTTTTATAAGAATGAGCTCCCAGAGTGGCAGGTGATTGGGGTGAGTAATACGGGAGCCTCAGGCTTCCCAATCCGAAAGGCTTGCAGCAGCATCCTGGATTTGAGCTTACTATCTCCAGATTGATAGCCATGCACCTTGTTGATACGCCGTTCACCATGTTCTATGAGCCCGCATGAAAGGTAAAGACTAACGTAGTGGTTTCTGTAGCAAGAAGTGACTCGGGGTTAAGGTTCTACTGCTGGATAGAGAGAAGCAGACTTGTGGTTTAGACCTTGCCTGGGGGTCTTAAGCACAGTGGGGGTTCTAACAAGGATTCGAATCCACAACTGCTTGGTCATGAATCCTGCACCCGAACCACTACCCATTGGTGCCATGAGTTTACATGAAGTTAAAGACAGGAATATAAGAGAGTTGAATGTGGTCTAAATATAGGATTAAACTTTTCTGTGAGACAAGTTTGTTTGATTTGACTTCAGTGGTTCAATGGAGCCGGTCATGTGCCCAATCGTACATGACGTAACACATCAACTGAGTTACTGATTTCCTAATTCCCAGGATTATTTAGGTCTTGTTTTCCTTTCGACCCCCCCCCCCCCTTCCCCCAGGTGTCACCACAGTGAATCATCTGATTCGCATGTTTGATTTGGCATAAGTTTTTACGTCGGATTCCCTTCCTGACACAACTCTTTACCAAGGGGGTAGAATCACATTGATGGCTTTGCAGCTACTCTTGTCGAAAGTCAGCAATGGTTCTTTTACATGAACCTCTCACCATAGACAGTGAGAGACATGGCTGGCCTTTGATAAAGCTGCACTGGGGAGGGGGCAGTGATAACCTTGTGGAGAGTGGGGCTTGAACCCCCAACCTTAAGATCAGTGATCCAGCACCTTTACCACCAGGCCACCACTGCACCCCAGGATGCTTTAGGTCATAGGTGGCAAACTCCAGCCTGAAGGCCAAATCTAACCCACGTCCTTATTTTATGTGGCCCGCAAAGGCTTTCACAAAATATGGTTATCGTGTAATCTTTGCATGAACCATTACCGTGCAACTTTTCACGTAACCAGCTAGTCATTCATGACTTAGAGTGCATGCTAGCTTGTCAGTGTAAAGCCCTTTTAGAATAAATGTTTTGATTATTTGCCCTAGATCAGTTTGACACCGCTGCTTTAGATAGTGAGCGAACAAGATTCCTTAGTGGTCTTTTATTTAAAGATTTTACCTACTTTAACCGGGGTTGGTAAAGTTAGCAAAAATTTGAACCTAGTATAGCTTTTGGCCTCTCTCCCCTACGTTTGGAAGGCTTTTTTAAAGCCACGCCCCTCCACAGACATGCTGACTGCAGATGTGTGCGTGGTAGGGTCACGCATGAGCAGAGAGGCACACGAGCATTTAATTGGATATTTCCCAGAGGAAAGCCAGGCAGTTATTGGTTGGGGTTTTTTACTGAATTACAGTGGCTAACTTGTACGTTACTGATTGTCTTTGGGAGTATAAAGACCACTTCAACCAGGATAACATTTTGTGCCTGCACCTAATACCACCACATTGGCAGTGGACATTTTTTTTGTCGGGTTTGTTGAAATAAAAATATATTCCAAAAATTCACATCTGACACCTCAGGTAAGATTTTCAAGAGACTCGTGGCCTGTAATTCTATATTTCGGTTGGTTTTGGTTTCCGTCTGAAGGCTGATGATTGACGGATTGGTCTCTTTCTTTGTGTGTGTGTATAGATGACCGAGCAGAGGAAAAACAAGCAGAGGATGGGTTTCCTGGGGCCAACGCAAGCCAACCATCATATACCCCCTGTACACTGAGAGCAAGACCGCCAACGCACACCGAGCTCCCATCTTCTCATCATAGACTTCTTCTTCTTATTTCTGCTTGGACCTTAAGATTTCCGAGCAATGCTTAGGGACTCGCTGAAACCTCTTACACAGCAAATCAGTTTCCAGAGTCTCGGGGCAGATCCCTAATGGAAATGCTGCCTGTGGAATTTTAACTATAAAGTATTATTCATGTTTTAAATGTCATTCCAGTTTATTGGTTTTACTTTAGGTAGAGCGCCGCAAGTCAAGGTGAACTTCAGGATGTGCCTCACTCACTGGGGTTCTGCTGCTATGGGAAGTGCCTTGCAGCTTTTTCTCATAGAAGAACTGCTGACTTACAAAGTGTCCTTTTATTCATAGAAAGAACTGGAAACAAAACCTTCATCTCAGCTCTCGGTGAAAGTCGCCATCTTGTTTTATTAGGAGGAAATTGTTGGCCGTCTTTTACGATTTTTTTTTTTTTTTTTTTTTTTTTTTTTGAAAATGTCCAGTACTTCACAAATTTATCGTCCCACCTGTTAGAAATGAAGGAAATACAAATTTTTTTTTGAAAAATGTATTACAATTCATTTTGCTGTTGTTATTGAGTTGAAGAACAAAAATTACTTATGTGAACATAACTGTAGTTAGTGCGGCCTCCTTTGGCCTTTAGAACAGTGAGCGCTTTTTTTTTTTTTTTTTTTTTTTTTTTTTTTTTTGTGGGTATGTACAGTTTCAAACTGCTCCCAAATACTCTTTGGAATAACTATTTATGCAATCAATTTGTTATGCATTTAAATATCCTCTTTATTCCAGAGTGTTGTTTCCGGCCTCTACACACTTTGGACAAATGTTGGGGATTGTCGCTTCCCCTGATATGAATGAATTCATGCATAAAAACTATTTGTATTTCTCTCGGTTGTGACAGGTGGTCTAATAAATTACTTGAGCACGGTACTTAGTGCCTGCTGAGCAAGTCACCGCTTTAAGGGTACCGTTTAAAAGTGTTGTTTGTGCTTCGTGATTGGGTGAATGTACTGTACGTATGTGCGAACCATCTCTCAATGCTCGGTTGGAACAGTTTGCTGTTGGCAGAAATGCTCAGAAGATTCTGCGAAGTAAGTTGTGTTAAATATTCAATATTGATTTAATGCGTTCTCTATTGTAAACGTTTTGGATTTACTTTTTTTAATGGAATTTTGCTCAATCTCTCAAGTCAGCTTACCGTGTTTTTGTACGTGTGTAGTTTTGCACAAGTGACTTACTAGAGGGTTTTAAAGTATATAATTGACAACAAATGCCTTTTATATTCAATTAATCATAACTGAGAGGATTTTATGTGACCGTAATACTGTAATAAATATTCATGTATCTATATGTGACGATGTAGACTATCATTCAACTCATTATTCTGGTGTAGTCTTTCTATGACCACACACACACACACACACACAGTTGTAATGTCACGTAGAATGTGCTGTCTGTCTTGAATAAGTGGTAAATAATTATCGTCCATGAATATTGGACTGCCGTTACCAGTCTGTCTTTAGCGGTTATGAAATGTATCCCCCATCATAGAGTTTTCACTTTCATATCACGAGGAGAAATCGGATAACTGGAATCAATGCTTTGGGGAATCAAAGAAAAAAAAAATTGCTACAGCTTTGGATCAATGTGTTCAAAATTCCGCATCGCTGGGGTTTCGATTTATAATACGAGTTGTATGTGTGGGTAGAGGTCTGGCCCGGTTCCAAAAATGGCAGATTGGTAGCCTACGTGAGGAACCGGGCTGCCAAATTTAGCCTCTGACTGAGTTACTTGCACAAATACCATCAATAAGGAGGAAAAGTTCTCGAAAGCTCTGTCCAGTAAGAGACCGCAAAACAAGCTCACATTGGTCTAAAATTAAAGTTCACGCCAATCACATTTCCTGAAGTCTGATGAAATACGTATGTCCTTGTGAAATACAAGTACAGTAGACGATAAATAAAAGACGGAGAAAAATGTGATGTCATACTGTGGCATTTTCCTGGCGTACAGTGGCTCCACTGTCGTCCTTGATGAAAAGCTTGCCGCAAATCACTACAAAGTTATTCTGACTGATCACCTTCATCACATGATGATGCGTTTCTGCCGTTCGTCTTTTCCTGGATGACTTTGCCCCGATTTACAAAGTATGAGGTCCGGTAGAATGGATTAATCATTCAAAAATATAAATGGAAATTATATGGAAGTGGTGGCCCACTCTCCACAAGGCTGTCACTGTCCGTCCCCGACCCCCCCTCCCCCCCACCCCTGGTTTATCAAAGGCCGGCCATGTCTCTCACTGTCTATGGTTTGAGGTTCATGTAAAAGAATCATTGCTGACTTTCGACAAGAAGAGCTGCAAAGCAGTCGGCGTGTTTCTGCCCTGCGATGGTCCAGGGTGTACTCTGCCCTTGCCCGTAGTCGGCTGGGATGTGCGCCAGCCTCCCTGTGACCCTAATTAGGATTAAGCGGTTACAGAAAATGAACTGAAATCATATGTATTGTCATCACACTTAGCAGATCTTAATCCAACCGACACCTACAGTACAGGGACAGTGCCCTGTCTCATCATTTTGAAAAGAACTTACGGACAGGGATTCATTTAATGAACTACTTCATCTTACTTGGCTCACAGGAGCCTACATAAGCCAACTCTGGGCAAAGTCAAGGCACACCCTGAACAGCTCAGCAGTTCATCACAAGGCAACAAACATGGCTAGCTACTCAGACTCTCGCCCAGGGGTGACAATTAAGGTATTGTGCATGTCTTTGGACTGTGTCGGGGACACGCACACCCCACAAACGCATGGGGAGAACATTTAAACTTCACACAGAAACTTGCTTGCCAAACCCAGGGCCTTTTTTCTGCGAGGCGGATATGCTAACTCCTACGCCGTCGTTCCATGCCTGACTGTTTCAGCCATCTGTAATTAGTGCAAAGATGTCCATATAGTGGTCACATGTATTCAGATAAAGGGTAAAGTCCGATGGGCTTATGCACCCGGGCTTACCAGCTCATCAGGCCGGCGCTTATCCCCGCTTTCCTTGGCGCAAAGCAACGATGAGTTCAACTCCTGAATGGGAGGCTTATCCATTGCAGGTGACCCTCCCAGTGGTTTTGGTACCAGTTTATGCCGCTGGGTTGACAGAGACACACTTGTGGTTCAGACCTTGTCCATGTTGGAGCGTTGTTTGGGTTCTAACAGGGATTTGAAACCACAACCTCGCGATCATGAGCCAAACACCGTAACCACTCCAGCACCCTCCCAGCTATGTATTCGATGCCTTCTGTGAATTCCAGAATTTTATTAATATAAATAGATGTTGGCAAAAATGTCAGCTGGAACCGATTTATCAATGTTCTCAAGTTTCCTTTATCCGTACTAATTATATACCGAGTTGAAAAGAGACTCTTCAAATAACAGATACAGTCGGCCCCCAACTTACAAAATGAATCTGTTCCAGAGCCCCTTTCGTATTGCGGGGATTTCGTAAGTAGGGGTCGCATCTTACATGTTAAACGCCTAATTCGTTCCAAGGCCCCAGTCTTTGGGCTGGATAAACCGCATAAACCCCTTAAAAATGATAAAAGTACAACAATTTTGTATGAAATATGTGTTAAAAGTAAAAGAAAATTATTTATTAAACCATTTTAACGTTTTATTAACATTTATTAATTAAACCATTATTAAACATTTTTTTATTAACACACACCTCTCTCTCTCTCTCTCTCTGTCTCTCGTGCACGCTGTGGGCCACGCCCACAAGACGTGGAATTCAAAGCGCATTCCCTGCTTGACAAACTCAACTTTAATTTCATTGGTTGAGGGATTGGAATTCCAGATGAGCTCAAATGCGCCCACATTTATTCAACATTTACTGAATTAAACAACTTAAAAACCTAAAAACTAAAGCGTGAAGCTTTCTTCTGTCTCTATCTGGGAGGCCAGCAGGGCGGGATGTTGAGAGACAGCCAATGAGAGAGTAACTCGCGTGTCGTGTGAAATTTTGATTGGCGGGTTTGAATTTTGAATTTCTTTTCGTAAGAGGGGGTTGTGTCCAACGTTCCCTCTAAGCTGCGCAACTGCGCAATGGCGCACCGCTCGAACACTCTCAGCGCACAAGAAAACCGATCCAGCGCAGTGAACGCGCTGCAGATTAATTACATACAAGTTATAGAGCTTTTAGTGAGTGACGGGTGTCCAGCCAATCACACGATGCGATGCAATCACGCTACGCAGCCAATCACGGCACCGTCACGTGCTGCGCTCATACACGCTCCTTCACAATAATAACTGCTGCTGAGTGAAGTGATGCTAATGCTAACCCCGTTATCATGACGAAACGAGCGGCCAGGGAACATGATACGTCGACTCCCCAAACCAAAGTAAAAAAAAAGAACTGCGCAAAGTCTGTGAGTACAGCAGAAAGCTGGCGAAGCAAAAACTATACCTTTCAATTTGTGAATCAATGAGAGAGCGCAGAATGAGACTATGTGTGAGGTTAAAAATGCACCCTGGCACACCCTGATAGTAGATGAGAGCCAGACATGACAGGACACAAAATGCTCGTCATATATTTCAAATTCAGGGAGGAAAATGATGTCATCGATAAAACTGTGTTTAATAAGCCATGAAACTTTCAATGATCCCAGGTGTGATACTGGGGTGTGGCCACAGCGAGCACTTGTGATGTTGCTCACAGTGGGCCTCAGTGTGCTCAGGGAGGTTGTCTGTATGACCAGACAGAGGAAAAATTACAGGGAACATTGGTTGTGTCGTATCTCGGGGACGGAAACTCAGGAAAATGTTTTTCGTAACTAGGGGATTTCGTACACAGGGGTCTTTGTAAGTTGGGGGCCGACTGTACATGAAATGGCAAACGTATATGATATTAACGTGGCCAAAGTACTACTATTGAGTTAATAGATTTAAAATGCATGAATATATTAAAATCCTTCGAAATAATAATTTGCATATACTGTACAGTAAAAAATGGATGGCTTGAATAATTGGTTCCTTGTATGTTTCTGTAGAACAAATACAGGGATCTTTTGAAGCATGATGAAGTGTACTACAGTGAGAAATCGAACGTGTAAACAGACTTTAATCTAAAATCTGCCTTCCTGCATGTGATCAGAGCATGTGACGTGAGGTGTCACACGAGAAGGGACATGCAGCAGATGAGCCAGTCACATGAGTGGTGGTGTAGGAACATCCTCGAGGCTCTCTTCCCTATAAACACTGTGAGGGGAAAACAAACTTGCCACTCCTTTTTTTTTTCTTTTTTTTTTTTTTTCTTTCCCCACAATTTGCTGTTCAGAAGACCGACCTGCTTGGTCTCCTGTACCAAATTGTCCTCCACAGCTGTATCAGGCTTTGTTTCATCCCATATTTAACTGCTTTTTTTATTATTATTATTATTATTATTATTATTATTATAATTATTATTGCTGAGTATGCAGAATTGTCCCAGTATGCACTGGCTTTATGACTCTGATGCTTTACAGTTAGTGCAACTGTGCAAATGAAGGGGACTGTTATGCCCCAGTCACTATATTGCAGTTCTATTTTATTACACCCGAAAGCATTACTCAGATCTATAGACGCCGTCCTATTTCTGTCCTACGAACCCTGTGAGAAATAGAAATGGGTAACATACGACTATGACGAGTCTCTCAACCTGTGTTCAAAACATGTTTAACTTCAAAACCCATACAATCTAATCTAATCATAGTCTGAGGAACGCTCTGCGGTACACGCCCTGTAGAACTGCCGTGGTGGCACATGCAAATATACAGCACTCTTCAGATGGTTGTTACACGACGGGAAGTGAATTCTCGACTTGTCACACATTCTACAAGAAATATCGTGTAAATGCGGCGAGAATGATCAGGCCATGATCCGCTGTGTGTCTGAGTCCTCCCTCCGACCCCCCCTTTCTGACCCCCGTCTCTCTGCTGCTGTCAGTAGTGCTGCTGTTTATCCACTGTGTAAGCAAAGCCTTCAGACCACAAGTCTGTCCTTTTTCTGGACATGATTTACAACTGTCTGTCTGAACGCAGGACTATTTCTGTTCAGAAGTAATCGTATATTTATTATTATTAATAAGCAAGTCTGAAGCAATGAGCGTAACTATGGACAGAGTAAGGAGGCTTTTGTTTCGACTGTTATACAATGAATGCATACGAAAATACAAAAAATATGTAAATATCAGTAAAACACGTTTATATTCATCAAAATGTAACATGAAACAACGTCAAGGTCAGCTGTTCTATAAGCAAATATAAATCAATACCCTGTAGAATATACACTGTAATATTCATGAAATAATCAACCATGATGCAATATTAATATTGCGATATTTATCATACGTGATTGTTACAGTTTGTCTTATTTGTTGGGTTAAACTTATGAAAAAATGGCAGAAATACTATATAAACAGCACATAAAGCACATGCTTTACTCGAACTCTGTGCCTGTCCGCCCTCCCCCAATGCATGAACCTGATAACCCACATGCTTCCAAAATTTTAGTTTCCCATGTTTGGCGAAGCTGTTCAAAACTTTCCTCAGTATAATTTTCTAATTAATAGGAGATATAATGTATATGAGGGCGGGCTGTGGTGGTAAAGGGCGCTGGATCGCTGATCCTAAGGTTGAGGGTTCGAGTCCCACTCTCCACAAGGTTGTCACTGCCCCCCCCTTTCCCAGTGCAGCTAACTGGGTTATCAAAGGCCGGCCACGTCTCTCACTGTCTATGGTGGGACGTTCATGTAAAAGAACCATCGCTGACTTTTGTAAAGAGAGTAGCTGCATAGCCGTTAGCGTGTTTCTGTCCCTAGCTAAAGGGTTGTGTATATAAAAATCATAAAAAAAAACAAAAAAAAAACACCTATGCCAAATCAAACATGCGAATCAGATGATTCGTTGTAGCGACCCCTGAAAAAGGGAAAAAGCCGAACGGAAAAGATGATGATGATGATGTATATATGAGGCTATCATGATACAAAACTCGTATTTCCGGTTGACTGTAAGGAAATTTATTTTATTAAATGTTATAATTTTTATAAATTTGTAGGTTATCAGGTTCATGCACGAGGCAACAAACCCACAGTTATATTCAAGTTAACATTATCTTTGACATTCTCTTAGTTTTGGAATACGAAAGGACAACTTCCTAAAAATGCACGCACATTAGCGGGTTTCAAGTAACCAATTCAATTAATTCAAGTGATCTTGTGATTCATTTTATTAGCCTATAAATAAAAGTTTAACAATTGGCACTAACTATGAAAAATTGATAGTCATCTCTACCCTGATCACGCACTTACATGAAGCATAAAATCCTCTAGCTATACATCACAGACTCCTTTATGAGCACCGCCGCCTTAAGGACAGCGAATGAATTAAAAATGGCGTATTTAGACTCAAAACACTTCTCAATACTTTTTTTGTTGAGATGGTTGTTAATACTGAGGATTTGTCATATGACTGTTATCTATTAAGGTCATCAATCTGATATGCAAATCGTCTGCAAACAGAATGAGTATGTAGCTCTCCCAGAATGACAGCTGCCCTGTTGGATCACACAGACAGACTGTTAGATAAGAATATCCTTCTTGGCACCGGCAAAAGCAAGTATACTTTTAAATTAGTGGAAATGTCCAGATACCAATAGAGAAAAAAAAAACACAGAAGCCCTCAAAAGTACAGTATGCTACTGTCACGCCATGCAAAATGTATGCTCAGCTGTACACTCAATCAAATAGATATGCTGTGGGAAATTCGGGACTTTCCCCTCAACAGACAACACGCGCCACATGGTTTTCTCTCAGGAGATCTTTTAGTTCCTTCTCTCCGTGCCAAGTCTCGGTCCCCTGTGCTGCTTTTAAACTTTCTGCCACTGTTGAGTGGAAGGTGAACCCATCTGCAAGCCTACAAAGAACACCTGATAGCGGTGTTTCCACATGATGAAAGCTCCTAGCAAGCAGACGATAGCCTGAGCCAGATTCAACACCATCTGCAACAGGTAGTACAGCATGAGAGTGCTTGTGACAGCAGTGCAATCTGTCACCTCGGCGTAGGTGAAGGTGCGTGCGATAGGGTCCTCTGGTTCCAGTGTGCAGACACAGTTCGGGCCCATCTCCCTGCATATGAAGCCGTTGGTCAGTGAGTAGTGGTGGCCCTGGAAGGCAATGACTATAATGGAGATAACTAGACCCACTGAACACAGGAGGAAGTACACGAGCTGGAAGTACACAAAGGAGGACAAGAGCAAATTTGGTTAGTAAAATGTTATGATGTATTCATAGCATGAATTTCCTTGTACATTCTATATCTAAAAAAGTATTTGGATGCCTAAATATTATTCCATATATGGAGCTTCCCCAAGCATTTGCCCCAAGCATTTGGAAATGTCTGAAATGTCTTCCAATTCTTTGAAATTAAAGATGTTTCGTGGATGAACATGGTCCAGAATGACAACTGTGTATAAACTACACATAATGAAATGGTTTTGGTCGGTTTGACAGAACGTAAGTGGTTATATAAAGCCCTGATGTCCCACACTAGAACCGTTTTGAGATGAACTTCAACACTGATGGCCCAGTGATGGCCTGGTGAGCTGTCCATGGTGTACTCTGCCTTTGCTCAGAGTTGAATGAGACAATTCACCAGTCTTCCTAATTAGGATTAAGCGACTTAAAAAATAAATGAATGGATGATCGCAACACTGAATTTCTGCCAGGCCACCTCGCTCAGCATCAGTGCTCAACCTCACTAATGCTCTTGTGGCAGGATGAGTACAAACCCCCAAGTAACAGTCCAAGATCTAATGGAAACCCTTCCGAAAAGAGTGTGGGCTTTTCTAGGAGAAAGAGGAGACAGTAACTATATAAATGTCATACCTTTTAAAGAGGATCTTCCACATGCATCATGGTCAGGCGTCCATATGATACTGGTTATAATAGGTGGCCATAAATAAATTACCGTAGCCGACATAATAAGTGCCCTGCTTCAATAAGCGCCCCCGTTGTTTTTGATCTTATGTCTAATAACTGCCCATGTGTACTGGGAGCAAAATGGTAGATCAAACTTACCAATTTTATTCGATTAGTCTCTGTAACGGTAAAATGAGGTGTTGAATGCATGTATAAGTGAGTTTGCACGGTATTTCAAGACCTCCTGCCACTGAGGAATGCCTATAAATGTTCATCAGTAACAACACATTTGATTGTTCCGCCGCGCTTTAAAAAACAGGAAAATATTTTGCTGTGTTCTCTTGGTAAATGTCCAACAACCGATGAACCATTAGAAACTGCTACAGCAAAACTATGGGATGCTCTGAATAAATGGAGCGATGAGCCAGATATGGACCTATCAGAAAGTGATGACGAGTATTTTTCACCCGATTCTCCTGCTCACTAACTTCATAAATTTAATGACATTCCTGGCCATATGCTTGTTAGTGTTGATTGGTTAAACATGCCATGTGCTAAAGTTGACATTCATGTTGATTGGCTCGATTTTACATGTGGGGGGGAAATATTTAAAGGAACAGCACTGGGAGGGAAAATTAAAGGGCCTTTTTTTCTTAATTAAGTTATTTTCTGTTTATTTTCAGCTTTCATGTAAGTAATTTGGTTCATACCACAAAATGAATAACACAAATACCAGTAAAACTGTTTTATTGTTCTGTTATTATTCATGGTTTCCACCTCGATGCTAATAAGCACTTACTGTTCCACTCCATTGTAAAATTTTAATAAGTACAACCCCAACCCTCCAATTTTTAAGCGCCCTGGAATACGGTATATCATATATAAGGAGAACACTGCCCAGCCTGATACCACCAATGGTTTCCCCAGCAATATTTTGATGCTCAAGCAAAAAAATAAAGAAACAATCTAACCTTAGTCCTATTTATTTATTGTAGTATTATTTTGAGATACTTTATTAAGTCCACATGGGAAATTATTGCTTCTGCATTTAGCCCATCCAAACTGAGCACACACATTCGGAACTGTGGACGGTCGCACGCTGAGGCTGCCAGAGAGCAGTTGGAGGTTAGGTGCCTCACTTAAGGGCACTTCAGCCATGAAGGTGATGGAAAGGACAGTGGAGATCACTTCCCCCTCACCAGCACCCATTTTTTCCTATGTGTTCGGGAATTGAACCAGCGACCTTTAGGTCCCAAAGCCGCTTCTCTAACCACTAGGCCACAGCTGCCCCAAGATATTATATTGTTATAGACAAACAATAAAAAGTATCTGGAGACAAGAATCCATAAAACCCATGTGCATGAATAACATATCACAGCCCTAGACAAAGTATGCTCTCTATCTGACCTTTGTGTGAACACCACCTACATTAAGTACATTCTCTATAGATAGATGTACGGTTGCACCTTGGCTTCATTATCTCCTGCCTGTAAATGCAAAGAGTGAAATGAGGAGCTGTAACTTCCAAAGTCTGGTAACTACAAATCTCAAAGTAGGTGCAAAACCCACACATACTTAAACAAGTAAGCATGACTGTAATACATTAACAACACAACATTAAGAACACAAAGCAAGGGAAAGAGGAAATACTGTACACCTCATACACCATTGCTTCTCTATTTCCCTTCAACCCACTGCTACACAATCATTAGCTCCCTACATATAATTCAGTTCATTTTCTGTAACCGCTTAATCCTAATTAGGGTCACGGGGAGGCTGGCGCCCATTCCAGCCGACTCACAGCAAGGGCAGAGTACACCCTGGACAGCTCGCCAGGCCATCACAGCGCGGAAACACGCTGACAGCTTTGCAGCTACTCTTGTCAAAAGTCAGCAATGTTTCTTTTACATGAACCTCACACCATAGACAGTGAAAGACATGGCCGGCCTTTGATAACCCACTTAGCTGAACTGGGGGGACAGTGACAACCTGTGTAGAGTGGGTCTTGAACCGCCAACCTTAGAATCAGTGATCCAGCACCTATACCACTAGGCCACCACTGCCCCTCCCGACATATACGTAAGGGAAAAGGGCATTTCTTGGTTGGTTCCATAACACAAGCCCTTCTTAGATGTCCACTTACTTTTGAAGACAGCGTCCTCTTGGCAGAGTCACACTGTCCTCTTGTTTCTATTTATACTTTTATTAAACCCCCCATCATATTTTCTCCCTAATCTAGCCATATCAATTCCCACCCATCAAGTATTGCCTTCCCTATCACACGACCTCTACCGACCAGGAAGGGGCAAAAGCATGTACAACACCACCTCCATGACATGCAATGCTAGCCACCCGCCTCTTTTTGAACTGCAGCACCACACTTATTTTGGGGGCGGTCTAACACACTTGGACGAAAATCTGCCCCCTCGTACGAATGAGCTCACAGACGCTGATGATTATCTGGCGATCGTCCCTCCCTCATGTGAGAGCTTGGCTAATAAGCTCCCATGGCCTTCTGGCCCCGGACAGCTGTGTGCATTAAACTGGATTTTGTGATCTCCGGGTTAATAGTCACACAACTTGTCAATGCACCACTCGTGAGCCATTCATTCACTTATTTTCTGATGAGTTTTTTCTAATTAGGGTCAATGTATGGCTGACGGCTATCTCAGCCAATTCTGGGAAAAGGTGCATATACCCTAAACAGCTTGCCAGACCGTTAGAGGTAAACACACAAACAACCATTCATACTCATACTCAGACATAGGGGAGATTTAGAACTACTAATTAGTCTCGTGTGCATCTTTGGGCTGTGGGAGGAAACCCGTATAAGCATGAGGAGAACATGCAAACTCCACATAGAAATGCCTCGAGCCCAGGAATCGAACCCAGGACCTTCTTGCTGTGAGGTGAATGTGCTAACCACTACACAACCATTCTGCCCGATTTATTTATTTATTTACTTACTTATTTATTTTATTTAGTAGATTGTGGAAAGTCACAATATTTATTTATTTGTGTAACCAAACCCTATTTAATACTGTTTCAGAACTTTGCATTTGATTTGATTCATGATGCTGTTTGTTTTATGTTTAACAAACTATTAAGCTGCATCTCAACATTAAGCAATGAATGAAACAAACTCGAATTTAATTATTTCCACTTACATCATCATGAATGTCAGGAAGAGCAGCTCATTATTGCCATGTACTCTCGTCTATACAGTTTTCCAACGACAACAACGGAAAATGTGGTAGTTCACTCCATGTTTCTGACACGCTTTGCGTTCGCTATGAGTGTATGTGCATTAAACTCTTACCACTTTATGATGCACAAGAGTCTTTTTTGCTATACATGTTACATGACAATAAGGATTAAAGGAAATGTCTATAATGATAAGCTAATATAAGATAAAATAATATAAGTTAATGAGAGAATAAGTGGTTTTGGTAACCTAACTAGATAAGGCTCACTGATCTACTCTTCAAATACGGAACTAGCTGTGCTAGTTTTACTCGTAAAATTTTTGAAAGCAGGAAATATTTGTGAGAGTTACCGAGACAACCAGAGTTGGCTATATGCTTGATTTGCTTGTGTTGTGAAACGATTTACATGTCACTCGAATCGATTGTCACTCATCACTTCTTGTGTGGACGCTACTTTACAAGTACAGGTGTATTTATCACATGACTCCTGACTGATAACTGCACAGACTCCAGCCAATCAATTATACATTGGAAGTTCGATAATTTAGGGATTTGAACAGGGTTTGATATTTTGTAATCACAAATTGATGTATTTTTTTAATTTGTAAGTTATTTTGCACACTACAGGGATCAATCAGCAATGACTGTGAATAAAGTGTAGCCTTTTACACTACTGATCATACAATTCTCCTTTACATATAAGAAAATGTTGTTGGATTTAAGGGAACAGCCCTCTCCTGGTTTAAATCTTATACTAATTGACCGTTTTCAGTTTGTAGATGTAAATTGTGATTTCTACGTATGTTCTAATGTTAATTTTGGTGTTCCACAAGGTTCTGTCCTTGGCCCATTGCTTTTCTCTCTACACATGCTTCCTTTGGGTAATATCATTCGTGATCATGGTATTAGCTTTCACTGCTATGCTGATGATAGACAGTTATGTAGTTCAGCAAAGCAAGATAAGAGACATCAACTTGTTGAAAGTTGAAAACTGTGTAAAGGACATTAGATACTGGACACTTACTAACTTCCTGATATTAAACTCTGATAAGACATAAATACGTGTTCTCAAGTCTCGGGCAGCTAGGAATAAACTTTCGGATTATGTAATAAGTTTAGATGGTGTTTCAGTCTTATCGTGTGTAGCAGTAAAGGACCTTGGAGTGATTATTGATGCTGGTCTTTCATTTGAATCTTATGGAGATAATATTACTCGGGTGGTCTTCTTTCATCTCAGGAATGTTGCTAAAATAAGAAAAAAGATGTCACTGCATGATGCAGAAAAACCTGTTCATGCTTTCGTAAGCTCGAAATTACACTATTGTAATGCATTACTGTCTGGATGTTCTAATAGGAGAATAAACAAGCTCCGGTTAGTCCAGAAGGCAGCAGTGAGAGCCCTTACTAGAACCAGAAGACATGAGCATATCACCCAGATCTTATTTACACTGCAATGGCTCCTAGTTAAATTTCAAATCGAATGTAAAATGCTACTTTTAACCTATAAAGTACTTAATGGTCTCGCGCCACATTATCTTAGCGAACCTATTGTCGCTTATGATCCTGCATGACTCCTTAGATTAAAAGGTGCAGGATGCTTAGTGGTACCACAAATAATGAAGACTACTGCAGGGGGCGGAGATTTCTCTTACAGAGCTCCACAGTTATCGAATAACTTTCCAGTTAATGTTCAGGACTTAGACACAGTCTCTGTTTTTAAGACAAGGCTGAAACTTACTTGTTTAGTCATGTATTTTTAATTATCTTTTTATTAGAGGCCAATTAACAAAATGCAAAGCAGACCTGGGGGTTCTCAGGCATGGAGAGTTCTGGTAAATGTTGATGTTGGGATGCTGTCGCTCCCTCTCTCTAAATGCTCACCCAGGTCCGTTGACAGTGGTGTGATTGATTGCCCAATGTCACAGGGTGCCCTCATGTCTACCTTCTTTCTGGTTCTCTCTCTTAGTTTTAGTAATGCTGGAGTTCTGCTGGCACTTAGCAATAATAAATTCTTCTATTTCCATTACACTGTTATGAGACTAACCCACCCACCCACATCCCCACCCACCCACCCACCCACATCCCCACCCACCCACCCACCCACACCCCCACCCACCCACCCACCCACCCACATCCCCACATCCCCACCCACCCACATCCCCACCCACCCACATCCCCTTTGTGTGTGTGTGTGTGTGTGTGTGTGTGTGTGTGTGTGTGTTTGTTGAGGTACATATTCTTCTGGGATCCTGGTGATCCTGACCTTCTGCTTTCTGAGTCCCGTGGTCTGTCCTGGTGTGGAAGCCCCTTGCTTCTGCTGATGAAGGTCTATATGAACTCAGACTGTGAACATGACTTTTCACTGCTGGTGATATAAACTCTAGTCCCACGATTATTTAGGACTTAGAGTTGTGGTATAATTAACCGGATGTTGTTTAACCCAAATGCGGATGGGTTTCCCTTTTGGGCCTGGTTCTTCTCAAGGTTTCTGCCTCGCATCAACTGAAGGAGTTTTTCCTTGCCAATGTCGCCACAAGCTTGCTCCTTAGGAAGATGTAGGGGTTATAGAAAATGTTTGAACGCTTTTATACTTTGTAAACTCCTAATTTTACTGTATAAAGCTGCTTTGTGACAATGTCAATTGTAAAAAGCGCTATACAAATAAAACTGATGTGAATTGAATTCTTTTACATGCCTCTCACCATCGGCAGTGAGAGACATGGCCTGCCTTTGATAACCTAGATAGCAGCACTGGGGGGACAGCAGGGAGCATTCCAGGTGATAGTGGGGCTTAAGCCCCCGACCATAGAATCAGTACTCCAGCACCCTACCACCGGGCCACTACTGCCCTTGCAGAGAAATGACAGTATTGTTGATTATCAGTTCAGTTCATCATTCATTTTCTGTAACCGCTCAATCCCAACTAGGGTCGCGGGGAGGCTGGCGCCCATCCCAGCCTCCCCGCGACCCTAGTTGGGATTGCGGGGAGGCTGGCGCCCATCCCAGCCAACTCAGGGCGAGGGCAGAGTACACCCTGGACAGCTCGCCAGGCCATCGCAGGGCGGAAACACGCCGACGGCTTTGCAGCCTACTCTTGTCGAAAATCAGCAATGGTTCTTTTACATGCCTCACACCATAGACAGTGGGAGACATGGCCGGCCTTTGATAACCCAGTTAGCTACACTGGGGTATTGATTATCAGGTTCTATTGAATGGCAATGACTTAGAGTGAAATGCACTGATTTCTTACAAATTGGCTCGGCCTTAGCTTTTATTCTGGCTTAGCCATTACATTATCATGTCACTGGGGCAGTAATTCGGTTTTAAACATCTTTCTGGTGTCTATTGCCAATTATACAAGCCATTGCTAGTTTGCAAATAGAGTAACGGAAATGTCTATAATTATACCCGACCCCACTCAACTCTCACCTTTATGACAAATTGTGTGTAGGTCTTCTCATCGGGCAAATAGGTGATGAAATAAAGCACAAAGCCCAGGAAAGACACAATGCATAACTGCAACACAAAGCACACACACACACACACGCACACACACACACATATACACATTAATACAAGCTTTATATTAACGACAGTAATTTGCAGACTCATCATACTTATAAGATTTTGTGCTTCAGAGTACACGTGCACAACACTTGAAGGTTACAAATACTGTTATTGTGTCACAGCTAATACACACATGCCAGCCTTCCTGACTGGACTAATCTTGTTTACCGGCTTATTCATTTCTTTATTTCTGCCAGGCTTTGCATGTTTGTTGTAATTAGCATTGTACAACTCAGCACTCAGTTGTCATCTGATAGCATAATCACTGTTTCGCCAAATTGAATATCTTTTCCTCTTCCTAAGATAACACACTCTTTCTCAGTCCTGCAGGAGTCTTGTGACCAACGTGTGGTATCCAATTTAATTGTTTTTCTCAGAGTTCTTAAGTAAAGAAATCTTGCTGAACTCACCGTTTTTCTCTAGCAGCAGTGGTCCTGTGAGTGGTAAACTGGGAATATCTAGAACCACTCTGATGCATTGTGTGTGTGTGTGTGTGTGTGTGTGTGTGTGTGTGTGTGTGTGTGTGAGTGTGTGTGTGAGTGTGTGAGTGTGTGTGTGAGAGAGCGAGCACACCCTAACACCTGACAATCCATACTTGCTCACATGATGAAGCGATAAACATATATCTGCAGTACTGGAGCAATGTGGATGAATAACAGGAGATAACTATAAAATGGCGCTTCACTCAGACTCACACAACCAATTAGAATGTCTACAAAACATATGTGGTTATCAGTGCCATGTCAGTATGAAATGCAAAAAACAGGAAATTATCGTGAATTAGATACTCTCGAGAAATATATCAGTATACTGTATATTTACTGTATATTTACTATATATTATATACTATATATTATATTTACTGTATATTTACTGTAGGCCTACTGTATATTTCTTTCATAATTAAAAAAGGTTTAAAATCATTTAACTATTTCTGTAAAAATAAATAAATGATACAAGAATAACATTCAAAAAAGATAAGATCAGTGAAACACTGGGGGCGGGGCTCCTGAGTGGCACATCGACAAGGTGCGAGACTATTAACCCAAGTTCGAAGTATTAAACAAGTTTGAATCTGGTTTAATGCGCCCTCCTGTGAGAGGGAGTCCATGCGCGATAATTGGCCGAACTCTCGCAGGAGGGAGGGAAGGAATATGCTCATTTCCCTGTCAATTCCGTCAATCACCAACTATGAGCTCATTCACAGGAGGAGCGGATAGCGGTTTCCCTCCGAGTGTGTTAGACCGGCCCCAAACATGTATGGCGCCGCAGTTCGAAAAGAGGCAGGTGAGCTAACATTACATGTCATGGAGTCGGTGTGTGCATGCTTTTGCCCCTCCCTGGTCAGTGGTGGCCATGTGATAAGGAAGGCAATACTTGTGGGAATTGGATATGACAAAATTAGGGAGAAAATGTGGGGGAAAAAACAAAACAAAAAGGGGGCAGTGGTGACCCAGTGGTAAGGTGCTGGATTACCAATCCCAAGGTCGGCAGTTCAAGCCCCATGGTCACTGGTTGTCACTGCTGTACCCCCAGTGCAGCTAGCTGGGTTATCAAAGGCTGGTCAAGTCTCTCACTGTCTATGGTGGCATGTTAAAGAACCATTGCTGAATTTTGCAAGAGGAGCCGCATAGCCAACGGCATGTTTCTGCCCTGCGATGACCTGGTGAGTTGTCCAGGGGATACTTTGCCCTCTCCAAGAGTCGGCTGAGATGGGCACCAGTCTCCCCGGGACCATAATTAGGATAAAATTGTTCAGAAAATGAGTAAAACGCAACATTATTGGCACCCTCACAATGATTTAGATGATATTGTGGTGACTGGCTAAGTACTGAGACTCTCCTGTAATGTCTCAACAAGGAGGAAATACGTGTAGCGAGATCTTGGTTTCCTTTTCTCTACTCACTCCTTTGATTCGAAGGTTGGTGCATGTTGTCATCATCATCATCGTTTGACAAACTGTTTAATGACTATTAGTAGCACGGGGAGGCTTATGCTTATCTCAGACGAAACTGGGTGATGGCAGGGTACACCCTGAAATATTAGTCAAACCATCGCAGGAACAACACACAACTCATACCTCGGGGGAATCTGGAACAACCAATTAGCCGACTGTGTATGCCTTTTGACTGTAGAGGGAAACTGAAGTACCTGATGGAAACCCATGTCACCAGAGGGAGAACATGCAAATTCCACAGAGTTATGCCCTCACTGAGTGCAGGCCTTGAATCAAGGACCTTGTTGCTATGAGGCAGATGTGATAAACACAGTTAGTGTACATGAGGTCCTGAATTCTTTAATTCAGGCCACAGCGTTCATATCAAATCAGGAGACGGTCTAATTCCAAGATGGTCTTTGCAAAATGTTGGCAAAATTGATGTGTGTGTGTGTGTGTGTGTGTGTGTGTGTGTGTGTGTGTGTGTGTGTGTGTGTGTGTGTGTGGTTTATCCATTTTTGTGTTTTGCATATGAGTTTGTTTTTTCATCATGTTGAAAGCTCCATCTTTAGACAAGGCTGCACCAACATTCTGAGGCAACGAGCTTTTAGCTGGGACTATCCTGATACCTTGTAGAATTGATGTTGCCATAAATCTTCACAAGAGGCTGTAAACTTTCCGCCAAAATACTGCCCCAAAGCATCAGTAATCCAGCTCCATATCATTCACTGGAGTATCAGGCACTTTTCTGTGCATGCTGTCCACTTTCATGCTCAAATATAATGATGATTTATTTTTCAGGAACAGCTTGTTGTTTTGCTGTGATCCAGATGCAGGAATTTGTGCGTCTCCCTGTGCTTGCGTGGATTTCCTACAGGGACTCCAGTTTTGTCCCACAGTCCTCCCCCCAAAAAACCCCCAAAACCCCAATAACGATAACAACAAAAAATGTTCCAAATTTGTTATACAGTAGGCCCTTGACTATTTCCGGTTTTGCACTCACAGTTTCAGTATTCGCGGACTGCCAAGCAACTGACACGTCACTTAAATTCAGCCAATGGCTGTCCTCCTTCCTGCTGATTGGTAGAGATATTGTAATGCCCCTTTTTCCTCATTCGCGCACAAGTTGTCAATGAGCCTCTTTTTTTAATGTGTTTTAAGTACCAGTTAAGCTCTATGATGCCACTCAAATGCTGTGTGTCTTCTCTGGCTAAGCGATAGAAAACGCTGGATGTCTCTTCTGAAGAAAAAAAGACTTTCTCCTGAAGAAACGACAGTTTCCTCTGAACTGTTATATTAAAGTCTTTTTCAATTATTATTCCAGTACAGTATCTAAGTTAATGTTTAGAATGTTTGTGTGTGAGATTTTATGCTCTGTAGCATGTTTAACAAATGATACCAAAAGGATAAACTTTATTATGCTTCATGTCCTTTTGCATTTAACCTGACGTCTCCAAGATGGCGTTGCCTAGAGAGCGACGTTGTGGAGTTCTCAGAGTCAAATTACTTCTTTGTTCATTTTAATTTGTTTCATTTGCTCGTGTTTTGCACTATGCTCATCTATGACCGGTCGACCCTACTACATCTATGAGCTCGAAGTCTTCGGGCGTGTCGAACTGAACACGCTCAACTCCTATCCTGAGCTAATATGCTATGGTATTTTACTTCCAGTTGCTCATTCGCGCATGTAATATGATACATTGGGTTTTACTTCCGGGTACAGAAATCGCGGATTATCTTCATTTGTGGGAGGGGCCGTAACTAAACCCCCGCAAATAACGAGGGCCTACTGTGTATATATAGATATATATCCAAGAGCTTCTTAAGGTAATAAAAGTACTGTAGGTGATCCCTCGCTACTTGGTGCTTCATGTTCCTGTGGCTTCAGTGCATTGCGGGTTTTTCAAAAATATTCATCAAAAAAATAACAAAATAAGGAAATTAAGGAAAAATAGGGGGGAAATTAAGGAAAATGCCACGAAACAAGGCCAATTGTGCAAAAAAAAAAAAACCCATCAAGCAAAAACAAAAAATAACCCAAAACCTCCCAACAAAACTACTTACATTTTTATGTGAGGTGTGCATCTGTATGTGTGTGCATTTATATCTTATTTTCATCTTATGCATTATTTTTGAATGTTGAATTGTTATTATAAGCATTTATAGCGTTGAATATGTATTTATTGATATTATATACACATATACATGTATGTATACGTCAGCCAGGGAGGTTGATCCTACTTCGCAGAATTCGGTGATTGCGGGGGGGTCTCGGTCCCCATTAACCATGAAAATGAGGGATCCCTGTATACAACAATTAATTAACAGTGCAATTATATACTTTTTTCTCCTTGTGCTGGACAATGTAATTATGGGTCCACTGGGTGAATACCCATTATCTATAATGCTTATCTGGAAGCTGGAGTCAATCCCAGCTGACTTTGGGTGAGAGGTGGGGTACACCCTGAACAGAACCCAAATGACCATTCGCACTTACAGTCGCACCTATGGGTAATTTAGAGTGTCCAGATGATTGAAGATGTCTTTGTACCGAAGAAGAAAACTAGAGTACCCAGAGGTAACTTCCAAGTAAAGTAAAGTCCTTTGGGCTTTTTACACCCGAGCCATAGTGGCTCATCAGGCCGGTGCTTATCCCCGGTTTCCATAGTGTGAAGCAACTAGGAGTTCAACTCCTCCTGGATGGGACGCTAGTCCATCACAAGTTACCTTCCCAGTATATTTTACTGGTACCAATTTATCGGCGTCGGCGGCAGCCGTACGTCTCAAGAGACGAGGGTGTAGCGCTATGGTAGGCATTTGCGGTAGTGACTGTAAAGGCCCACCCTAGAGTGACAGTTCTTTAAACAATTACTGCATACAAAAGGGCTTTGAGGTGCCATGGGGGCTGCCCCTTCTTTCCTCTTTACTCTTTTCTCAGCTAGTTTGTTTATTCTGTTAGTTTCAGCTTTGTTGACCCCCTCGTTGACAGTGGTCTTTCAGAGCTGGCGTGTTTCAGCAGTGCCTTCCCAGGTGTTGATGTTGATGCCAGATAATTTCATGTCCCACTTGCACACGTCCTTGTACCGAAGCTGGGCTCCACTCCGGATTTCTGTAGGGTTTACTCCTTAGCCTTCTCCCAACCAAGGGAATCCACAAGGCAGTGGGACTATTTAACCCATAGTTGGAGGTTTGTGTCATGGGCATCAGGGCGTGTCCACACGCCGGTGGGCCTGCATGCCGCATGTCTAGGGGCCAAACCTCCTCCGAGTCCCCTGTAGTTCAGCCTGAGTCTGCAAGGTACTCAGTTACCATGTGTCACCGCGAGGAGGCACTACATAGGGCTTGATGGTGGAGAGGCCATGTACTGGCAGAGGGAGACTTACTCACTCGGCTCCCCTTTTCACAGGCAAGCTGCTAGCCAGCGGTGTTAGTTGAAAGCGAGAGGTGACAAGCACTACTACTACAACCACAACTACACACACTTTGCGCATCACAACACCAATTTGACCCACTACCAATTTATACTGCTGGGTGAACAGAGGAACAGTTGTGGTTGAGATCTTGCCCAGAGGTATTAGCACAGTGGGGGTCTAACTGGTATTTGAACACACAACCTCCCAGTCATGAGCGCAGCACCATAACCACTACGCCACCGGCCCACAAATTCCAGGTACTTGATAAAAAAAATTTTTATGTGACTTCATATTTCCAATTCAGGGTAATAGGATAAGTTTAAAAGCAGCCTTTGAATTTCTTCACTTTATGGGTGTCAACACTTTTGGTGCATGTTTTGATACAAATTCATTCATTTATTTTCTGAACCACTCAATCCTAATTAGCGTCGCAGGGAGGCTGGCACCCATCTCAGCCAACTCTAGGCAAGGGCGGGGTACACCCTGGATGGCTCGCCAGGCCATCGCAGGGCATCACACAACCATTTATACTTACACTCATACCTAGGGGTGGTTTGGAACAGCCAATGAACCAACAGTGTATGTTTCTGAGCTGTGGGAAGAAACCAGAGTACCCGGAGGAAACCCACGCAAACAAGGGGAGAACATGCAAACTCCATACTGAAACGCTCCGGCTGGGAGTCAAACGCAGGACCTTCTTGCTGTGAGGCGGACATGCTAACCACTACCCCACCGTGCCGCCTTGATACAAATTGTTATAATGATTGATCACTTCTCTATCATTTTACTCTATTAGCACGACAAGTTACGCTACATAGCACAGTACAACCTTATTCATTTGATTTATAGAACACACAGAATCTGCACAGAGACAGTAAGTAACCTGAGCTCATGACTGAAGCAGGACCATGGAGCTGTGAGGCAGCAAGGTGTGTTTGCCTCTATGAATTCATGTACAGTATTAATGCTGTACATTTTTCTTTAGCAACAGTAGATACTTTACGAAACTGAACAGAGCAGATTGAGCTTCTATACATTTATCATGTAAGCCAAAGTAAAACTGGAGAAGGAAAACTTGCTCCAAAAAGTTTGGATGAACCAGATAAAAAATAAATGATGTCATTGATTTTGGGCACAGGAACTAAATTGAAGTGCCTCTCAGCAAATTATATACTTATATTCCTGTATTTCCCGAAGGACGAATACTGATATAATTCCGTTTGAAGTACACAGCACAGAAATGCTTCAACATGTAACACATGCACAATGAGACAGTTTAATGTAAAATGAGGCTCCAGTACAGCCGCTGTACTGGTGATGTGGCTACTGGCACAGTAAGGTGGAGTGGAATGCTGGCCTCATGCAGGGTCCCTGGCCGTGAGAAAGCATGCTGGGAGCTGAGGAAGAGGATGGTTAGATGCTTACAGTGATTCCAGCCCAATGGGGTGTCTCCCTAGCCAGCAGAGATGGGCTGATCATGGTCATGAGGAAGGCCACGACCGTGATGGCGATGCCCAAGAGCAGCTGCAGAAGGGCGATGAGCAGTGGGAAGCGGCACCCGCAGCATGTGTGACTTCCCTCGGCGTCTGGGCCTCCTCGACCAGGTTTGGGCTTATTCTGCCCTCCACCAGACCCCCCTTGACTCTTCTCTGACCCCATGCTTCTTTCTGTCTTGTCTTCCCTCCTCAGGCACAATGACTAACACTTCCTTCAGAGCTAGAATTTTCTGATTCTTTGCCTGCTTCTGTTCTACACTCCTTTTCCTCTTTTTTCTCCTGTTTTTCCTCTTCTGCCCTCCTTTCCCTGACTGGCCCTCTGTACTGCTTCCCACCCCCCTGCCCTGCCCTACTCCTCCCCACCCGGCCGGGGTCTCCTCTCCGAGCCAGCCCGCTCGACTACAGCTATTCGGAATCAAAGAGGGTTCTGAACTAATATGGAAAACATTTTGAACTGCCTGAGAGCCACATATAGAGCAGCAAGCAGTGGAGAAGAGGAAAAGGAGGGAGGGAGAGAGAGAGAGGAGAGAAGACTGAAAGGGGGGACTCCAACACACGACTACAATTACAACAGCAGCCAGTCTCCCAGCAAAGAGAGCAGGGAAACAGTATCATACAGAGAATTAGGACGAGGCGCTGCGAGTTAATAATTAGCATTGACATCCCACATCCCAGTCAAATGTGGGTGAAGTTGGACTCCTGCCAAGTGTACACAGTCCACAATACCAAGATTATCACATGATGTCCATGGAGAAGTAATGTGACTTACAAGCATGTGAGGGGGATGCAGATAATTCCTCGGTAATCCTTCATTTTTATATCTTAAAGAGTTTAGAGACTTTTTCTATGAGTAAGGACAATATATTGTACAGTATATGTGTCTTGTATATTCAGTGGATCACAATTTGTATGATGTACAAATATTCATAGTTTTTATAGGGCAGCATGGTGGCGAAGTGGTTCATACGTCCACCTAACAGCAAGAAGGTCCTGGGTTCGATTTCTGTGTGGAATTTGCATCTTCTCCCTCTATTTGTGAGGGCTTTCTCCAGGTAGTCCAGTTTCCATCCACACTCCAAACACATGCACAGCAGAAATACAGCTGTTTCAGATTGCCCCCGAGTGTGCATGAGAGGACGAATGGTTGTGTGTGGTGGTCATGTGAGGGTGTTGCGAGCTGTTTAGAGTGTTCCCTGCCCTCACTCGGAGTTGACTGAGATAGGTAGAGTAAGCCCCGTGTTATTCGCGGGTATTGCGTTCTGCCTCCACCCGCGGATCCTGAAAATCCGTGAGTTATTGACACAGTTTTGAAACCCTATGTATGATATGACATGCGCTAAAATATACTTGTTAAACACATTCTATAGACAGTCTTACTCATTAATACAATAATAATGTAGTAAAATGTGGTACTGATTAAATAAAAACTTTAATTTTTTACGGTGATAATATTTATGAATGAATAAAGCGCCTAGGCTCCTTACCAGAAGCTGGAGAAGATGCAGGGCATCTGAGTGACATCATAGGGCTTAAATAATAATTAAAAACACGAAAAAAAACATGAATTCACAATTCAAGCAATCACGTTGATAACTTGTGTGTCTTCTTTGTTTTCCTTTCGGCTTTTTTCCGTTTCTCAGGAGTCGCCACAGCGAATCATCTGATTCGCACATTTGATTTGGCAGAGGTTTTTAGGTCGGATGCCCTTCCTGTCACAACCCTTTAGCAAGGGACAGAAACACGCTGACGGCTTTGCAGCTACTCTTTACGAAAGTCAGCAATGGTTCTTTTACATGAACCTCTCACCATAGACAGTGAGGAACATGGCCCGCCTTTGATAACCCAGTTAGCTGCACTGGGGGGACAGTGACAACCCTGTGGGGACTTGAACCCCCAACCTTAGGATCAGCGATTCTGCGCCCTATTCACTTGACCATCACTGCCCCCATTGATAACTTGTGTGTGTGTGTGTGTGTGTGTGTGGGGGGGGGGTGTACACATCATCTGCAACCAATCACCAGGAGGAAGAAACAAAAGCCCTCAGCCATTGGTTAAATTTGAATCACATGCCAGTACAGTAATCCGCGAATATGCGGGGGTGCGACCAGTGAACCGTGAATAGGCAGGGGCCTACTGTACCATTCAGCCAAGAATGATGTGTTGTTTCTACGTGCCGCACATATTACTATTCACCTCGAATTCATTCTCTTTATTTTTACTATTCTATTGCACTTAATGCGGCCTGAATGGCAAAGTGCACACACCCAATATATATATCAAAACATGCATTTCTGTGCCTTTAAGTGTGCTATCACTTTTATTGGTGTTTCGAGTTACCATGACAACAAAATTAGCCATAACCATGCCAAAATCGCATTGAAATGAATGGGGAGAGGAGGACAAAATTTCGTGAAATTCACCTAAATGTGACACCTCACCAAGAAGCCACACTTTTATATAGAAACTTGGTTGATATTTAAAACACAGACACATGAAGTCAGTATTTCAATGGTTAAAGCAGCTTTTTGCTACCTTTTCTTTTACAATTTTCTCTCAATCATTGTTTAACTTTGACAAGGTTTTCCAATTGATTTGAATTATAATGGGCATGCAGTGCATGGCGAAATGGGCTAGTTCTGGGCTAGAGTGGGTGATGTCATCAGCATAATGCTTTATCTTGGAAAAGGGTTTTTAACTCACTCCTACTCCCATAATTTTCACTCTCACAAATACATTTTACATCAAAACAGAGGGAAATTTGTGCTTTTGTGTATTGCGAGAGTCATTTTTACATCTTAATTCTTGGCTCGCAAATGCTGTCAACCTCTCTGTGATGGAAAATCAGTTTCCAAATCAGAAAGCCAAAAGCGAGATGCACTCCATATACATTTTTCAGTTGAAAAGACAGGTTCGCAGCTGCCTGGTTAATCACAATGGCAACAACCAGCTGTGTCTACACATGCAATTTTTCGAGTTATTAATAAAGTGCATAATAATTTCAATGCAAATTCTATGAGAAAAGTATATTTACCGGCCACAAACCTTATATAGAGTTGCGTTCAAAATAATACCAGTCAGACATCACAAACCTGACCAATCAGTGTTTTTGGTAGAAATATTTTTTCTCCATGGAAAATACTTTACTAGCTTACTGGGTGTAGTAGAGTAATAGAATCCAACAAGACCCAACAGTCATGACTGCATGCTGCTGATTCTGTGTAATTGAATCCTTAATTGAAAGGGGCGTGTTCAAAATAATAGCAGTGTGGAGTTCAATTAGTGACGTCATTCATTATTTGAAAAACAGCTGCCAATTGTTGCCCTTATTTACAGAAGGAAGGCAGCATATGTTGTAGCTGCTGGTTATAGAACATTTCTCTGAAATTCTGAGGAAAACGGGTTGTTCCAGACATTGTTCAGAAGAACAGCGTACCTTGATTAAAAAGTTGATTGGAGAAGGGAAAACATATAAAGAAGTGCAGAAAATGATAGGCTGCTCAGCTAAAATGATCACAGACACTTTAGAATGGCAACCAAAACCTGAAAGACCTGGAAGAAAGTGAAAAACTACCATTCGAATGGATGGAAGAAGAGAAGTAAAAGACACGCTCTAGAGGTTACAATTTGCCAAATGAGCACATTGACCGGCCTAAAGAGAAATGGGGCAACATTTTATGGACTGATGAAAGTAAGATTGTTCCTTTTGGGTCTCGTTGCTTCCTAGATGGTCCCCAAAGACTGAATTCAAGTCCCAGTACACTGTGAAGACAGTAAAGCCTGGAGGTGCAAGCATTATGATATGGGGATGTTTCTCATACTACGGTGTCGGGCCTTCCAATCGCATCCCAGAGATCATGGATCAGTTAGAATATATCAGAATACTCAAAGACGTCGTGCTGCCTTATGCTGGAGAAGAAATGCACTTGAATTGGGTTCCAACAAGACAATGACGTCAAAATGACACCAAACACACCAGTAAACGGCCAACATCTTAGTTTCAGACCAACAAGATTGACGTTATGGAGCGGTGGCCCAATCTCCGGACCTTAATCCAATAGAAAACTTGTGGGGTGACATCAGAAATGTGGTTTCTGAGGCAAAACCAAGAACTACAGAAGAACTGTGGAATGTAGTCCAATCATCCTGGACCGGAAAGCCTGTTCATAGGTGCCACGAGTTGGTTGACTTCACAACACAGATGTACAGCAGGTCTCAGGAACAGACACTGTTATTTTTTGAACAGTCTAATATTCACTTATGGTGGGGCCGGTGGTGTAGTGGTTAGGCTGCTGCGCTCATGATCAGGAAGTTGTGTGTTCGAATCCCAGTTAGACCCTCACTGTGCTTAAAGGCTTGGGCAAGGTCTCAACCACAAGTGTGCTTCTGTTCGCCCAGTATAAATGGGTACCAGTAACAACATACTGGGAAGGTAATCTGCGATGGACTAGCGTCCCATCCAGGAGGAGTTGAACTCCTGATCGCTTCACGCTACGGAAACCGGGGACAAGCACCGGTCCGATGAGCCACTAGGCTCGGGTATAAAAAGCCCAACAGATTTTACGTTACTTTATCTAATATTCACTTTCTTCAGTTTCATTAAAGGAATAACACAAATTTGATATTTTTCTTCATGTTTAAATTTGGAGTAGAATGTGTCGTATTCCCAATGTGTATGGAAATAAAAGCTATTATAAGGATTTTGAGTTTTATTCATGTTTTCATACCACACTGCTATTATTGCAGCTACTCTTTACGAAAGTCAGCAATAGTTCTTTTACATGACTCTCACCATAGACAGTGGGAGACATGGCCGGTCTTTGATAACCCAGTTAGCTGCACTTGGGGGGGACAGTGACAATCTTGTGGAGAGTGGGACTCAAACCCCCAACCTTTGGATCAGCGATCTAGCGCCCTATATCACGAGGCAACCACTGGCCTTTCCTCCAACAGAACAACTTATTCAACTTTCCAGGCAACATGTGATCTACAGCAACCTCTGATATTCCATTTGTAATGTTTTTATAATGTTTATACTTCTTTTCTTGGTATGCTGTGTAGGTCTATTTTAATGATTTCTTTCATTATGCATAATGCAGTCTGGCTCCATGCTCAAACACATAAAAGGCCTCAGCCTTCATATTATTACAGAAATCAACACCATGATGCTTGTCATTTCATAGACTGCTGACTCCAGTCTCTGCTGCATTTCAGCTCAGCTGTGTCACATTGCATTCTGGGAGTTAATGTCTAGTGTTTGCTGTCTCCTCTTTTACTTTGACTGTCTTGTTGATATGATTCAGTGTGAAATTGCGCTCTTTTGCCATCAGGATCCTGAGTGCTACACAATATTGTGTAAGGGTCACGACACGAAAAAAAAATTATGCAACGTGAATAAATGATGCGAAAGCATCAAAGAAATCCTGAGAATTGAATGCAACATTAATATTCACATTAGGTGTGACTCGATAAAGCAAGCTTTCAACAAACGTAATCATGTGATGATGGCGTCTCGAAGTGATGATGAGCTGGAGCTTAAATAAACGCAAGGGGAAAGAGATGATGAGTTGCTGGAGATGGTTGCTCAACACTTGAAGATGTTCCAATGCTATTTCTTCCTAGAAATGGTCTTTGTGGTTGTTATCTTTAAAATATTTGTTGCCCATGTCCAGCAGTGCTGGGTTTTGAGACACAAACGGAATGAGAGATTCTACCATGTATACAGCAGTGTAATGATGTCTGCCACGTCTGCAGCAGTGGAGTGATGTCTGCAGGAATGTAATGACCTCTGCAACATGTCCAGTAGTGCGATCAAGTCCTGCCACATCTGCCGCAGTATAATGACCTCTGCCATGCCCGTGCCAGTGTAATAATGTCTGCCACACCTATAGTAGTGTAGTGGCATCCGCCATGTCTAAAGCAGCGTAATGAGGTTTGCACCAGTGTAATGACATGTGACACGTCCGCAACAATGCAATGATGTCTGCTCCATCTCCACCAATGTAATGACATCTATACTACGTCTGAACCAGTGTAATGACGTCCGCCCCATCTGCAGCAGTGTACTGACATCTGCCATGTCTACACCAAAGTATTGACATCTATCGCAGTGTAATAACATCAGCCACATCTGTAGCAGTGTACTGAGATCTGCCACATCTGCACCAGTGTAATGACATTGCTCACATATGCAGTAGTGTAATGACGTCTGCCATGACTATGCCATTGTCATGACGTCTGCCACATCTGCACCAGTATAATGATGTGTGCCACATTTGCAGTAGTGTAATAACATCTGTGAAACATCTGCAGGAGTGTAATGACGTCTGGCACATCTGCATTAGGGTAATGGCGTCTGTCACATCTGCAGTAGTGTAATGATGTCTACCACTTCTGCAGAGGTATAATGATGCCTGCCATGTCTGCAGTAGTGTTGTGATATTTCCTTAATGTACACATATATGTGAAAAGACCTTAACTGTGCTAATTGTATCCACTTTGGTGTCAGTACAGCACACAACCATTATTTTCTCATAGTAATAATAAAAACAGTGCATGAACTAATTGATTACTGCCAGAATTACAAAAAAATAGAAAAATAGGCATGCTGAGATAAACAATATATTAATTACGCCAACCAATATGAATGATTGAAATGAGTCTAACAAAAACATTGATTGTTGGGAACCTTTGTGACTAAGAGAGACAAAAAAAAGAGATTTTAAAATCTAATTCTCTGAAAGCCATATATACATACATACATACATACATACATACATACATACATACATATATATATATATATGTATGTATATATATATATATATGTATGTATATATGTATATATGGCGGCACGGTGGCGTAGTGGTTAGCACGTCCGCCTCACAGCAAGAAGGCCTGGGTTCGATTCCCGGCCTGGGTGTTTCTGTGTAGAGTTTGCATGTTCTCCCCGTGCTTCTTTGCATGTTCTCCTCCGGGTGCTCCGGTTTCCTCCCGCAGTCCAAAGACGTGCACTGTAGGTTAATTGGCCGTTCTAAATTGACCATAGATTCTCTCCTGCACCGGAACCCAGTCGTATCGGCACTTGCCTTTCCATTGGATCCTTCTGGTGGCGCCGAGACGGGGGACTTGCTGCTTGGGTAACAGCCTGTCCCTCATTACTCCCTACCCAGGCTCTGTGCACTGGGGAGTATCACCAGCCGGGATACCAGCCAAAGCGCAGCCATAGTCCTTCGGGACTGACGGAGGCCTACCATATATATATATATATATATATACTGAAAACAGCTTGAAAAAAAAGACCAACAATTTGAGAGTATAATAAGACTCTCAGATAAGAATTTATTTTACATGACATTGTCATAACGAAGTTATTTATTAATAAGAAAAATACTTCTTACTATTAATCTGACTTCTGGTGCTACATGGTGTTGCTGATGGCTTTGTAGTCTGGTTGATACGTGGTGAGGTCCAGCTTCATGCAGGCGTTTAGGCTTCCATCTGTTAAACGTGACCGCAGGTTGGTCTTGATGTTTTTCAGGTGAGAAGGACTTCTTGCATGCATATGAAGAGCCAAACATGGTCAATAAGACAGGACTCACATGCTGCAGTGTTTGGTATGTGACAGGAAGCGCGTCCCACGTTTTGGCAATCAGCTGGTCTGCGGGTTGAAGTTTTTCTATGTCTGTCCATTTGTGTTTGCTTGCCAGCTGTGCTTGGCCTCATGCAAATAAGCTGATAAAAAACGAGGGACATTTACCTCTTTACTCAAAAATAACTTGTGCAGTCTGTGGCTGTTGTTATAATCCAATAAAATTAGAGTTTCAAGGTATCGGACCCGCCCGCATACTGGGGTACAGAAAGGATTGGCTCTCCGCTGCGTGCCACAGTGACATATGGCATTGAAAATAGATGTATAGTATAGATTTAAATGCGTGACATTTATTCATCTGTTTAATTTGATGGCTTTATTTTGTATTTTTATTTAAACGACAGTGAAATCATGTATTCGTTATTGTGTTAAGAAAAGCCACCTGATTTATCCGAGAGCCAGATACAGTCATCAAAAGAGCCACATCTGGCTCGCGAGCCATAGGTTCTCGACCCCTGCCTTAAACTATGAATACGTATTATTGGTTGATATAAACAGTGGTTACGGAACATAGTAAAATGTTAAGTCATATAACTTGCTTATGATTGACATGTCCTAGTTACTGGTCGGGGGATGGGGATGGGGGGGTGGCACCATAAACTGTTATAACTCATAGAGTCCAGATATAAACCAGATTTAGTGTTTGAATAGCCATATTTGTGACTCACAGATTAAAGACAAGCATCTAACCGAACATCTGTTTCCACGATTGATCCGTGTTTATCAATGACATTTTTTTTTTTTTTTTTTTTTTTTTTACAGAAGGCACAGTACCACAGTGGTCAGCAATACCACCCCACATCAAGAGTGATCTTGGTTCAAATTCCCAGTTTGCATGTTGTCCACATGCTTGTGTGGATTTCCTCTGAGTACTCCTGTTTCCTCACAACCGTCCAAAGACATTAACTGGCTGTTCCGAAATGCCCCAGGTGTGAGTGTGAATGGTTGTATGTGTAGGCTAGGTGATGTAGCGGTTCAGGGTGTACCATACCTTCACCCAGAGGTGCTCCACATGACTATAGTAGGGTTAAGCAGTTCAACAAATGCATATTTAGATTTTAACCAGACCTCTTTTTTTGCAGTGCAAGAAGGACACCATGAATATTTGAATGTAAACAGGCTATGGAGTTTCAGGGTGTAGTGCTTGTTTAACATCTGAATACTACTCTAAGCATAAGTTCAGATAACAAACAAACAAATAAACAAACATTCATTTTCTGATCCACTTAATCTTAATAAAGATTGCGGGGAGGCTGGCACCCATCCCAGCTGACTCCGGGTAAGGGCGGGGTACACCTGTACAGCTTGCCAGACCATCACAGGACCCACACTCACATAACCATTCATATCAATAGGGGTGATTTGAAACAGTCAATTAACCTACTGTGCATGTTTTTGGACTGTGGCAGGAAACCGACACAAGCACAGCAAGAACATACAAACTCCACAAGGAAACACCCAGCTGGGAATCGAACCCAGGGCCTTCTTGCTGTGATGTGTTAACCACTATGCTACCGTGCCGCCAAACAAACATTTATGTCTATTAATTTAGTCATTCATTCAATTTCGGAACTGCTTAATCCTAATTAGGGTTGCGGTGGATGCTGGAGCCTATCTCAGCCGACTCTGGGCAAGGGCAGAGTACACCCTGGACAGCTCGCCAGGCCATCGCAGGGCGGAAACACGCTGACGGCTATGCAGCTACTCTCATCGAAAGTCAGCAATGGTTCTTTTTCATGAACCTCACACCCATAGACAGTGAGAGTCATGGCCAGCCTTTGATAACCCAGTGGAGATAGTGACAACCGGTGGAGAATGGGACTCGAACCCACAACCTTAGAATCAGTGAACCAGCACCTTTACCACCAGGCCACCACTGCCTGCACCATTTATGTCTTATACTGTATTTATGCTTGTCATTGTGCAAGAGTCTAGCTACAGGTGCACACTGGGGCAAATGAGGTCACACCTTCACCACACAGACTCCTCCATCAGCGTGAGTTTGAGCGCCCTACAGGAACCAAAGTGCACGTGTTCAAGCACGCAGCACGAGCTTTCTGAGTGCGCGCGCTTCCCGATCGTTTCCCTACTAAACTGAGAATTATTGTGCACGCGCCCTGATGGTATAGTTTTAAAAGGAAAAAAAAGTATGTATTTCTGTTTTAAAAACAAAACAACAATCGACGACGTGAACCGGTTTCAGCAGCGTATTGATTTTAGTGTTGAAAGTTACATCCCTCCCCCTTCCCCCTTCCCCCTTCCCCCTTCCCCTCCCTTTCTCCTCCCCTTCCCCCTTCCCCTCCCTTTCTCCTCCCCCTTCCCCTTTCTCCTCCCCTTCCCCTCCCCCTCCCCCCCAATCCGAGCTATCTGTTTATGAATAACCATCAGAGTGTCGTCATCTCTGTGTCAGACAGCTGTCTCTGATTGGTTGCGCGGGCTGTCGACGATTTTCTGCAGCGGGCGCGAGGTCTCGAGAGGTCGCTAATTAGCGAGCAGACTTTTTCAAGCGGGTGCCGTTTACACGTGAGCTCGAACACGAAGCAGTTCCTGTCAGTTGGTCGGCGGCGCGCACGTAGGCTCGGGCTCTCGCGGACAGTGACAGCTCGCGCTCAGCTCGGCGTCACTCTGAAGCGCTGTGCCACCGGATATAACACACGACGCTCTCTCTCTCGCTCTCTCTCTCGTTCCCTCTCTCTCTCTCTCTCTCTCTCTCTTTCGGTCTCTGCTCACCCAGCACTTTCCGTCGGCTCGGAATTCCTCTCACAGCTCTGTACCTCAGAAGCGGATGAGAGGGTGACAGTTATGGATGAAAGAGTCTCGCGGCTGCAGGACCGAGCGCTCCTCGAGCGTGCAGACTTCCTGAGGTAATTTTTGTCGCTCGTCCTCCTGCTCCGCTTCTTTTCCTCCTTCTTTTAATAAACACGTCGCTTCTTCCTCACACCTGGGACTTTGCTTTCTGTTGTTTTAGGGTTGATTATTCTTCTCTTTATATGTGTAAGTCGAAGAGAGGGATGAAGCGAGAAGAAGGAAAGGTAAGAGCACACCCCAACCGTTCGGACCAACCCGGTACACACCGTAAATCACACCTTGTTTACTTTTCTTTCTTTCCCTTTTGTGTGTATTTCTGAAGCAGGATGCGTATAAGTTACCACACAGACTGATCGAGAAGAAGAGGAGAGACAGGATTAATGAATGTATCGGACAACTGAAAGACTTATTACCAGAACATCTTAAATTAACGGTATAAATGCACATCTTTAATGTTTTTCTGTGCATTATTTATGTGCGACCTTATAATAATCTTATATCTATATAGAATTACTCATATATGAGATATCTATTATGATCTGTATAGACCCTGGGTCACTTGGAAAAGGCGGTTGTGTTGGAGTTAACCCTGAAACACCTCAACGCTTTGACAGCGGTCACTGAGCAGCAACACCAAAAGATCCTGGCACTGCAGAACGGTGAATCTCATCCCATCATAACACATCCCATTCCATCACTGATCCCTTAATAGTAATGTCTAGATGAGCGAAAGACACTGCTAGCCTGAGAAGAGAGAGAGCGAGAGAGAGAGAGTGTGTGTGTGTGTGTGTGTGTGTCTGTGTGTGGGGGAGTCCGAATCTTAAGTCGTTGTCCTCTGTGTCTGATCAGGAGACCGCTCGCTGAAGTCCTCTTTCCGAGCAGACCTGGACACTTTCCACTCAGGATTTCAAGCGTGCGCTAAAGAGGTCCTGAAATACCTGAGTACGGTGGAGAAGTGGACCAGCTGTGAGCAGAGATGCACACAGCTCATCGAGCATTTGCACAAAGTCCTGGCGCGACTCGTGCAGCCACAGCTAGGCACGCAGGAGAGGGACGGCCAGGCCAACTGCGTACCCGTCATCCAGAGGACTCAGAATCCTGAGGTCAACGAGAACGACACGGACACCGACAGCGGATACGGGGGCGAGGCTGACAAAAGCGACGCCCGAGCTGAGAAAGCATGCGACATGGCAAGAGTTAAGATAAAGCAGGAATTCGGGGATGAGCGCGTTGCCAAAAAGCCCAAATTGAGCTGGAGGGAGAACAGCGGCACGGGAGGTGTGGAGCAGCCAAACTTGGCGTTGATGAACTCCCTGATGGGAATGGCTGGAGTGGGGCAGCAGACTCCGTTCTGTGTGCCGTTTTACTTCATAAACCCGTCAGCAGCTGGCTCCTACATGCCATTTTTTGATAAGAGCAGTCTGGAGAAGTTGGTGTACCCGGCCCTGAGCGGGCCTTTCCCCTGGCTCTACCCGGGCATCACCGCACACACTTCATCCGCCGCAGCCACTGCTGCTGCTTTCCCCGGAGAAGCTGTCGATAAAAGCTTGGGATTCGGGGCAGCTTCGAAAGACTGCCATTCTGCCCCCAACGAGTCCAAACAACCCGACAGGGCAGGAGCATCCTGTCCTTCCGACGAGGAACAGAACTCAGACCTAGATCTTAATGAGGATGAAACCCAAATGAAGAACACCAGCACTACAGGCTAATCCAGTCTGAAGGAGCACTTGGCCTTTCTTGCGCTCATGTTGGCCTGTGATATTGTGTGTTTCTCTCTTCTCTAATTTAATCACAATCACCGTCATCGAGTACTCTGTGGCCTGTAGTGTTTTTATGGATTTACTGATAAAAGCAGTTATTTGTTATTCTTTATATTTGAAAGTGTGCAAAACAGGGTTTTGAGAAAGTCGTTCTGTAGGGACTTTGGAACAAAACCTCGTGCCTTTTGCACTGAACGCTGACACTGGAATGGGAAGCGACACTGACCGACAGCATACTCTATACAGCCTGTGTATCGGTTATAGTAGAGTCTGGCCATATTTAAAATAATAATAATAATAATAATAATAATAATAATGATCGGTTAAAAATGTTTAAAGTTGCTTGTATGTGCTGAGGAAACATAGTGTATGTACAATACTGTCGAATTGATCGCTGACTTATAACCTACTGCACCTCCTATCATTGATTTGGATTCATATTGGCGTCTTGGATGTATTGTATGACCGTGACCTCAAGCAAGCTGAAACGACTGATGCAGTACTTTTAAGAACAACTTTATTATTATTTTTTTTTTTTTGTAGAATTTAAGCCTGCAGGATTTTCCACTGATAGTGAGATTCTTCTTTCACGATCTATTCTTCAGTGCTTGAAAGAGTTTCTTAAATACCTCAAGACCCTTTCGTATTGAGAGCCAGATTTATTCCTCTAGATGCTCCTCTGGTAGGGGCGGTACAGAAAGCTGAATGGTCTTTGTTAGGGTGGAAGTAGTCTTCATATTTTAGTCAGGCCGTGCTTGTGAGTAGCGTTCGACTTACTGTCATGGAAAGTCCTATCTCTTTCCCTCTCTCTCTAGAACTCATTTCAACTCGAGTTGAAGGAAGGTGTAAAATTTTGGCCCGGTTGACTTTGGCTCGTCATTCATAAGCAAATCTGACAGTGTGGCGACACCATCTGAAATATTTTGACCACACTGGGACCGTAATTATGGACTCGAGTCTTAGTGGGTTTTTTTTTGGGGGGGAAATTTCTGAGAAAAGCCCCATTTTTATCGAGCACATAAGTCTGGAGTGATCCACGTGTCCCCAGTTATATAACATCTCGGTATGTGGAGAGCTACTGCATATGGCATACAACTTCAGCTATGTTTGCACCTTGTGGAACTTTGATATTGAATGTAATCTGTTTTATGTTGATATGAACGTTTGTAAATATTCTGATAAAAGTAGAGCCGCGGGGTAAAGTGCACTTGTTCATGCCTTCTTTATTCCTCGAGAACTCTTCTCACTCATTATTTATAATCCATTACCCTTTGTATTCTGCCTGTAATTTATATATACAGTATCTATTTTCTTAAAGAAATAATCATGATTGAAAGGAAAGTCTTGGACTAAATGTATAAATATTGAAATAAATTACAATGGTAGCATATTCTATAGCTGCACAAATCTCATTTAAATTCTTCTGAAAGCTCTGTTATACAGCAAGTGCTTTTACAAATTAATCTTGAAACGCTTATATAAATTCATTAGTGGTCTGGCTCAGTGATTAGGGCAAAAATCCGTGTGTGTGTGTGTGTGTGTGTGTGTGTGTGCCCAAGTTAGCACTGCCATCTCCAACATTTTATAATAACATTAGTTAAAGTCACACTCAAGAACTCATGGCACCGGGTCAGTTGTTATTTTTAAAAGTTAAACTTTTGAATATTGCAATCACTTATTTGTGCAATGTGCGTGTAGCATGTTGTCGATTCATATTTTTCCGAGCTAATTAATAGCACAAGCTCTGAAAGTGATTTTGGGAATCTTGCGGAACATGTGTAACGCTCGGTGTACTGCACAAAATCAAACGATTTGGAGGAATGTCTGAAAGAATGAGGGATTTTATTTACAAGGAAAGTTCAATGTTAGATTGACCGCAACCAAAAAGTTCCCGGTTGGCGTGAGCGTGTGTGTATTTAAGCAAGACTTGCTGTTTATTTCTGCATAGAACACATTTTGTACGCCCCTTTTCGCCTCTTTGCCTCAATTGTTTTTTGCCTCTGTAGTGGCATGTGTATGTAAATAGTTTGTGAATACACAGAAATGTCCGATGTTTATGTTGTAGAAGAAATCTTTGGATTTTTTTAAAGGATAAACCTAAGCAAATGTTGCACATTTCGCTAACGCTTTACACTACTGCTGTTATAAATTATTACTCACGGTTGTCAAATAAACATAAGCTCAAAGACTCACCGCTGCTCTTGTTAATTAATTATTTTATACCCAGACTATCACCATTTCTTTTGATTATCTTTACCACACTCATTTTATTTTATGCTTTCGGATAGGGGTAAGTACCTTCAGTCCTGGGGAAGTGCTTCCTGTTTGTTTCAAGTTTTAGCTAATTCTAAAACACTTGATCCAATTGATGAAGTTAACAAACATCAGCTGATTCAGGCTCCAGTGTGGTGGTCATGGGAACAAAAAACTGAAGACGTCTGAAGTCTCTTCAAGTTTTCATTGCAAAAAGTAAAAAATATTCCAAATATAGACAATATTTAATAATATGAAAATTTCCAACTATGAGATAATTAGAAATCAAACAAAAATTACTTAGGATGCTGTTATTAAGTTCAAGCTTTATATATATATATATATATATATATATATATATATATATATATATATACAGAGAGAGAGAGATTTCATTGAAACATAATTTTGATTCTTTCTATAAATATTGGAAATTAGAGCAATTATCAGCCAGTAGAACATTTCATATCATTTTCTGTAACCACTTAATCCTAATTAGGGTCGCGGGGAAGGTGGCGCCCATCCCAGTCGACTCCAAGTGAGGGCAGAGTACATCCTGGACAGCTCGCCAGGCCATCGCAGGGCGGAAACACCCTGACGGTTTTGCAGCTCCTATTATCGAAAGTCAGCAATGGTTCTTTTACATGAACCTCCCACCATAGACAGTGAGAGACATGGCCGACCTTTGATAAGCCAGTTAGCTGCACTGGGTAGGGGGGGGAGCATTGACACCCCGTGGTAAGTGGGGCTTGAACCCCCAACCTTCGGATCAGTGATCCAACACCTTTACCACTAGGCCACCATTTGCCCGTCCAGTAGAACATGATTATGTACTTCAAATGTTTTATCTTGTGATCAGAAATACTAGATATATTTGATATAAATTCAAAAATCTATTTAATATTTTTTTAATTTGGGAAGACGTCCTTTTTTAAGAGTTGAGAATCCAGGTATTAAGGATTTTATTTCAAAGGTCAATGGCTCCATTATACACAATTTCATTGACCTTTGTGATAATGACGGTGTTGACACTTTGAAAATATTGGATCTTTATTATTTGACTCACAAACATTATAACAGTGCCCAGTACGCCTGGGACAGACTCCAGGTCCACTATAACCATGCTGAGATCTACTGTAATCAGTTATTCAGGATGAATGATCATTTCAGTAAAGACAGGTCATGTGACTCATGTTAGCTGTTACATCATAATATTATATATTAATACATCATTCCATACTGAATATTTATTGGGTTAACTTTAATGGTAGCTTGATATGTCTATTTCTGAACTACTCAGGTGACTTGATGTTCACTGAACTGGAATTTACAGTAAGCCAGGGCTTAGGTCCAGTCATGTGTCACAAGATGGAAAAAGGATTGCTCAGTTTTCACTCCAGAAGCAAATCAAGCCTGAGACTTTAACTGCGATTTTTTTTCAGTGCACTTTAAAGCAACCTTGGAGAAAGCCTTGACATGCTGTCGGAAAAGTACAAGTAGATCACGCAATTCAAAAAATATTTCCATACACACACAATCTTTCATTTTTCGAAACACAAATCTCCGAAATGAAAAGCTGGTATTAGTGTTAACGAATCTTTTATCATCTTAAAAAAACCCCTTTTTGGTAGAAAATGCCTTTGTTATTGTAACCTACTTTTGCTGATTAATTTCTAAAGTCCTTCTTAAACAGGTTAATAATATTCATTGTAACACACTAGCAATATCGTTTAATCTAAATCCTCTTACAGAGACACTGAAATACTGTAAAGATTATTTGCAGGGTGTGAAAAGTGTGAGGAACTACAGCCTTTTGTTTCTATAAACCGGTCCCTGTGGCTCACATCCACATCCAGGAACCAAAGTACGAAATACAGGGATCCCTCACTTACAGACGCATACGTACATGTATATGTGTATATACTGCAATATCAACAAATACATATTCAACACTATAAATACTTAAAATAACAATTAAACATTCAAAAATACAGACATACCTCACTTTCCGCGGTTAATTGGGACGGAGATCCCCACGACTGCCAAATTCCGTAAAATAGGATCAACCACCCCTGAATGGCATCTATGTACATATATACTTGTATATAACATCAACAAATACATATTCAACACTATAAATACTTAAAATAACAATTAAACATTAAAAAATACAGGGATACCTCACTTTCCGTGGTTAATTGGGACGGAGATCCCCACGACTGCCAAATTCCATAAAATAGGATCAACCACCCCTGAATGGCATCTATGTACATATATACTTGTATATAACATCAACAAATACATATTCAACACTATAAATACTTAAAATACAGGGATACCTCACTTTCCACGGTTAATTGGGACGGAGATCCCCACGACTGCCAAATTCCGTAAAATAGGATCAACCTCGCCTGAATGACATGTATGTACATGTGTACTTGTATATAACATCAACAAATACATATTCAACACTTTATATACTTAAAATAACAATTAAACATTCAAAAATAATGCATCAGATGTAAATAAAATATAAATACACACACACAGATGCGCACCTCACATAAAAATGTAAGTAGTTATGTTGGGGGGTTTTGGGTTGTTTTTTGTTTTTGTTTATTTAGGGGGGTTTTTTTTTGTATAATTGGCGTTTTTGTGGCATTTTCCTTAACGTTTTCCTTATTTTTCCCTAATTTCCTTATTTTTTTATTTTTCGATGAATATTTTTGAAAAACCCGCGATGCACTGAAGCCGCAGAAACTGAAGCATGAAGTAGCGAGGGATCACTGTACACTGAATCGCTATTAACGGGAATTCTAGTTATTTTTCTTTGTTTATACAGTATTTATAAAATACAATCAAGTTGGTCACTAAAATAGTGTAAATATTTTGTTTGATACATAAGTTGGAAGGGCAGTGGTGGTCTAGTGGTATAAGGCGCCGGATCACTGATCCAAAAGGTTGGGGGTTCGAGTCCCACTCTCCACAAGGTTGTCACTGTCCCTCCCAGTGCAGCTAACTGGGTTATCAAAGGCCGGCCACGTCTCCCACTGTCTATGGTGTGAGGCATGTAAAAGAACCATTGCTGACTTTCGACAAGAGTAGGCTGCAAAGCCGTCAGCGTGTTTCCGCCCTGCGATGGCCTGGCGAGCTGTCCAGAGTGTACTCTGCCCTCACCTTGAGTTGGCTGGGATGGGCACCAGCCTCCCCGCGACCCTAATTAGGATGAAGCGATTACAGAAAATGATGAACATAAGTTGGAGCCAAACAGGTGACACCCTGGATAGGTCACGAATCCATCACAAGACGAGCACACCTATTCACATTCACACCTATCGGCGAGTTTAGTGAAGTCAGTGGATCTGACCTACATATTTTTGGACTGTGGCAAGAAATTTGAGAGCTATATTTAGGCCCATAAATATTTGGAATCTCAAAATTTTTGTAAATTTGTTTCTCTGTACAAACACAATGGACTGCAAATGAAACCATGAAAATGTGACCAAAGTATAGATTTTCAGCTTTAATTTAACGGGTTTAAAGAGTAGATAAATCGTACATGGTCCACTCATTCTGACAGACTCAAAAGCAATCTGAGTGTTAACTAATAAGCAGTTTCATGACCAGTCCAGTCTGTTTGTACATTATTAAAAAAAAAACAAAAACAAATGTGGACGTGTTTGCAGCTGTTTATTGGAACTCTCAATATGTATTCAAAAGACATGTAAGTAAAGGTGAGATCCTTTGGGCTTTTTACCCCAGAGCCATGGTAAAACTAGGACTAGGAGTTCAACTTCTCCTGGATGGGACACTAGTCCATCGCAGGTTACCTTCCCAGTATATTTTTTACTGGTATCCATTTACACTGCTGGGTGGACAGAGGCACACTTGTGGTTGAGACCTTTCCCAGGGGTCTTGGCACAGTGAGGGTCTAACTGGGATTTGAACACACAGCCTCCTGATCATGAGCACAGCACCCTAACCACTACACCACCGGCCCCATGAACATTTGAACACTAACACTAACCCATTTACGTCCATGTAAGTAAAGGAGGTCATTATTCGTCAGAAAAAAAAAAATATACACCTATCAGAGGGACAGTAGGAACTAAATGAGTCTCCAGAGCAACAATGTGGAAATGGAGGAATACATTACAATACCAAACGACCCAGAAGAACACAGAAGAAAAATAAATTGGACGATCATAGAATTATTTTCTTACTGAAGAAAGACAGATTCACAACATCCAGTCCAAACAGGAATCCACTCGAGGAGGCTGACTTATGATCATCAAAATCTACAATCAAGAGACATCTTCATCAATATAAATACAAAAGGTTTACATCAGGATGCAAATTACAGATAACACTTAAGAACAGCAAGGCCAGATTACACTCTGCATAAGCCTGCTCAGTTCTGGAACAAAATTATTTGGACAGATGAAATCAAGATGAACTTGTACCAGAATACTAGGAAGAGAAGGAACAAAGGGGCTTATGGTCCAAGGCAGGGCTCACCAACCTTTTTGAAACTGAGAGCTACTTCTTGGGTAACAATTAATACGAAGGGCTACCAGGACAATACACACTTCTGAAATAACTACTTTGCTCAATTTACCTATAATTTTATGTTATTATTATAATTAATGATATTCATTTATGTGAAGATATTGATTTGATAAAAAAAAAAAATTAGCAACAAAAAAAAAATCGATGCAGCTCAATAGAGAGTGGCACTATGGAGCCACGAGCCTGTTCTAAAAATAGCAGTGAACAGGCCCGCGGGCACCTCGTGTTGCTCTTGTGGGCACCATGTTGGTGACCCCTGGTCTAAGGTATACCACATTATCTGTAAAGCATTGTATACATGGACATATATAGCTGGAAATAGAACTGAGTCATTTGTCTTCAATGAAGATCTGACGACTGATGAAGAATCAGGATGAATTCTGAAGTGTGGAGCGAGATACTTTCAGGTCAGATTCAGTCAAATGCTTTAAATCTTACAAAAAGGCACATCACAGGACAAAATGAACAATGACGACTCAAAACACAGCAAAATCCAAGAGCTTTAGATATATATATATACAAGAGCTTCTTAAGGTAATAAAAGTACTGTACAGTGATTCCTCGCTACTTCGTGCTTCATGTTCCTGTGGCTTCAGTGCATCTCGGGTTTTTCAAAAATATTCATCGAAAAATAAAAAATCTACGGAAATTAAGGGAAAATACAGAAAAATTTAAGGAAAATGCTGCAAAACAAGGCTAATTATGCAAAAAAAAAAACCCCAAACAAACAAAAACAAAAAACAACCGAACAAAACTACTTACATTTTTATGTGCGGTGCGCATCAGTATGTGTGTACAGGGATCACTCACTTTCCCCTGTTAATTGGGTTAATTGGGATCCCCCGCGATAACTGAAATCCGCGAAGTAGGATCAACCCCCCCCCAACTTATATATACGTACGTGTATATGTGTATATAATATCAGTAAATGCATATTCAATGCTATAAATGCTTATAATAACAAATAAATATTTTTTAAAATGCATAAGATGTAAATAAAATATAAATACACACATAAAGATGCACGCACGCAGATGTGCACCACACAAAAATGTAGTTTTGATGGGAGGTTTTGGGTTGTTTTTTGTTTTGTGTTTGTTTAGGGTTCTTTTTTTTGCATAATTGGTCTTGTTTTTTTGGCGTTTTCCTTAACCTTTCCCCCGTTTCTTCTTTAATTTCCTTATTTTTTATTTCTATGAATATTAAAAAAAAAAACGTGATGCACTGAAGCCACATAAATTGAAGCGCGAAGTTGCGAGGGATCCCTGTATTTATATTTTATTTACATCATATGCATTATTTTTGAATATTTAATTGTTATTATAAGCATTTATAGTGTTGAATGTGTATTTATTGATATTATATACACATATACATGTACGTATACATCAGTCAGGGGGGGTCGAGCCTACTTCGCAGAAATCAGCAGTCATGGGGGGGGGGGGTCTCGGTCCCCATTAACCGCGGAAAGTGAGGGATGCCTGTAAATGTTTTTAGGTGAGCATTGTTTTTCAATTACAAAATGCAAAACTGAAGGGGAGGGGAAGTGGTGGTCTAGTGGTATAGGGTGCTGGATCGCTGATCCAAAGGTTGGGGGTTCGAGTCCCACTCTCCACAAGGTTGTCACTGTCCTCCCCAGTGCAGCTAACTGGGTTATCAAAGGCCGGCCATGTCTCTCACTGTCTATGGTGTGAGGCATGTAAAAGAACCATTGCTGTCTTTCGACAAGAGTAGGCTGCAAAGTCGTCGGCGTGTTTCCGCCCTGTGATGGCCTGGCGAGCTGTTCAGGGTGTACTCTGCCCACGCCCGAAGTTGGCTGGGATGGGCGCCAGCCTCCCCGCGACCCTAATTAGGATTAAGCGGTTACAGAAAATGAACTGAACTGAACAAAACTGAAGGCAGAAAGAACCATAAAAAAAAAAAAATGGAGTTGAAGGCGACTACAGTAAATGTCTGGCAAGCATCTTAATCCTTCCACAGTCTAAAAACATGCATGATAGGCTGATTGGCGGTCCAAAAATTGCCCCAAGGTGTGAGTGTGAGTGTGACCAGTTGTGTGTGTGTTGGCCCTGCAACAGCCTGAGAAACTGTTAAGGGTGTCCTCTGACTTTGCCCAGAAATCTGAAATGGGGCTCATTGCCTCCCTACAACCCTGATTAGAATTAAGCAAATTAGAAAATGAATGAATGAATGAATGTGACATTGTCAAAATACTTACGTAAGGCCTGCCTATATCTATAAGTTATGACGTATCGTTATTATGTGCTTTATTGTTATTTAAAGGAAAGTTAACTGTTATTTGCACACATGAAATTTTATTCAATAAAGTTTCCATTTATCAAATAGATTTTTTTTAATTTATTGAGAATCTGATTACATTTAACCACCTTTTTCATTTACCTTTGAAATGTGGGAGCGTTTTTTTATCATTTTGTATTTAACCAGCCGGTCTCTATCTGTTTACCTTTCTATGGTTATCCTGGTAGTAGGAATTGGTGTGCGGTTGTAAATAACACAGTAAAGAAAAAAAACAAAAAAAAAACAGAGAACAGTTAAACCCTTTAAACTGACTGAAAACACAGAATAAAATCGTACTGGATGCAAGTTGGAGTCAATCTTACTCCATTACCTTGAGCACAAGCCCATCTGCTGGTTGCAGTACAGAAGCACATGAGCATACACTGTAGATAAGGCTGAGGAAGAACCGTGGTGTGACTCCTGGCTAGCAGTTGATTAAATTCAATAATTTATTTGCATTCATTCATTTGCCGAACCGATAGAGCCTATCTCAGGATGAAGGCATGGCACACCCAGGACAGCTTGCCAGTTCATCACAGGGCTAATACACAACCATTCACATCTAAAGGTATGTCTTTGGACTATGGTTGAAAACCCAGAGGAGATCCACTCAAGCATGCAAACGCTGTGCATACAGACACGCCCTCAACAATCCCCAGATTCGAACGCAGAAGCTACTTGCTGTGATGTGTATGTACTAACCACCATGCAACCGTGCCGCCCTAAACTCAATGACTTTTTTGAAAAATGTCTTGAGGTTGAAATCTACTCTCATTGTTGACTTTATTAGGAAAGCATGCAGGCTGGCACGTTCATGCAAATATGTAATCACCCAAACATGTGTCAGCAAAACAAAACATTACAGCATAAACTAATCCAGATACAGATCACGTTCTTCAGGTAATTTTTGCACCAAACACCAGATTTTGGTGATGGTTTAATTATGGGTACCATAATCGGGCTGGTTTAAATATTTACAAAACTGCTGATCACTTAGGATTTTTAAACAGAGTTCATACAAAATTATGTGAGAACCTATAAACATTGGAAGCAGAATGGCGATGTAATGGTTAACATTTCTGCTTCACAGCAAGAAGGTCCTTGGTTCATGTCCTGGGTCGTACGCTGGTTTCCTCCCACAGTCCAAACACAAGCATTACCAACTGACAGTTCCAAATTGCCCCTAGGTCTAGCACATGTATGTGTGTGTATGTGTGTGTCTCTGTGTGTGTGTTTGTCCCACAATGGGCTAGCTAGCGAGATATTCAGCATGTACCCCACCTGCGCCATGACCCCACAGGGAATGGCTCCAGCCTTCCCGTGACCCTAATGAAGATTAAAGTGGTGTCGAAAAAAGGTGATAATGAATATTGAGGTGGTAATGGTTCTGCTGGAAATTACTTGTTGAAAGGTGGCATGGTCGTCAGCACTGCTATATCATAGCAAGTTTTGCAATGAGCCCCAAAAAGGACATTTTGGTGTGAAGTTTGCATGGGTTTTCCATTCCCACTGAGAATTCTTACAAAATTAGATCTTAAGTTAAAAATTCTCATTGCTAATAGGCTGTAAAATGGCTTTAATAAGTTTGATCATTTTTACAGAAAAAATAAAAGCCATTGTACCATGGCAGTAAACTGACAGGTTACATTTCAGGACCTATAGGTTGTCTATATTATCAGAGTATTCATCATTCTTGCAGTTTGTGATGTCATCACTTAAATACAAAACATGTGCTGCAAAACAAAACAAGAGCACAAGAAACAGCATCTGAAAATGTGTTCTCCAAAATAAGTGTTTGTTCTCTCTTTCTGTGCTGATGGAAGAATCCTGAATTTTGAAATAGTTTCCTCTAAAAATATGTTCAATAGCATCCAGTTTTTTTTTGTTTGTTTGTTTTGTTTTAATCGTTTGTGTTAATATTCAAGTCAAAGAAATAAGTAAGAAATACATACCGGATCGGTCGAGGCCTGGAGTAACAACGACCGCCATCAGTGCTGTTAACCAACAGGGTGCAGGTGGAAATTGGACTACTGTTGGTCGAAGAAGTCAAAGAAGGAGAGGCGGGAGGCGTGTCCGTAGGCAGAGAGAGAATAGGAAGCGCATGAGTCTAGGACTGAGAGTAGGGACTTTGAATGTTGGAACTATGACAGGAAAAGCTAGAGAGCTGGCTGACATGATGCAGAGGAGGAAGGTGGACATACTGTGTGTTCAGGAGACCAGGCGGAACGGTAGCAAGGCTAGAAGCTTCGGGTTTAAGCTGTTTTATCATGGTGTGGATGGGAAGAGAAATGGAGTCGGAGTCATCTTGAAGGAGGAGTTTGTCAGGAATGTTCTAGAAGTGAAAAGAGTGTCAGACAGAGTGATGAGTCTCAAGTAAGAAATTGAAGGCGTGATGTTCAGTGTTGTTAGTGCTTATGCCCCACAGGCAGGATGTGATCTAGAAGAGAAGGAGAGATTCTGGAGTGAGTTAGATGAAGTGATGCAGAGTACCCCAAGAGGTGAAAGAGTGGTCAATGGGGCAGATTTCAATGGACATGTTGGTGCAGGAAACAGAGGGGACGAGGAAGTGATGGGCAGGTTTGGTATCCAGGACAGGAACACAGAAGGACAGGTGTCGATCGATTTTGCAAAAAGGATGGAAATGGCTGTGGTGAATACTTTCTTCCAGAAGAGAGAGGAGCATAGGGTGACTTATAAAAGTGGAGGTAGGAGCACACAGGTACATTTCATCTTGTGTAGGCAATGTAATTTGAAGGAAGTCAGTGACTGCAAAGTAGTAGTAGTAGGTGAGAGTGTTGCCAGAAAGCATAGGATGGTGGTGTGCAGGATAACACTGATGGTGAGGTAGGTGAAGAAAGCAAAGGCAGAGCAGAAGACAAAGTGGTGGAAGCTGAAAAAGGAAGAGTGTTGTGTTGTCTTCAAGGAGGAGTTGAAACAGGCTTTGGGTGGTCAGGAAGTGCTTCCAGATGACCGGACAAATACAGCTAATGTGATCAGGGAGACACGTAGGAGAATACTTGGTGTGTCATCTGGAAGGAAAGTAGATAAGGAGACTTGGTGGTGGAATGAGGAAGTGCAGGAGTGTGTACAAAGGAAGAGGTTAGCTAAGAAGAAGTGGGACATTGAGAGGACCGAAGAGAGTAAACAGGAGTACAGGGAGACACAGAGTAAGGCGAAGGTAGCAGAGTCAAAGGTCAAACAGAGGGTGTATGATGACTTGTATGCTTGGTTGGACAGTAAGGAGGGAGAAAATGATTTATACAGGTTGGCACAGCAGAGAAAAGAGATGGGAAGGACGTGCAGCAAGTTAGATTGATTAAGGACAGAGAGGGAAATGTATTGACTGATGACAGAAGTGTGCTGGGAAGATGGAAAGAGTACTTTGAAGAGCTGATGAATGAGGAAAATGAGAGATGAACAAAGAGTAGAAGAGGTGACTGTTGAGGACCAGGAAGTAGCAAAGATTAGTCAGGGTGAAGTGAGGAGGGCATTGAAGAGGATGAAGAGTGGAAAGGCAGTTGGTCCTGATGACATACCAGTGGAGGTATGTAAGTGTCTAGGAGAGGTAGCAGTAGATTTTCTGACAAGAACATTCAACAAGGTCTTAAAGAGTGAGAGGATGCCAGAGGAATGGAGGAGTAGTGTGATGGTGCCCATATTTAAGAGCAAGGGAGACGTGCAGAGTTGTGGCAACTACAGAGGGATAAAGTTGATGAGCCATACGATGAAGTTATGGGAGAGAATAGTGGACGCTAGACTAATGGCAGAGGTCAGCATTTGTGAACAACAGTTTGGTTTCATGCCAAGAAAGAGCACCACAGATGCAATGTTTGCTTTGAGGATGTTAATAGAGAAGTACAGAGAAGGTCAGAAGGAGCTGCATTGTGCCTTTGTGAATCTGAAGAAAGCATATGACAGGGTGCCGACAGAGGAACTGTGATATTGCATGAGGAAGTCTGGAGTGGCAGAGAAGTATGTTAGAGTGGTGCAGGACATATATGAAAGATGTAAGATAGTGGTGAGGTGTGCTGTCAGTGTGACAGAAGAGTTCAAGGTAGAGGTGGGACTGCATCAAGGATCAGCTCTGAGCCCCTTCTTGTTTACTATGGTAATGGACAGGCTGACAGATGAGGTTAGACAAGAAACTCCGTGGACTATGATGTTTGCAGATGACATTGTGATCTGTAGTGAGAGCAGAGAACAAGTGGAGGAAAATCTAGAGAGGTGGAGGTATGCTCTGGAAAGGAGAGGAATGAAGGTTAGCCTCAGAAAATCAGAATACATGTGTGTGAATGAGAAGGACCCAGGAGGAACGGTGATGTTACAGGGAGCAGAGATAACAAAGGTGGAGGATTTTAAGTACTTAGGCTCAGCAATCCAGAGCAATGGAGAATGTGGAAAAGAGGTGAAGAAGCGTGTGCAGGCTGGTTGGAATGGTTGGAGAAAAGTGTCCGGTGTGATGTGTGATAAGAAGGTATCGGCAAGATTGAAAGGAAAAGTGTACAAGACGGTGTTGAGGCCAGCGATGTTGTATGGTTTAGAAACAGTGGCCCTGGGGAAAAGACAGGAGGCAGAGCTGGAGGTAGCAGAGATGAAAATGTTGAGGTTCTCTTTGGGAGTGAAGAGGATGGATAGGATCAGGAATTAGTACATCAGAAGGACAGCACATGTAAGAGGTTTTGGAGCAAAGTTAGAGAGGCTAGATTGAGATGGTTTGGACATGTACAGAGGAGGGATAGTGAATATATTGGTAGTAGGATGCTGAGGTTGGAACTACCAGGCAGAAGGCCTAGAGGAAGACCAAAGAGAAGATCATTCATGGATGTGGAGGTACAGGAGGACATGAAGGTAGTTGGTGTAAGAGAAGAAGATGCAGAGGATAGGGTGAGATGGAGGCAGATGATTCACTGTAGCGACCCCTGAAGGGAAAAGCCGAAAGGAAAAGAAGAAGAAGAGGACACATTGTGTTACAGAAAAATTAAAAAATGAAGTAGTAGGAGAAATGAAACATCATTTATAAGTGGCAGCGTGTTTGGAAATTATACTCAAACCAAATGCCCAGAAGATGGCAGAAGACATCCAGATATGAAATTCAGGCAATGGGCTGATCTGGGCTCTCATCAAACTTTCATGAGAAGATTGGCATGAGAATACAGTATATCTGATACTGAAGATGCTAATAAAATTTGGCAGTCGTGGTCTCTCAGCCCCACCCAGTTCTCACCCAGTTCTCACCTAGAAATCAGTTCAGTTATACCCACTGTTTATACATTTTCAGCACATCTAGAAATTACAACGGGTGGTAAATCTTATAAAATATGGACAAATTCAACAAATTAAAATCAACTATCATATGTATAAAATTAAAAAATTAAATGGTGGTGTAGTGGTTAGCATACCCAAGTCACAAAAAAATGTCCTGGGTTTGAGTCATGAGCTCAGTGAAGCTGTGCTGTGTGTTATATGTTGGTGTGTTATATGTTGGTGTGTGCTACATGTTCTCCCTGTGCTTGCATGGGTCTCCTCCGAATGCTCTGATTTTCTCCCCCAAGCTAAATCTAGACATCAGCATATTGTCCCCAAGCATTCATACTTTATTTCCATGTAATCCAGTTTCCTTCCACAGACCAAAGAAATGGACATTACGTCAAACTGGTGTTCAAATTGTCCCATGTGTGGAGTGTGTGTGTGTGTGTGTGTGTGTGTGTGTGTTGTGTGTCAGTCGATGTACTGGTGAGCTGTTCAGGTTGTGCACTGGTTTGGTCCAAAGTTGGCTGAGATGGGCTCGTCTCGTGAGATAAAGTAGTTGGGGGAATGAATATGGAATGGTATGATGTGATTGATTTCAATATACGTACGGATTAAAAACAGCACTCGTGGCAGTGCTGGTCTAGTGGTTAGGACGCAGGATTGCTGATCCTAAGGTTGGGGATTCGAGTCCTCACAAGGTTGTCACTGTCCCCCCAGTACCGCTAACTGGGTTATCAAAGGCAGGCCATGTCTCTCACTGTCTATGGGGAGAGGCATGTAAAAGAACCATTGCTGACTTTCGTAAAGAGTAGCTGCAAAGCCGTCAGTGTGTTTCTACGACCTGGAGAGGGATGGGCGCCACCAGGCCAAATCAGCCCAAGTCTCACCATGAAGGCGCCCCAACGACATCCCCGGATGTTAAGGGATAAGTGAGGTTAAGTGAAAAACACTTCAATTAAAATGATGGACACTCATGGGTTTTTCATGGTCACTTTTAAACACGGTCACATAGTGGAAAAATTTACCATAAAACTTTAATTTAAGTTTAGCATAGTTTACTTGTGTTGCACTGTTGCTAACATCAAACATCTGAATGGGCTTAAAAATATGATTTTATCTACTTCTCGAAGATTGTGAAGCTTACCCGAGCTACGATAAATACTGTAATGAACTAATAATGAACTCTGATTTACTTTGTTTAATTCCACATAGTATACAGAAAAACATTGATTCCACTCAGGCCTGGTGTATGCCAATGAACTGAATAGTTCCTGGATGAATGATTATCATTCATTCATTTTCTGAACCACTTAAATCCTAAGTTGGGTTGCGGGGCCGCTGGTGCCCATCTCAGCCGACTCTGGGCGATTTCAGGTACACCCTGGACTGCTTGCCAGGCCACAGCACGGCCAACACTCACACAACTATTCACAGTCACACCAAGGGATTATTTGGAACAGCCAATTAGCCTACTGCGCATGTTTTTGGACTGTGGGAGGAAACCCACATGAGCACTTGGAGGACATGCAAACTCCACACCCAAGCGCCTGAGCTGGGAATCAATCCTGGGCCTCTTGCTGTGAGGCGGATGTGCAAACCACGATGCCACCGTGGCAAATAATTATAGGCTAAGGTTGCGTGGTATGACAATATGCAGCATATTGGATGACCAAAATAAAATGTCCATCTTTTCTTATTTTCACTACTGACTTGCCCATAGTGTCCACCTTTCCCGACAACCCTGACGGACAGGCACGTTAGCATCGACCAAGTTATACGATACAGATTATACTGTAAGTTATTTACGATATTTTACATTCAAATCAAGGGGAGAAATTAAGCTGTACACTTAACCTGTATGAAACGTACACACACACACACACACACACACACACACACACACACACACACACACACACACACATACACACACACTCAAAGTGGGACATTTACAAAATTAAAGGCCACCTTTTTTCCATCAGTTCAGTTCAGTTCATTTTCTGTAACCACCTAATTAGGGTCATGGGGAGGCTGGCGCCCATCCCGGCCGACTCCGGGAGAGGGCAGAGTACACCCTGGACAGCTCGCCAGGCTATTGCAGGGTGAAAACACGCTGACAGCTATGCAGCTACTCTTGTCGAAAGTCAGCAATGGTTCTTTTACATGAAACTCACAACATAAACAGTGAGAGACATGGCAGGTCTTTGATAACACAGTTATCTGCACTGGGGGACAGTGGCAACCCGTTGAGAGTGGGACTCGAACCCCCAACCTTAGTATCAGTGATCCAGCACCTTTACCACCAGGCCACCACTGCACCAAAAGAATTTTTTGTTTATTCATGTAATTCTCAGAAATGTGCTGTATCATGATATATATCATTATCAGGATATGACTTATATTGTGATAGGGCAACACAGTGGTTAACACATCTGCCTCAATGCAAGAAGGTCCTGGGTTCAAATTTTGTCCCTGTTGAATGTTCTCCTCTGTGCTAGAGGTGAATGTCCTTTGGGTACTGCGGTTCCCCTGACCGTCCAAAACATCTACATTAGTGTAAGTCTTCTTGTCCTTTCGGCTGTTCCCTTCAGGGGTCGCCACAGCAAATGATCTGCCTCCATCTCTCCCTGTCCTCTGCATCTTCTACTCTTACTCCAACGACCTTCATGTCCGCCTTCACCGCATCCATAAATCTTCTCTTTGGTCTTCCTCTGGGCCTTTTGCCTGGTAGTTCCAACCTCAGCATCCTACGACCAATATACTCACTATCCCTCCTCTGTACATGTCCAAACCATCTCAATCTAGCCTCTCTGACTTTGTCTCCAAAACATCTAACATGTGCTGTCCCTCTGATGTACTCATTTCTGATCCTATCCATCCTCGTTACTCCCAAAGAGAACCTCAACATTTTCATCTCTGCTACCTCCAACTCTGACTCCTGTCTTTTCCCCAGGGCCACTGTCTCTAAACCATACAACATTGCTGGCCTCACCACCGTCTTGTACACTTTTCCCTTCATTCTTGCCGATACTCTCCTATCACACATCACACCGGACACTTTTCTCCATCCATTCCAACCTGCCTGCACGCGCTTCTTCACCTCTTTTCCCCACTCTCCATTGCTCTGGATTGTTGAGCCTAAGTACTTAAAATCCTCCACCTTCTTTATCTCTGCCCCCTGTAACCTCAAAGTTCCTCTTGGGTCCTTGTCGTTCACACACATGTATTCTGTCTTACTAGGACTAACCTTCAATCCCCTCCTTTCCAGGGCATACCTCCACCTCTCTAGATTTTCCTCCACTTGGTCTCTGCTCTCACTACAGATCACGATGTCATCTGCAAACATCATAGTCCATGGAGATTCTTGTCTAACCTCGTCTGTTAGCCTGTCCATCACCATAGCAAACAAGAAGGGGCTGAGAGCTGACCCTTGATGCAGTCCCACCTCCACCTTGAACTCTTCTGTCACACCAACAGCACACCTCACCACTGTTTTACATCTCTCATACATGTCCTGCACCACTCTAACATACTTCTCTGTCACTCCAGACTTCCTCATACAATACCACAGTTCTTCTCTCGGCACCCTGTCATATGCTTTCTCCAGATCCACAAAGGCACAATGCAGCTCCCTAGGACCTTCTCTGTACTTCTCTATTAACATCCTCAAAGCAAACACTGCATCTGTGGTGCTCTTTCTGGGCATGAAACCAAACTGTTGTTCACAAATGCTGACCTCTGCCCTTAGTCTTGCTTCCACTATTCTTTCCCATAGCTTCATTGTATGGCTCATCAACTTTATCCCTCTGTAGTTGCCACAACTCTGTACATCTCCCTTGTTCTTAAAAATGGGCACAAGCACACTTCTCCTCCATTCCTCTGGCATCTGCTCACTTTCTAAGACCTTGTTGAATATTCTTGTCAGAAAATCTACTGCTACCTCCCTAGACACTTCCATACCTCAACTGGTATGTCATCAGGGCCAACTGCCTTTCCACTCTTCATCCTCTTCAATGCCCTCCTCACTTCTCCCTTACTAATCTTTGCTACTTCCTGCTCCTCAACGGTCACCCCTTCTACTCTTTTTCTCTCTCATTTTCCTCATTCATCAGCTCTTCAAAGTACTCTTTCCATCTTCCCAGCACACTTCTGTCATCAGTCAATACATTTCCCTCTCTGTCCTTTATCACTCTAACTTGCTGCATGTCTTTCCCATCTCTATTTCTCTGCTGTGCTAACCTGTATAGATCATTTTCCCCTCCTTACTGTTCAACCTATCATACAAGTCATCATACGCCCTCTGTTTGGCCTTTGACACTGCTACCTTCGCCTTACGCTGTGTCTCCCTGTACTCCTGTTTACTCTCTTCGGTCCTGTCAATGTCCCACTTCTTCTTGGCTAACCTCTTCTTTTGTACACACTCCTGCACTTCCTCATTCCACCACCAAGTTTCCTTATCTACTTTCCTTCCAGAGGACACACCAAGTACTCTCCTACCGGTCTCCCTGATCACATTGGCTGTGGTTGTCCAGTCCTCTGGAAGCACTTCCTGACTACCCAAAGCCTGTTTCAACTCCTCCTTGAAGACAACACGACACTCTTCCTTTTTCAGCTTCCACCACTTTGTCTTCTGCTCTGCCTTTGCCTTTTTCACTTTTCTCACCATCAGTGTCATCCTGCACACCACCATCCTATGCTGTTTGGCAACACTCTCACCAACTACTACTTTGCAGTCACTGACTTCCTTCAAATTACATCGCCTGCACAAGATGTAGTCTACCTGTGTGCTCTTACCTCCGCTTTCATAAGTCACCCTATGCTTCTGTTTCTTCTTGAAGAAAGTATTCACCACAGCCATTTCCATCCTTTTTGCAAAATCGATCAACATCTGTCCTTCTGTGTTCCTGTCCTGGATACCAAACCTGCCCATCACTTCCTCGTCCCCTCTGTTGCCTGCACCAACATGTCCATTGAAGTCTGCTCCAATGACCACTCTTTCACCTCTGGGGGTATTCTGCATCACTTCATCTAAATCACTCCAGAATCTCTCCTTCTCTTCTAGCTTACATCCTGCCTGTGGGGCATAAGCACTAACAACATTGACCATCACGCCTTCAATTTCTAACTTGAGACTCATCACTCTGTCTGACACTCTTTTCACGTCTAGAACATTCCTGACAAACCCCTCCTTCAAGATGACTCCTACTCCATTTCTCTTCCCATCCACACCATGATAAAACAGTTTAAACCCTGCTCCTAAGCTTCTAGCCTTTCTACCTTTCCACCTTGTCTCCTGAACACACAGTATGTCCACCTTCCTCCTCTGCATCATGTCAGCCAGCTCCCTATCTTTTCCTTGCATAGTTCCAACATTCAAAGTCCCTACTCTCAGTCCTAGGCTCACACATTTCCTCTTCTCTCTCTGCCTACGGACACGCCTCCCGCCTCTCCTTCTTCGACGTCTTCGACCAACAGTAGTCCAATTTCCATCAGCACCCTGTTGGTTGACAGCACTGATGGCGGTCGTTGTTAACCCGGGCCTCGACCGATCCGGTATGAATTTTGTTTTGATCATTTGCATTTTTAAAATGTGGCAGAAGTTTTACGCCGGATGCCCTTCCTGTCGCAACCCTCTGCATTTATCCGGGCTTGGGACCGGCATAAGGGGGAGAGACACTGGTGTAAGTGTCTCTTCTAAATCGCCCCTATGTGTGAGTGTGTGATCATTGAAATTATTCTGCGCTGTAATCATGACTTTGTGGGGCCGGAGGCGTCGTGGTTCGGGTGCTGTGCTCATGATCAGGAGGTTGTGTGTTCAAATCCCACTTCGTCCTGCTAAGACCCCTGGGCAAGGTTTCAACCATAAGCGTGCCTCTGTTCACCCAGCAGTATAAATGGGTACCAGTAAAAATATGCTGGGAGGGTAACCTGTGATGGACTAGAGTCCCAGGAGGAGTTGAACTTCTAGTCGCTTCACGCTACGGAAACCGAGGATAAGCACGGGTCCGATGAGCCACTAGGCCTTGGGTGTAAAAAGCCCCCCCCCCAAAAAAAAAAAAAAAAAAAAAAAAAGGAGTGTGTAAGGTTTTCTGTGATGTTTTCCATGTGATGGTACAGTGAGCTGTTCAGGGTTCACTCTGCCTTTGCCTGGTGTCGGCTGAGCTAGGCTCCAGCTGTGATCCAAACACAGAATACAAGCAATCTTGGCAAATGAGTAAGTGATGATTTATCATCTGGGGACGACAAGGTGTGCTCAACAACAATCTCATGATTATAAAAGGTTCGAATAACACCTTTAAAAAAATCCTGATGCTTCTGCATGTATTTCGTAATTCTGCGCACTTTGATTGCACAATGCACACGAAAACACACCCAGATCACGTTCTTGTGGTCACGTGACAGTGACGTCACAACAGTCAAGTGACTACAGCCGTTATTGTATAAAGTAGCCTGGGACAAGCGCCGGGCTTTTCCTTTACTCGGGTTGTTTTGTTCGTGGAGTTAAAATCTCGCTGGAAAAAAAAATGAAGCTCTCCTTTTTGCTGCTTCTGGTTCTGGTGACCTGGACCTCCGACGCCGTTGTGAGGTGAGCGAGCCGAATTTTGTTTCATTCAAAACATCTACAAATTCATCTGCAAAACACAAAGCTATAGCTTTTAGCACGCTCGCTCGCGACACTGACCCAATCCGAACGGATTTTTGTGAGAACTGATGAATTTATTAAAGTCGGTTCATTTGTTTCTTTCCAGTTACCCAGTTTATCTAAACTTGGATCTGCGTTCTGTTCGCGTGTGACTCAGCACAACCCGGCCGGGTTCTATTTAGAGAACAGGCTCCCATTTGTTATGATAACCCGAGCTCCTCAGAATCAGCCCAGACACCGTATTAAAGTCCTCACTCAGGAAACCTAAACCAGTGTCCAGTCTGGGTTTCATTCTGATCGCGCTCTGAACTTTGACAGGCTTTACCTAGAGTTTAATCTCATGTTCACTTCAGAGTTTGTATAAATGACAGAAAATAATTCACACCAACATTTTCACACCTTCAGATGTTTACGCCTGCTTGAGTTCAGTCAGAGCACATTCGCACACATTCTCACGGTCTCTTTTGTCTGTCTCTCTTAATGTGTCTCTTTTGTCTGTCTCTCTTAATGTGTCTCCCTTGTCTGTCTGTGTGTCTCCCTTGTCTGTCTGTGTGTCTCCCTTGTCTGTCTGTGTGTCTCCCTTGTCTGTCTGTCTGTCTGTGCGTCTGTCTGTGTGTCTGTCTCCCTTGTCTGTCTGTGTGTCTGTCTCCCTTGTCTGTGTGTCTCCCTTGTCTGTGTGTCTCCCTTGTCTGTGTGTCTCCCTTGTCTGTGTGTCTCCCTTGTCTGTCTGTCTCCCTTGTCTGTCTGTCTGTCTCCCTTGTCTGTCTGTCTGTCTCCCTTGTCTGTCTGTCTGTCTCCCTTGTCTGTCTGTCTGTCTCCCTTGTCTCCCTTGTCTGTCTCCCTTGTCTGTCTGTCTCCCTTGTCTGTCTGTGTGTCTCCCTTGTCTGTCTGTCTGTGTGTCTCCCTTGTCTGTCTGTCTGTGTGTCTCCCTTGTCTGTCTGTTTGTCTGTGTGTCTCCCTTGTCTGTCTGTGTGTCTCCTTTGTCTGTCTGTCTGTCTGTGTGTGTGTCTCCCACCCTCATACACTCACTCACTCACTCTTGGGGCAAAAGAAAGAACCATGTCTGTATTTTCCAGACTTTTAGAAAATAACGTTTTATATACAGTACAGTATTGTTTTTGTTTCCACAAAGAGCAAGCTATCACTATTCTAACCCACTGAGAGCCTGAACCAGTCAGTTTTAGATAATTCTGTTATAACTGACACTGTCAGCACTATGGAACGGATGCTGCTGCTTTGACTCGGTTTGATGTGAATGCCACGCCCCTCCGTCTTTAACTTTTTCATGTTCTTGTTGCAGGATCCCTTTAACCAAGTTTCGCTCCATACGGCGCTCAATCTCCGATTCAGGCCGATCTGTAGAAGAACTCTTGGCCAACTCTCAGCACACAAAATACAACCTGGGTTTCCCACCCAAATCTGCACCAACCCCTGAAACACTAAAGAATTACCTGGATGTGAGTTTGACGTTTTTCTACCTTTAAAAATTAAATCTTAATCTTGTTGAGTTTGTAAAGTGAGAGGCCTTCACCGTTTTCTGAAATTGTTTAATTTCCGTAATTATTTGTAGAGAAAGAGAGATAATGACTGTTATGCAAAACATGCTTGTCCTCTAAACACATTGATGATGGACAGCTAATGTATTTGAAAATTTGATGTTATGTACAGCACACTGCAGATATTGTTTGTCTGTAAAATGACTGCAAACATGGCAATGGCGTGTATTAGCACTTACCGTTGTCCTGGGAAGGTCGTAAAGAATGCTTAGTCTGTGGTTCCAAGGAAGGAAATCAAGTAAACCAATGATCTGATTTTCTCACACATTTGATATTTAACTTCGTAGGTAATTCCTCCTTGTACATTCTCTGAAAACATACAAGGAGGAATTTGAGGTTAACCGTCAGCTGTGTGAGAAAATTAGATCATGGGTTGAGGCATTCTTTAAGAATTAACTTCCTCGTGGTTGATATCTGGGCAATGGTGGCTTAATGGTTAAGGCGATGGGTTACTTCTCCAAAGCTCAGCAGTTCAATCCCACCGCTACCACTGTCGGGCCTTTAAGCGAAGTCTTTAACCCTCAATTGCTCAGTTGTTTAAAAAATTTAAAAGGATAATTGTAAATCGCTCTGGATAAGAGCATCTGCCAAATATAAATCCGTAAGAATGATCCTGAAACTTGTCATGATCTTGGAAAGCATGCCGTCAGCATTTGATTGATCCTGGTTGCTTATCATGTGACCGTTAGTCATGACAAGAATTATAGAGAAATGATGCAATCAGCTTCAGCAACCACTTTTGATTTCCCCCCCCCCCCAGTTGTTTGATGAACATTTGATATAATTGATTTTACAACTGGTTGCTGTGATTTTCTTTATTTTATTGGATTTATGTTTTTGCCACTTTTAAAGCAGACTTTGATTTTTTTTTTTTTTTTTTGTGTGTGTGTGTGTGTGAATTCTTGTGTCCTGTTTCAAGGCCCAGTACTACGGGGAGATAGGTCTTGGCACTCCAGTCCAGACCTTCACTGTAGTTTTTGATACCGGATCCTCCAACCTGTGGGTGCCATCGATCCACTGCTCTTTTCTGGACGTTGCATGCTGTAAGTCAACACTTGGACATGGCATAAAATAGTATTTTGGATACGAGTCATCTTTGTATAATTTGTTTGTTATTGTTGATCTTACAGTACTCCATAAGAAGTATAACGGGGACAAATCCAGCACATATGTCAAGAATGGCACTGCTTTTGCAATCCAGTATGGCTCAGGGAGTCTCTCTGGCTATCTCAGCCAGGATATCTGCACAGTAAGGGTTTATTTATTTATTTTTGGTATGCTTATTATTAGGGGTCCAAGTGTTGATTCCAACACTTCTTTCCTTTTTTTGATACCAAAAAAAAGTCTCTGACGCCAACACCTCTGTGTGATCCCTGTGACATCACCTCCTCACTTCAGCGTCTTTGTGCTCTTTAGTCCTTTTGGACTCTGGGACTTGGTGTTTGCAGCTATGTATTATTGTTTATTTTACAGGGATCCCTCGCTACTTCGCACTTCAATTCATGCGGCTTCAGTGCATTGTGGGTTTTTTTTAAATATTCATCGAAAAAAAAAAAATGAAATTGATGAAGAATAGGGGAAAAGTTAAGGAAAATGCTGCAAAACAAGACCAATTATGCAACCCCCCCCCCCCCCCCCCAACAAAAAAAAAAAACCCAACCCAAAACCCCCCAACAAAACTACTTTTTTCGTGAGGTGTGTGTGCATCTGAGTGCGCACGCTCGTCTGGTGTGTATTTATATTTTATTTACATCTTTGTGCATTTATTTTTGACTGTTTAATTGTTATTATAAGCATTTATAGCATTGAATGTGTATTTATTGGTATTGTAAACACATATATGTGTAGTGGTGGTCGAGTGGATAGGGCGCAGGATCGCTGATCCTAAGGTTGGGGGTTCAAGTGCCCCCCCCCCCCCCCCCAGTGCAGCGAACTGGGTTATCAAAGGCCATGTCTGTCACTGTCTATGGTGAGAGGCATGTAAAAGAACCATTGCTGACCTTCGTAAAGAGTAGCTGCAAAGCCGTCAGCATCTTTCTGTCCCTTGCTGAAGGGTTGTGACAGGAAGGGCATCCGACATGCCAAATCAAACGTGCGAATCAGATGATTCGCCTTGGCGACTCCCGAGAAAAGGGAAAAAGCCGAAAGGAAGAAAGAAAGAAATACATGTATGTATATGTCAGTCAGGGTGAGTTGGGAGGTTGATCCTACTTCGCGTATTTCAGTGATCGCGGGGGAAATCTGTCCCAATTAACCACGGAAAATGAGTTCAGTTCAGTTGAAATTGTTCATTTTGAGCTGTTGGTACCTTTTTGTATGTGAAATCTTGAGCTTTGAGATGATACCAAATTCACTAAACATGTATTGCTAGTTAAAAATAAAATTATTAGATGCATCCACCACTGTAGTAGGAAAATCATGAGGGCCAGTGAGTCAGACACACTAGTTTGTTTATGTAATAGACACATTATGGCACCTCCATTACTTTTGTTGGGATTGCACCATACAACATGTGTTTCTGAGGATGTGCACAAGGTACCGAAAGGCCACAGGATATGGCCATCTTGCATACAGGTTTAGGGACTTCAGGGGGCTGCTGATTAAAATGAATGTCAAATTTATTTCAGATCGGAGACATTGCCGTTGAGAAGCAGATATTTGGCGAGGCCATCAAGCAGCCTGGTATAGCCTTCATTGCGGCAAAGTTTGACGGCATCCTGGGTATGGCCTACCCTCGCATTTCAGTTGATGGGGTGACTCCGGTCTTTGACATGATGATGACGCAAAAGAAAGTGGAGAAGAATGTCTTCTCTTTCTATCTGAACAGGTTTGTGTTGTTTGTATTCCTTTGTGAAGTTTAGCGTGCCTGCACGGGCGCTTCTGGAGTCCGGAGCGAGTTGAATGCTGAATGAATGAGTAAAGTGAGATTAAAAAGGGCGGCATGAAGAGTTCAGCCGCTGTGTATTTGTATGTGCTGAATACAGAGGTGCAGTTTCAGGTACAGTGATGTCAAAGTCCAGAAAGTCCCAATCACCACTAATCTGAGATGTAGATTTTAGCAAAGAATGGTCACATGGTACCAGTTTAATTCTTCTGTCTGCCGCTCCCAGGCTCACTGACTGGAGGAGTTGAGCACAGTTTGTTTGCATAAGATTTCTGTTGTATGTAAGACTCTCACCCTTGTTGTGCAATGTACATGTGAAAGCGCTGTAGAAATGAAGCAATTTATTTTCCTTCTGACATATGAATTTGATTCTTTGGTAGGAACCCAGATACCCAGCCCGGTGGAGAACTTCTTCTGGGAGGCACAGACCCAAAGTACTACACTGGAGACTTTCACTACGTAAACATCACCCGACAGGCGTACTGGCAGATTCACATGGACGGGTCAGAGTTCACTTTATTATACTTTTGCAAAGTCATAGTTCCATCTTTGTTTCTTATAAGAGGAAGCTTGCTCAGACCTCAAGCCAGAAGCGGTCACATGGACTCAACGTCTTGCATGGTTTCTAATACTTGCAGCATCTCATGATTGTAGACACTGTGACTGAAGAAAAAAAGTGACTAATTTCCTGTTTATGGTCAGTGCAGTGCTCAGTATTGATGTTTTTTTTTCCCCCCACACATGATGCTGAGTGCTTAAATGGAAAGCTGATGTGGCTCTGGTTGCATATTTTTAAATAGAAAAGAACAATAGGAAACGTGACCTGCCTCACAGATGTAATGATTCCAAAATCTAAATGACACTGCACAAAATTTGGCATTGTGTGACCCAGTGCTGTTTTCAATGGCGGCCGGCATCCTTCTTTGATCGATGTATTTTATATTTATGTTGGGATGTTCACATGGCGCGCCGTACCAACCCATCAAAACTGGGCCACAGTCACCTATTTTTCAAGGTCACAGGGATCAGTTCATCAAAAATGCCCATTCACACTCTGAAGGCTGCAGCGGACCACGCAGGAGATGCACCGAGTGTGATGGAACCAGAATGCATTGTTGCTCTTGAGTGGTGCATGGAAGAAAAGTGCATGACGAACAGGGAGCTCGCAAGTTCATATTCGGTTTAACGCATCCAGCTGTCCATGGGAGCTAATTAGCCGAGCTCTCACACAAGGGAGGGACGGCATACCCTGTTCAGGTCACTTCCCTGGTACTTGCCATGATCACCAGCCAACCCAAATGGGCATCCGTGAGCTTATTCGTATGAGGGGGCGGATAGCGCATTCCCACTGCGTGTGTTGCACTGTCCCCAATTATACATAAATTAACAGTTTGAAAAGAGGCAGGAGGCTAGGATTGCATATCACGGGGTGTTTGTGTGTGTGTGTGTGTGTGTGTGCGCGCACGCATATCTTAACCCCTCCCTGGTTGGTGGTGGTGTGATGGGACCGGTATTATCTGATGGGTGGGGACTGCATGTGAATAAAATTGAGGAAATGTATCTGGGAGGGGAATGCATTTCTGGGTTTTTCCTTTTTTTCATAAGATCTGATCGTTCGTGTGTTGGGAGGCGGGGTCTGGTTCTGTTGCTCTTGTGTAATTGGAGCTACATTATAATGAAGATGGCCAGTCTGAGTCTCTGGTATTTTCCAGCATGACCATTGGTAGTCAGCTGAGCCTTTGTAAAGGAGGCTGTGAGGCCATTGTGGACACTGGCACGTCCCTGATCACCGGACCTGCTGCTGAGGTCAAGGCTCTCCAAAAGGCCATTGGAGCCATTCCCCTGATCCAGGGCGAGGTATGTGATCTCTGATCTGAAGACTTGATTGTTTAGTTTTAGGCATGTTGTACAGCGCTGAACTCGCATGCTAGTTTACAATTTTATTCTTACTGATGATTGTAGCCTTGTTGATTCAATTTGATCTGGATTTCACAAGGCAAACTCGTGTAAGCATTTTCTTGAATTTTTTTTTTTTTTCTTGGATTGTTCTTAAGTGAGTTTGTTTCTTGGTAGTACATGGTTGACTGCAAGAAGGTGCCTTCCCTTCCAACGATCACCTTCAATTTGGGTGGACAGACCTACACGCTGACCGGAGAACAGTACATTCTTAAGGTTGGTCACATGTGAAAAGGGTGTATGTATCTGTTTGAAATACCCTTTGCTTTTTTAAGTACAGTGATACCTCACCTTACGAAACTAATCCGTTCCAGAAGTGGCTTCGTAAACCCCCCCCCTCGGAAGTTGAACCACATTTTACATGGAAAAGGTCTGATTTGTTCCAAAGTCCCCAATACTACCCCTTAAACCCTTTAAAAATAAAAGTATACCTTTTAAGGCCTCTCTTTCTGCTTCAATATCATACCGATGGTAGACGGGTTTCGGCCATATTCCTTTGCGATATCACTCAACCGCATGCCATGAGCCCGCTTCTTTTTTTTTTCACTTGCACCAGGAATCACACGCATGTGTGCGTTGACCATGTCTTCTTAGCAGAGTTATAATTTTACAAATGTTTATGAAAGGTTAAAAGCCTGAGCAAAAAAAATAAAGTTGCAATGAGCACACTTGGAAAAACTCATGAAACAGTAAGTCTGTCCTTTACGTGTTAGAACTCCGTGACAAACAATGGGTGGTCAAAAGCACAGGAAAAGCATCATGGGTATTATGGAGCTACAGCTCCCTCCTAGCCAATGGGAGGCCAGCGGGGCGGGATGTTGGGAGATGGCCAGCGGGGCGGGATGTTGGGAGATGGCCAGCGGGGCGGGATGTTGGGAGATGGCCAGCGGGGCGGGATGTTGGGAGATGGTCGTTGGGAGATGGCCGGCGGGGCGGGATGTTGGGAGATGGTCGTTGGGAGATGGCCGGCGGGGCGGGATGTTGGGAGATGGCCGGCGGGGCGGGATGTTGGGAGATGGCCGGCGGGGCGGGATGTTGGGAGATGGCCGGCGGGGCGGGATGTTGGGAGATGGCCGGCGGGAGATGGCCGGCGGGGCGGGATGTTGGGAGATGGCCGGCGGGAGAGCAATTCGCGCATTGTTTGAATTTTTGAGATGGTGCGTTTCGTAACCTGACTTTTTTTCATATCCAGAGATGGACATTTTAGTAAATGCGTTTCATAACCCGGATTTTTCGTTGGGACCTTTGTAAGGTGAGGTACCACTGTATTGTATAAAAAGGATGCGGTCACACGATTGTTTAATTGGTGAAAACTGTTATACCATTTTATAAGTTAAAGATACACCTTTCCTCAAACTGTGTATTGAGTGAGTCATGTGGTTTCACTCTAACAGGCCACAGGTTGCTAAGCTGTGGTGTAACTAACTGAATTTCCTGTGTGTGTCTGTCTGTAGGAGAGCCAGGCCGGTAGAGAAATCTGTCTGAGTGGCTTCATGGCTCTGGATATCCCTCCTCCTGCTGGGCCGCTGTGGATTCTGGGTGATGTCTTCATTGGCCAGTACTATACCATGTTTGACCGTGAGAACAACAGGGTGGGGTTTGCTAAGGCAGTTTAGGCGCATGAATGCTAGGATTATCTTTCTGAGCGAAGGGAGGAAAGGAATGAATGTTGGTTCCAGAATAAAACTCTAAACTGTCCACTAGCATCATATCTGCTGCTGCGCTGATACCTGCTTAGCGATATGATAGTGTTGTGATTGCACTGTTCTTCTTTATCTTCCCTCATACTCCGTTTCAATGAGCTTAATGTTTAATAAGTCAGGGAAATACAAACCAAGAACGATACATGCTAGAAATGTAATGGTAGTTTTAATTAGTAGCATAATTATGTTTTAACAAGTTTTATTGATTTTATTTAGCTGAAGTGATTTTTATGAAAGTTTTTTTTTTTTTTCTTTAAAAATATACCTCAAGTGAAATAGGATGGAAAAAAAATAAATAAAATGAGCAATTTAGAACAACTAACATGTCGTTTTGTTTTCTGCCTGGTCATCTGTGGAAGTAGGATTTTTTTTTTTTTTTTTTAATCTGAGTTTGAAAGTTTTGCATTCGTCTGCTGAAATTGAAATCTGTTGCACAATTACACTGGTTGGTTCTTGTAATTTATACTTTATTCCAAATAAATAATTTTGTCAAACAGTAAAATGTGTGGACTGAACAAATGCAACGTTAACCTGCTTGTAATTTTTTTTTTATTATTTTTAATTGTAATTTAATTGTTAAAAAAAAGAGGCGAAAGCATTTCATGGAAATTTATATTTACAGTTGCTGTCAAATATTCAGAGTGACATTACATAAACAGTGTTTATGACTTTTTGAACCCCAAAACGTTTTGATATCCAAACTATCATCAGATAAATATAATATTTATTTACAGATGACTTTAAGTTTACAGCAGCCGCATTGTATAAACAGGATTAGGCACACGTTACTTGAACAATCAGTTTTAGTTGTACACGCCGTTCATACCGTACACGAGCATAATTTTACCAATTGAAACCAATACTGCATGTTTTGTTTCACATGATGCTTACAGTACATTCTAAATGCTTTCAAAGCTGCTAAGCTGTTTCTAATCTTGTTAGTGAAGGACAGTGACTCTCCTTAATCCAGACATGATCAGTATTTACAGAATAAAACCCAGAGGCTAAACATCTGTGATCAGGGAGGAGAAAGGCAGAGTACACAAAACCTGGCAATGTTAAAGGTAATGGATGCATCTATGGCATCTAAAGATAAAATCCTGTTTTTCAGGAGGTGAGAAGGAGAGTTAAACTGAAGGACGAGAGGGAAGATGGATGTGGTTATGCGGGTGAAATGAAAAGTTAAATTGCTGCACAGATGCTGACTCACAGAAAACTTACTTATGTTCATACACAAGCCCTGAACTTGAGTTCTGGGAGAAACAAAATCTTTGTCTTCATAAGTCGGACTCGGGCATGTCTGGCATGTCGGCCATGAGATACCCGATGCTGAAGTGACCGTTTGAGTCGGGCTGTGCCTGAGCAGTAGGGCTGCTCTTGGGTGGCATGGGAGACTGTGTCTCACTCGGCGTCTTACCCTGAAGGAGACTGGCGTCATCTTCCTCATCCTCTTGTCTTGTTCTACGAACACTCTCTTTAATCATGCGACCTTTCTTATAGGAGCTGGAGGATGCCCCACCCGCCTTGTCGTCAATCAAGTGGAAATATTGCAAAACCAACACCACAGGAACGGGCAGAATAGCAGTGATCACCAGAGTGATGCAGACAGCCAGGCCCCAGGGAGGATAACTATGGGTTACATCCTGAGCCTGAAACATCAGTAAAATTTAAACATGAGGCTGAGCTGTTGTACATTGACATATCCCCAAACCCCAAAAATCCCTTCGGGACGAACCTGCTCCTGGATCCAGGCACTGTAGCTGGGAGGATTTGTACCCAGCTGGATGGCGCTAGCAGTCAGCAGCGCAAACAGCATCAGAGGAGTGATGTACTTCCACATGTAGTAATAATAACGGAATGGAGTGAAACCCAGCATGTCCTTGAGATCCTCGAAAAACCTAGAGGAGGTTGGGACATAACCCAACATGTCAGTTGAAGAGAGATTTTTGTTTCCTCTCTCTCCATGAATTTTTTCAAAAGCATTAAATAATTAACAGTTGTTTGCCGAAGACGAGGTGGATGCTGCTCCGGCAAATAATTTAGTATACGGTACGCTGCAATAGATTGTGGGGCCGGTGATGTCGTGGTTTGGGTGTTGAGCTCATGATAAGTAGATGGTGGTTGTGGGTTCGAATCCCTGTTAGGCCCCCACCATGCTAAAACCCCTGGGCAAGGCCTAGCATCCCATTCAGGAGAGGTTGAACTCCTTGTTGCTTCACACTACTGAAACTGGAAAAGCACTGGCCTGGTGAGTGACAGGGCTCAGGTGTGAAAGCAAAACACACTTCCCTACACTACTTCGGAAGAGCATATCATTATAATAAAATAAAATATTACACAGACTTGATAATGCTTTTATCTGAAGGAGATGCCAGTCACTTGAAGCAGGCTCCGCCATCATCACATTTAAAAAGAAAACAAAAATCCTGATTTAGTTTTTTTTCTCTCGTGGTGTCCACATAGCGGACTAAATGTATAAAACATACTAAACATGTTTCGAGTGTAGTTTACTTCTATTTCTGTGCAAGGTAAGGTAGGTTGGCTGGGCTTTTTACACCGGAGCGTTCTGGCTCGTCAGGTCCGCGTTTACGTTACAGGTTTCTGTAACATGCATTGACGAGGAGGAGAACATCTCCATCTGGATGAGACGCCTTGCAAGTTGCCTTCCCTGTATTTTTTTTTTAACTGGTTGCCATTTACACTGCTGGCTGAGCAGAGGTTCGCTTGTGGTAAAGCCCTTGCATAGCCGTCTCAGAATGGTGGGGGTCTAACCCGCCTGACCACTTGATCAAGAGTCCAACACCCTGGCCACTTCGCCACTGGCCCCACACCATTGCATGTAATGTTCTAAACTGAATGTGTCTGGCCCACAGATGCCATTAACCTCGCCCCATTTACTTCTGCTGAGTGCGCAGAGCTCATCTGATCCGCCTCTGTCAAGAGTTAAACTATAGAAATATAAACTATAAATATCTCATGGTTTGCTTTTGTTTGTTTCTGCATGGTTATATATAGGGATCCCTCACTACTTCGCGCTTCAATTCATGCGGCTTGAGTGCATCGAGTTTTTTTTTATTTTTTTATTTAAATATCCATCGAATTAAGAAATGAGGAAATAGAGGGAAAAGTTAAGGAATATGCTGCAGAACAAGGCCAGTTACGCAAACAAACAAAAACAAAACAACCCCCCCATCTGTGAGGTACTGTACTGTGAGGTAGTAACTGTGAGATGCACATCTGTGTGCGTGCGTCTGTATGTGTGTACAGACACTCCCCAGCTTATGAACGCGTTCGGTTCCCGTTCGTTCAATGAATTTGTTTGTAAGTCATTACAAGACATTCTTTAGAGGGGAACATGTTTAAACCTTGTATAAGTAACCTATACGAGTTTGTACTGTATACTTTCTCGCTCCATAATCATCTGTACATTATCCATATCGATACAGTATGTCCCGTGTTTAAACTCCTGGTTCCTCTCAAGCACAGTACAGCGGATCTGATCAGATTTACAGAGTTTCACTCTTATCCAGTTCATTATAATACTGGAGTCAATTTGTTTCTTTGAAAGTTTTGGCACGAGTTCAGAAATGTATCGGTTCTGCTTCTCTTCCTGGACCTCCTGTGTAAAGCACGCCACGCCCCTCGGCGAGAACCGAGTATTAAGTGTACCTCAGGATACTGTTTAATGATATTTCATACTTATATTTATGATCTATCTTTCTATAGATTTTACTCCATTTCTATTTCTACTTATTCTTCAGTTTCATTTCACTTTCACTGTCAACCTCGGACAGCCCTGTTCGTATCTTCAGATGCTCGTAAAATGAATGTTTGTAAGCTGGGGAGTGTCTGTATTTATATTTTATTTACATCTTATGCATTATTTTTGAATGTTTAATTATTATAAAAAATTTATAGCATTGAATATGCATTTATTGATATTATATATACATATACATGTATGTGTATACGCCATCGGGGGGGGGGGGGGGGGGGTCGAACCTACTTTGCGGAATTCGGCGATCGCAGGGGGCTCTCGGTCACAATTAACCGCGGAAAGTGAGGGATCCCTGTACTTAAAAGTTAGAGACGGCGTTACACAGCTCTTATAAACCTGCATATTGTGGTGCACTCGGAGCTCATCTGCAACCATCGGGTTATATATTTTTAATAATCCATAAAGACCTTGTTTTAGTGTTCTTTCCTCTGCTGATGTTTATATACTTAAACTATTATCCACCTATAGTATATTCTTCTATAGTGGACATTCCTGAACAGATTAGTCTCCTTGACGTTCCGTTCCATCTCGGGGTCGATTCAGCGACATCCACCTCACCTTAATCACCTGATTTCTAATTAGTTCATTTTGTATATTACAGTCAGTTCTGCTTCTTGCAATAGTACATGTCAATCACACATTTATGTTAAACAACAGAGGACACAGACAGAAAAAAACCCCAAATTAAATTATTTCGTGTGTAACATACTTTTCTGTACCGTAGACCCAGGCTACAGCCACATTTTCCAAAATGACTACGATGAGCAGGGGCAGCGTAGCAGAGTAGTCATCAAACATGGCCACAAAGTAGTTGCCAGATCGCTGGACAAAGATTAGCCCGATACTGAACGCCAGTAAACAGCAGCTGACTGCAAGAAGTAAGAATGCATTAATAACGGTGCATGCACCTTGAAGTGTGGACAGTATTGCTGCAGCATGTGTCGCCTGCGCTCGAGTCTGACCTGTCAGGTATTCCTTGCGCACTTTAAAAGTGTCAACCAGGGGGGTGATGATGCCCTCAATTGTGCCAAACATGCTGCCCAGCCCCAGATTCACCAGCATGAGGAAGAACATGACTGACCAGAAAGGAGAGGCAGGAAAATGGGTCATGGCCTCTGTGAAGGCGATGAAGGCGAGTCCTGTGCCCTGCACTGCCTATAAGAGGAAAAGCAATATTTACATTTTCGCTTTATATTTCAACACGACATAAAAGTTAGAAATTTACTTAAAGTAGATGAGCCTGAAGTGAGATGGGACTGGAACCAATTTCCACAAAATCCTGATGGGTAAGTGGTACAGATAATGAATGGCTGGATTTTCCGTCATGAGTAATCTCCACTGTCTTAAATTCATCAGAAATTAATTGAAAGTAATAACAATAAAAAAAAATAAATAAAAAAATAAAAAAAATCCACACGAAACGGCCAGAACAACTTGACGAAGAAACAAAACAAAAAAAAAATTGAACCTAACAAACTGGGTTAGAATGCGTGTGGTTTTGTCTTTGTTTCAGCAGGAAATTGAAGCAACACGATTGCAGATACCAGGCACGCCTTCCCTACGGCCTCCACCATGTGACAAGGCCTTTTAAAACTGCACTATCCACACTGCAGCTGGTTCTATCCTGAGCGGGAACTTCTCTATCGGCTTTTGTTTTATTGATAGTTTTGTCTTTAAACCGTCCGACTCATTTCACTCAACCACACACTCACTCATCCATTAATTCAACTAACCACTCTGCAAAAACCACAACTTTTTTGTTTGTATGACTGATGAACCCTTAAAATATATGTATGCCTCCACCATCTGGTGGAAAATTAAAAAAAAAAAAAAAATCCATCTGAAACATCCCGATTCTCTCACAGCTCCAAACTCTGTTCATGCTGTCAGGATTTTCTGTTATTTGATAATGGATTTTATACTATAAGATATCGTGCTTACAGAAAACTGAAACAAAAAGTTGAATGTGTGAAGAATTACTTCCTGGTGTATTTTAAAAACTCGAGATGCGTTCTTGTCACAGGACACTAGGCGAATCCGGTGTGTGGTCAACAGCACACCAAGTATCATCACCATTTTATTTTTACAAGGTTAATGAGGATGCTCACAGGCATGATCGATATAAATAACAAACCTGTGCTAAATTTTACATATCACACTTTTTTCAGGATCACGTGCATGGTTTATGTGGCCCCTGGGTCCTTGAAATTAAGTTGAGGTGACTCAATTTCAAATGGATTAGAGACCAAAAAAAAAAATTCACACTCGCACTAACTTGGGGGGGGGCTACCTCTGAATTGGCAAACTGGGGTGTACAGTATTCCCCCTTTTGAAAAGAGGAGACCGAATGGTGTGTTCCAATTGTCATGGAATCCACTCCTCAGCCTACCTGGGAAAGTCTATACAGGGGTGCTGGAGAGGAGGATCCAACCGATGGTTGAACTTTGGATTAAAGAAACGTGTAGTTTTCGTCCTGGCCACAGCACTTTCAATCAACACTATATACTCTACAGAATCCTGGAGTGGTGATGGGAGGTTGCCCAATCTGTCCATGTGTTTTGTGGATTTAGAGAAGTCTTTTGACTGTGTTCCTCGGGCTATCTTGTGGGGTGTACTCTGGAAGTACAACCAGACCCATTGCTACGAGCCATTCGATCTCTGTCCCACCAGAGCCAGAGTTTGGTCCTGCATTGGTAACAACGGATCAAATTCGTTTTTGGTGAAGGCTGTCCTCTTTCATAATTTTTATGGACAGAACTTCTAGGCGCAGCTGTGGCATTTGAGGGGTTCTGGTTTGGTGGCCATTAGATCTCGTCTCTGCTTTTTGCGAATGCTGTCCTTTTTGATGTTGATAGGAGCCAGTTGAGGTGGCTCGGGCATCTGGTCCCTCCCGAACGCCTCACTGATGTGGTGTTTCGGGCATGTCCAAAAGGAAAGAGTCCCCAGGGTTGACCTAAAACATGCCGAAGGGTTATGTCTCTCGGCTGGTCAGTGTCCCCCCGGAAGAGCTGAGGGAGGTAGATGGGGAGAGGGACATCTGGACTTCACTGCTTAGACTGCTGCCCCCATGACCCGACCCAAGATTAAGTGGATGAAGATCATGTCAGTAACTCATTTGCAGAACTGCTTAATCCTAATTGTGTGCATTCACATTTGCATCTAGGGATAATCTGAAACTGCCAATTAGCCTCATGTGCATGTCTTTGGACCGTGGGACTAAACCAGAGTATCTGGAGAAAACCCATGCAGGCATAGAAAGGCCCAAACGTGAACTACTACACCACTATACTACCCACCCACAGAATATCACGAAATCCAAAAAGTTTATTAAAATTAGTAAGGAATATCTCAAAATATGTTAATGATATATTTTGTTCCAGAGGCAACATGGTGACATAATGGTCTGCCTCACAGGTATAAAGTCCTGGGTTTAAGCCCTGTGACCTGCAGTGGCAGATTCTGTTTGGAGTCTGCATGTTCTCTCTGTGCTAGGGTGAGTTTCTGCTGGGTGCTAGTTTTCTCCTGCAGTCCCAAGCCATAGTCTGATTGGATATTCTTCATTTGACCTTTGGTGAGAATGTGAGTGTGAATGGTTTTGTGTGTGTGTGTGTGTGTGTGTGTGTGTGTGTGTGTGTGTGTGTCAGTCAGTATTGGGTGTACAGGGATCCCTCGCTACTTTGTGCTTCAATTCATATGCAGCTTCAGTGCAGTTTTTAAAAAAAATATTCATTGAATTAAAAAAAATAAGGAAATTAAGGAAAAGTAGGGGGGAAAGTTAAGGAAAATGCTGCAAAACAAGGCCAATTATGCAAAAAAAAAACAAAAAACAAAACAAAAAAAAAACCCAAAACCACCCAACAAAACTACTTACATTTTTATGTGAGGTGCGCATCTGTATGTGTGTGTATTTATATTTTATTTTCATTTTTGTATTATGTATTTTGTATTATAATAAATATGCATTTATTGATATTATATACACATGTACATGCATGTATATTTCAGTCATAGGGTTGATCCTACTTTGTGGAATCCGCGGCTCGGGGGGATCTCGGTCCCAATTTACCACGGAAAGTGAGGGATCCCTGTATTCTGTTTGTGTTGATACAGGCAACGAGTTGCAATGATACATGGGGTGACTTGCGGTGATACAGCACGGCGAAACTGGTCCCGCAAGTGCTGCCTCTAAATTCCGTCCGGTAGTCGTTACTCTCTTTTAGGGGCAGTGGTGGTCTAGTGGTATAGGGCGCTGGATCGCTGATCCAAAGGTTGGGGGTTCGAGTCCCACTCTCCACAAGGTTGTCACTGTCCCCCGAGTGCAGCTAACTGGGTTATCAAAGGCGGGCCATGTCTGTCACTGTCTATGGTGAGAGGCATGTAAAAGAACCATTGCTGACTTTTGTAAAGAGTAGCTGCAAAGTCGTCAGCGTGTTTCTGTCCCTTGCTAAAACGGGTTGTGACAGGAAGGGCATCCGATGTAAAAACCTCTGCCAAATCAAACGTGCGAATCAGATGATTCGCTGTGGCGTCTCCCGAGTAAAAGGGAAAAAGCTGAAAGGAAGACACAGTTGTTACGCTCTTTTCTCGGATGTCGCGTGTTGTCAACTGACCCTGTCATGTCCCTCACATTCATACTTAGTGGCAATTTGGAACAGCAAATCAGCCTAATCTGCATGTCTTTGGACTTTGTGTTGGAACTGGAGAACTGGAAACACAAGCAAGCAAACATGTAACGTCCACACATAAATTCCCTTGTAAAGCTCGGGACTCAAACCCAGGGCTTTCTTGCTTTGAGGTGGATGTGATAGCCACTATGCCACCACACTGACCCTCCCCATAACATTTCTAAATTTAATTTTTCTAAACTAAGAGCTTAAAAATGTTTACACCCATCTAAAAAGGAACAACAAAAGAAACCTAAACCGATTGATTAATTTCACCTCTTCACTTTCGTCTTATTGCTATTCTGATTGCCATCTAAAACGTGCATCCCATTTCAGTTTAATGCCGTTCTCTGTAATAAAACTGATAGGTTAATGAGTTATTGTGCTGTGATTGCAGACTTGGTGAAAATAGAAATCATCCAGTCCGGGTTCCAGAACTGATTTGTAGACAGACTTGTGTGTGAAGATAACTGGGATGGGTGTGGCACTGAACACTGAGAGCTCAGAGTAGCTGTGAGTGTCTGAAATGGGATCCTTCTAGATGTTTGCACTAAAGCCACTCTCCGTGTTACTTTTCATAACATTTAACATTCATCAGATATGTGTGGAGGTTGAGTGTGTTTCTTCTGGCTCCGATTTTCTCACGCAGTCCAAAAACACGCACATTCGGCTAATTGGCCGTGGTGTGAATTTGAATGGTCGCAATGACCAGGTGAATTATTCAGGGTGTACCCTCAGAGTCGGCTGCAATAGGAACCAGCCTTCCCGTGGCTCTAATTAGGATTATGTTATGGCTAGATGCCTGTTTTGGTGTCACTTTCAGATTGTGTATAAAATAAAACCTTTCTGGCTCTTATTAAATCCCAACTGACGCTTCATGATTAAAAGAGTTTAAAATTCACTTTTCATTCCATTTTCTGAACTACTTTATTCTTGCTTAGGGCCACAGCGAGGCTGGAGCCCATGCCAGTCACCTTCGGGTAAAGGCAAAGAGTTGCAGGATCAATATCCTCACACTTACATACAGAGTCAGGGGCAAATTACAATATCCAATTAGTTTGTGTCATTGGGCTGTGGGACTAAACGAAAGTACTGTACGTGAAGGAAACCCATGCATGCACAGGGAGAGCAAGCAAACTTCACACAGAAACTGTTTTGCAAAACACAGGGTCTGATCTCAGCACCTTCTTGATGAAAATGCAGAGGAATTAACCACACTGCCACCATGCTGTACAATATTTTTATAGATTTAAATTACAACTACAGAAAAAAACATGCACTTGTAAGAACCTTACCTTATTGAGTTCTTCTGTAATATCACAGCTGTCCAAGCCCAGGCGGGGGTAATCGTTCTCCAACACACCACGAATGATTGTGGTCATCTGCTGGTAGTCTTCTGTAGTCACGTGACTTAAGTTGATGTGATGGGGAATTAAGTTAGCACTTAGCTCGTTGCCAAGGTAGCCAACAATCTTTTTTGTGTTTCTGGGGAAAACACACAAGATATTTGGATGGTGTTCAGGAGACTATGAAACATTTCTAAGATGAAGAATATAGATGTGGAAGGGACAAAAATGTATTTCAGATTATACATTACAAGTAGCATCTGTCCTGTTTCAAATCTAGACACCCTTCATCCTGATGTTTTTTCAACAGCTTGCCTTATTCATGGCTAGCATTGCATTGCCTGGTTTACAATGTTACCCTGCACACCTTTTTGGTACAGCCAATCAGGGATTTCATATTTACCTGTTACCTTGTTTCTTTAAAAGAAAGAAAATTCACAGTTGCTTCACACATTGGCGATGGCTTAATATCGAAATGCATCTGTGCTTATGGGACATGTGCAATAAAGTAAGTTAAAAAAAAATAATAATAATAATGTGGGTGCGGTTTTCTTGTATGATGCGTACAGTATATGTACATTCATTCATTCGTTCACCAAACTACTTTATACTGTTAGGGTGGTTTGGAGGCCTATCTCTGCTGACCCTAGGCGAGGGTGAGGTACACTCTAAACGGCACATATACAACAATTCACACTTACCCCTAAGGGCAATTTGGAAAAGTCAATTAGCCTAATGCGCAGTGTTTGGACTGTGTGAGGAAACCCACAGAAGCACATGTAAACCACATAGAAACACCCTTATTGAGCCATGTATAAATCTTACAAAAACAATGGTGTGAATTTACAGTAAGCCCCTGCCCATTCTCAGTTTACCGTTCGTGGCCCCGCAAGTGTTTTTAAATTAGTGCAGTGCTTCTCAAATATTTTCTGTGACCCCCCCCCCCCCCCAGGAAGAAAAAACATTTAACGCTCCCCTGCACGTGACTATAAATATTATTTTTCTATAAAATTGTTATGAATACACCTCTGCATAACATTGTACCTTTATTAACGTTAAAGATAAAAGCATTAAATAATAAAATAAAACACTTACTTCGAGTACAGTATGGCAAAACAAAAAAAAAAAAAGCAGCATGTTCCGCTGGGTCATAGATTCATTCACCCAAGGGGGGTGTGACCCACTACTTGAGAAGCACTGAATTAGCAACAGCCCCAGCAAATTATGCACATGCATCATCACAACATTACTAGTACATGATTCAAATTTAGCCAATGGCTGAGAGCTTTTGTTTCTCCCTTCTGCTGATTGGTTACAGATGAACTTTTCCTTTCGGCTGTTCCATTCAGGGGTCGCCACAGCGAATCCTCTGCCTCCATCTCACCCTATCCTCTGCATCTTCTTCTCTTACACCAACTGCTTTCATGTCCTCCTTCACTATGTCTATGAATCTTCTCTTTGGTCTTCCTCTAGGCCTTCTGCCTGGTCGTGCCAACCTCAGCATCCTACTACCAATATACTCACTATCCCTCCTCTGTACATGTCCAAACCATCTCAATCGAGCCTCTCTGACTTTGTCTCCAAAACATCTTACATGTGATGTCCCTCTGATGGGCTCATTCCTGATCCTATCCATCCTCTTTATTCCAAAAGAGAACCTCAACATTTTTATCTCTGCTACCTCCAGCTCTGCCTCCTGTCTTTTCCCCAGGGCCACTGTTTCTAAACCATACAACATCGCTGGCCTCAACACCGCCTTGTACACTTTTCCTTTTATTCTTGCCGATACCTTCCTATCACACATCATACACTTTTCTCCAACCATTCCAACCAGCCTGCACACGCTTCTTCACCTCTTTTCCACACTCTCCATTGCTCTGGATTGTTGAGCCTAAGTACTTAAAATCCTCCACTTTCCTTATCTCTGCTCCCTATAACCTCACCGTTCCTGTTGGGTTCTTGTCATTCATACACATGTATTCTGTCTTACTGAGGTTAACCTTCATTCCCCTCCTTTCCAGGGCACACCTCCACCTCTCTAGATTTTCCTGCACTTGTTCTCTGCTCTCACTGCCGAGCACAATGTCATCTGCAAACATCATAGTCCATGGGGAATCTTGTCTAACCTCATCTGCCAGCCTGTCCATCCCCAAACTTGAGACTCATTACTCTGTCCGACACTCTTTTCACTTCTAGAACATTCCTGACAAACTCCTTCAGGATGACTCGTACTCAATTTCTCTTCTATCCACACCATGATAAAACAGCTTGAACACTGCTCCAAAGCTTCTAGCCTTGCTACCCTTCCACCTGGTCTCCTGAACACACAGTATGTCCACCTTCCTCCTCTGCATCATGTCAGCCAGCTCTCTACCTTTTCCTGTCATAGTTCCAACATTCTAAGTCCCTACTTTCAGTCAGAGACTCATGCCTTTCCTCTTCTCTCTCTGCCCACAGACACACCTCCCGCCTCTCCTTCCACCAACAGTAGTCCAATTTCCACCAGCACGCTGTTGGTTAACAGCACTGATGGCGGTCGGTGTTAACCCGGGCCTCGACCTATCCGGTATGAAATTTTTTGTTGTGACTCGCATATTTTATTTGGCATTTGTTTTACGCCGGATGCCCTTCCTGACGCAACCCTCTGCATTTATCCGGGCTTGGGACCAGCGAGAGGGAGAGACACTGGCTTGTGCCCCTGTTAACAACGTGATTGCTTGAATTTCAAATTCAAGTTTTTTTTAAGATGTGTTTAATGATTATTTAAGCCCGATGATGTCATTCAAATGCCCTGCATCTTCTCTAGCTTCTGGGAGGAGCCTAAGTGCTTTATTTATCAATACAGATGCTCCCCCAACTTACGTTCATTTGTTTTACGTATTTTTCGATCTTATGTTTAAAAAAAATAAAATAAAAAAAATAGCGTGCTCTCTGTAGTACGAGACATACCTACGTAGTACACTGACGTAATGACGCAATGATGTTGCGTCCATTGTTTACAAACGAGACTGAATGTGCCTCTCCTTCTTCCTAGTTCACGGTGTGTTACTCTTGTGTTAAGATGTCGTCTCTGTGATCTTTATGTTCACACTGTTTTGCGGACTTTTGTAACCCTAAGCAAATATGGTTGGTCAGAAGCGTAAGCAGTGCTGTAGTGGTCAAAAAATAAGTGAGTACATGATGGCAGCGAAGCAACCGAGGTGCGCGGAGCAAGGGGAGGGTGCGGCTTTGGCTTTGAAACTATTTAGCACTTCATCTCCGCTTTTTATTTACACAGTCACGTTAATTTATGTTGATCAACTATAAAGTAGACCAAATTAAGTCAGTACAGGCAATTCAGCCACTAAAACAAATGGGTACACGGCATGTACCCACCACTACAGCACTGAGCGTAAACCTACTCGTGATAGTGGTAATCAGAAAAAGCGGCAAGCCATCTTGTGAGAAACGAAGATGGCTATTATCAAGAACATTGATGCTGGTGAAAAACACGTGAATGTTGCACGTTTCTTTCAAATGGCTCCGTCGACCTTCGGAACCATTTACAAGCAGAAAGGTTGCATCACAGAGCATGTTAAAGGTTATATTTGCTACTGTATTTGATATTTGATGAGTGAATTTGATTAAAATTTATCAATTGCTTGAAATTAATTTATTTGAAATTCATTTTGATATTATTTTACAATGTTACGTTTATAATAATTGATTTAGGGGTGTTTTATGAGATATGATAATGGTATTTATGGATGTCGTACAGTATGAATGTTATATGTCACTGGAACATACAGTAACAACTTACGTTTTTTTTTTTTTTTTTTTTTTCACCTTACGTTCGGCCGTCTGGAGCCGAACTAAAACTTAAGTTGGGGAGCATCTGTAAATATTATCACAGTACAAAATTAACAAGTTTTTACTGAATCATTACTACATTTTACTGTATTATTATTACTGTATTCATGAGTAAGACTGTCTATAGAATGTGTTTAAGAAGCATATTTTAGCGCATGTAATATACATAGGGTTTTAAAACCGCATCAATAATTCGAGGATTTCCAGGATCCACGGGTGGGGGTGGAACATGACCCCCACGAATACTGGGGGCTTTCTGAAACCGTGAATATGTCCCTGTATGAAATGTGCAGTGAAATTCTCCAGTAATGTTAAACTGATATGTACGCTAACACACATTAGATATGCAATGAGTTACTCTGTATTACTGTAGACTCACAGTTCGACACACTTGTCATTGGTGATATTGGCTTTAAAGCCAAGCACAGCGAACACCACCAGGGTAGCCAGCACAGACGTGAAGAAGTTGATGAAGGAAACAAGAACGGCATCAAAGTGGCAGTTGTTGTTTCGCTTGTTGTAGCTGGAGAAGGCAATGACACCACCGAAACCTAGACCGAGGGCGAAGAACACCTGAGTAGCAGCTTCACGCCACACTTTAGCCTCCAGCATGATATGTACCTAATGAAGAACATACAGGTAAATATCACATTTAGTACAGTATCATTTACACCTTTTATTAGGAACCCTAAAGGTTGCCGTTACGGGCGTGTACAAATGCTGAGTAGCACTAATATGAGCGCTTTTTTTATGATGTTATTGTAAACACTGTAATTATAGTATTAAATTTATTTTTGTGTAAAAGCAAAAATGTTTAACATACAGTATACATGGGTGCAAGTTGGAAATCTTGAAAAACCTGAAATGTCTGACTTAGTCAGACGAGCAGGGTGTAGCCATGGGGTGGGGGGTGGGGTGGGATTTAAGTCACAAGTTAAAATGTCTGTCTCTCATGCAATTTTTTTACCAACATTTACAGCAATATACAATCTGCAAATTTATATATATATATATATATATATATATATATATATATATATTGGTGCAAAATAAAGATTTTTTAAAATTTAAATTACAAGACATTTAAAAAACATTGTTGAGAACAACATTCAAATGTTGTTGAAAATGTATATAGTGTGCAGCACTGCATTCGAGTAAGGAGTCAGGTATCAATTCCTATTAAATCTCACTTGTAGTGGAATTTTTTCCTCCGACCATAAATATGCCTGATATAACAAATAATGCTGTTTGTTTTGATCCATTCTCGACTGTAAATAACCAAATTGTAAAAATCAAAAAGCCTACAATTTTTAATTTCAGTTTTTATTTGATAGGTAATGAAATCAGTAAAGACATGATAAACTGCAGGAGGAGCAGTGCTGGCCTGGTGGTATAGGGCATTGGATCGCTGATCCTAAGGTTGGGGGTTCGAGTCCCACTCTCCACAAGGTTGTCACTGTCCCCCCAGTGCACTAACTAGGTTATCAAAGGCTGCCCATGTCTCTCACTGTCTATGGTGAGAGACATGTAAAAAAAACATTGCTGACTTTCATAAAGAGGAGCTGCAAAGCTGTCAGCAAGTTTCTGGAGTCACTTATCAGGAATTAAATGCAAGCTGTACCCGCCTTCTGACAGTATATCGGTCTGGAGCTCGATTAAGACAAGAAAAGCATGATGGTTTCTGATGGCTCGTGCAGTTTCAGATTGATCTGAAATGCTGACAAACAGCTGGGATGTTTCTTCAGGTGCATTTTCATATAAAAACGATGCCCATCACTCCATCGGAAGTGGTTAAAATACTGGTTTAAAGTTTTCATTCGGGTTATAGATTGGCTAAATAAATTCAAAATTATGACATTTTCATGTAAAAAGAGAACTTATATTGTCTATTTTTTAAAAACATGATCGTATAAAATAATTTGATGCAAAACTGTACAGAGCGGATGTTTAGACTCAAGTCTACTCGCCCACCCGCAGATATTTAGTCCAAGTCAACTCTCCTGTCTGAGGACAACTCGATACAAGCAACAGCATAGACCTGCTGAGCCCAGAAGCAACACATACACTGAAAGAAGCTGACGACTAAATATACAAAGAATTCTGTATGTATATGTTATTAAAATTGTTTTATTGCTTTACTTAATTGCTTCCCCTGCGTGAATCTTATAGCTCAGTGTTGCATGAATATGGATATTTATAATGGTTTTATTACCGCAGACCTCAACAGCGCTGATTGTCCAGTTTAAACTTTTGACTCTGTCATCTATGCTCTATTCGGAATCAAATATTGTTATTTGGCACTTTCACATCACTGCATTCAGTTTTTATTCACAATTAATATAGTGTCCCAGCTTTTTTGGAATCCGGTTTGTAATAAACAGCTTGCCAGACCACTGCAGGGCAACGCACACAGCCATTCTCACTAATTCCTAGGGGTGAGTTGGCACAGCCAAATAGCCCAATGAGCATGTTTTGATACTGTGGGAGGAAACTGGAGCACTCGGAGAAAACCTACACAAGCACCGGGAGAACATGCAAAACCTATACAGAAATGCTAAAGCTGAACCCAGCAGTCGATCCCCCAGTACCTTTTCACTGTGAGGCCAATGTGCCCCATGTCACCCTATCAAAACTCTCAGTTCTCATAAATTTTTATGAGCAGTGGTAAATATATTTTTAGATTGAGCTCTAAATCTCTCCAATTTCTCATTTCAGGAACGAGATTTCCTCTCCAAAGGAAAGAAATGAAACAGATTCATCAGGAACATGACTGTGTTCATATAATGGTACAGAGATTACACAAAAACTCAGGAACACGGTAAGCAACTACAACAATTTCATTCCATTTATTGCTCCAGTGCACTCACTAATGCACTTAATCCTATTAGAGTCAAGGGGAGGCTGAGTCCATCTCAGTTGACACTAGGTGAAAGTGGGGTACAGTTAGAGCAGTGGTTCTCATATAGCGCGGTGTATACAAATACAAATTGTTTTATTCATTTTTGCTTTGTAGGGTAAAGCATTTTATATATTGTGCTCCTGAGTTAATATTGCTGATCAATTTGAATTTATTATTATTTATTGGTTTTATTTAATTTTATTTTTCAGTATAAAATGGTTCAAATTGTTGGTCAAAAAATGTTGACAGTTTAAATAAGGATACATTTTTATTTCAGGTAAATTGATGCACTTTAAATCTTTTTGTTTAAAGACTAAAAAAAATGTTAAAGTTACAGTATTCTTTGTTGGAAGTTGATCTATATTTCTTCATTTTTTTGTATTCCATAATGATAATAAGGATTTATTATGTTAAAAAGGATACAGTGTATGCAGAAGATTACTTATAACAATTTATAAACAAATAAGACTATTTATATTGGGAGACGACGACGAAATGTTTTCCTCTTCCTAGGGGGGGGGCGACAGAAAATAATTGAGAAGCACCGAGTTAGGGTCAATTTGGAGCAGCCAATTAGCTTACTGTACATGTCTTCGGACTGTGTGAGGAAACTGGAGTACCCGGATGAAAACCCATACAAATACTACAGTGAGAGCGTGTCAACTCCACACAGAAATGCCTGGCACTCGAACCCAGAACCTTTTTCCTGTGAGGCATACACACTTTTCCACCATGCCGCCTTGCCCCAGTGAAGTTATATGTAAAAATAATACTTAGTGGTTTATAGTTAGAGTTATTCTTGTAATAAATTTGAGCAGACAAGTTTTTCCTGTTACTCATGCATGGTGTAGCTCTGACACATTCCGGCTCTCTCACCCGTATTTCCTTTTCCTCTTTGGAAAACTTTACAGAGCACCATGACAGTTAGAATGCACTGACAGTTCAGTCTCCTTCAGTAAATGTTAAAAATGTCTTGAGAAAAAAACTGTGTGTTTGATTCCATTAGTTCCAAACAGGTGGCATTGTGATTCACATGTCCACCTCACAGCCAGAAGGTCGTGGGTGCGACTCCTGAGTTTAACTCAGGTATTTCTGTGTGGAGTCTGCACATTTTCCTCGTGTTTGCGTGGGTTTCCTCAAATTACTCCAGTTTCCTTCCAAGGCAATTAGGCTAACTGGACATTACGAATTGCTCCGGGTGTGAGTGTGAATGGTTGTGTGTGTGTGTGTGTTGTCCTGCAGTGGTCTGGTGGACTGTTTTGGGTGCACCTTGCCTTAGGTCAAAATCGGCTGAGATTGACTCCAGACTCCCCAAGACCCTGATAGGCTAAAGCGGTTTGGTGACTGGATTAATGAATAATCACTGACATAATAATTGAGTCATGTGTAAAGCGATAATCATGTAAATGAGCTACTTTACAATAAATTCAGTTAAAACAATATGAATATAAATGATATAATCACCATGCCATTAATACAGCATGTTATGCCAGCGATCGATGATCTCAGACAGGACACTGCTGTTGCCATAGCTACTGTCACTGTTTTCCGGATATTCTTTTAGCTTAAGTACCAGGCCCATGGAGGAATTGGTGATGAACAATTTGTCTGTGATGAATGTAAATCATTGATGCTGGTTACATTAGAGGTTCAGCTTGGTAAATTAATTGCACTTAACCATTGCCCATGGGTTACTGATTCTGCATACAGCATACAAATTGTGCATATTTGAATCTACATATACCCAGCCGTTTGCCTCGGTCGCTTACCTTGGGGGTGAACATGTGGATGATGCCATCCACAGAACCCTTCAGTAGGAGGGCTCTCATCAGGAAACAGATTAATACCACATAGGGAAAGAGGGAGCTGAAGTACATCACCTGCAGCCAATCAAAACACAGCATTTTATTAGCACAATGAAGCTTGGGGAGGAAATAAAATAAGATGCAATAATCTTCTGGCAACACACTGTGGAATTGCTTTTACAAACACTTAGTTCAAATTTGTCTTGTAAAACAGCACGTCACCCTGTAATACCAACATTCCCCTGTAGAGAGCGTGCTATCATATGTTTTCTTCATAAGCTTCCCGGTATCAGGCCATCATATCACACTTCAACTGAAACCCCTGCAGCTACCCTATAATGTAAGCATTTTTGGACCTTTTAAAACATTTACATTTTCAACACTGGTTTAACACACACACACACACACACACACACACACACACACACACACACACACACACACCACACACACAAATTCCCATTAGAAATCTGTTATTTTTTTAATTTAAAGGTGTTTAAATTTTGTTTAGATTTAAAACAAAAAGTTAAATGTTCCATGTATCAAATTTATTATTCAAGGTTCTCCATCACATCTTGCTTTCTCTTCTCACCTGAAATCTCCCTGACGGATAAGTGGATAGATATTGTCAATAATGTAATTTGAAATTAAAATTGTGGTACTGGATTAGAAGAGAATACACAATAGGAATGTTTTTCATCAGCGGGGCTCAGACTGTGGAGGCCACTTTATCTTCAGTCACTGCAAACCAGCAGGCTACGTACACACATTCATTATGATTAACAATATTACTAATTCAATTCTATGAATAAAAAATTTGGTTTGGCACACAAGATGCAATAATACTCCATTAACATTTACTGTTCTTTGAAAATTTGTCAGGGATGGATTGGTTGCTTGAGCTCTTACAATAGCTTTGGGTCCAAAAATGAGCCAGAAAAGGCATCGGAAATAGTCTAAGGAACCGTATTGTTTCTTGTACTTGGTTATCATGATTTGTATGCCTTATCCTTCCTGCTCCAATTGCTGTAAATACCACTCTTAAATTTCCAAAGCTAAGGTACCGTCCGGTATGCATGTATCACTTCAAGAAGGAACGCCATCTCCTCTTCTTTATCATTTTACATGCACTCCTCAAAGTCCTTGAAGGAAATTAAGTAATTTTGGACATGTGCTCCAAGTACAGTATTCTTCAATCATCATTCAATATGTACTGAGAATACATTTTTTAAAATTATTCTCATCAATTTCAAGTTTCAGTATCACATACTGCTGACCAATAAGGTTCTAGTTGGCCCCCCTATTTACGAAATTAATCTGTTCCAGAGCCTTTTTCGTAAAGTGGAGGTCTCGTAAGTAGAGGCGCATTTTACATGTAAAATGCCTGATTCGTTCCACGGCTCCCAAGATTACCCCATGAACCCTTTAAAAATGATAAAACTACACCAATTTTGTATTAAATATGTATGAAATATGTGTTAAAAGTAAAAGAAAATTACAGTCGGCCCCCTACTTACGGAACCCCCGGGTAAGAAAATTCCGGGTTACGATAAACATTTTCCTAAGTTTTTGTCCCCGGGATACGAAAACAGCCTCCTCTTACGAAAAGCGCTAAATCCGCCATTAAAAATTCAAACGCACCAATCAAAATTTCACACAAAGTGTGAGTTGCTCTCTCTCATTGGCTGTCTCCCAACATCCCGCCCCGCTGGCCTCCCATTAGCTAGGAGGGATGACGCAGCTGAACGTGACACATACTTCCTGTTTGTCACAGGCGTGGAGGAGAGTTGATTGTTGGCTTGTTTTGATATTGATCATGCAGCGTTATATTTCGTTATCGCTGAAACCCCTCTACAATCGGGACAATATTGAACCAGAAGGAGACCTTAAAGCGGAAATACAGTGACGGAGGTGATTATTTTGGCACGATATTAAAACAGACTGCTCCGTGGGAGAAGACCTCCGATCTCACAAGGAAGCAAGTTAATATTGAATGAGGACCTCTGATCTTTCAAACAGGTACTGTAAGTCCGCTTTAAATAAAACATCCCGTCCATTTAAATATTTAAATAGAATTGTTCCGTCAGCGCGCGTTTTGTGAGAGAGTGTGTATGTGTGTGTGAGAGAGTAAGATAGAGACAGAAGGAGACTTAACTCTTTAGTTTGTAGTTCAGTTTTTTAAGTTGTTTAATTCAGTAAATGTTTAATAAATGTAGCACATGTGACCTCCGATCCCTCAAGGAATCAAGTTAATAAAATGTTTAAATTTACTTTTAACACATATTTCATATAAAATTGGTGTACTTTTATCATTTTATAAAGGGTTTATGGGGTAGTCTTGGGAGCCTTGGAACGAATCAGGCGTTTAACATGTAAAATGCGCCCTCTTCTTACGAAACTCCCGCATTACGAAAAAGGCTCTGGAAAGGATTAATTTCGTAAGTAGGGGGCCGACTGTATTTATTAAACCATTTAAACATTTTATTAACATATTAAACCATTTTATTAACATATTTATTAATTAACACATTAAACATTTTTAAACACACACACACACACACACACACACACACACCACTGTCTCTCTCTATCTCTCTGTCTCTCTCTCTCTCTCACCCACCCACACACACACACACACACACACACACACACACACACACACACACACACTCAATACACATTAAATGTGTATTGTGGCGCTTCGCTGAATGCGGGCTCCGCCCACACGCAGGATGCCGGAGCATTTTAAGACGGGGAAATCAAAGCACATTCCCTGCTTGACAGATCGGAGGTCCAAACTCAACTTTAACTTAATTCCCTGAGGGATCGGAGGTCCAGATGGGCCGCGTTTTGCTCGCATTCGGCGAGTGGGCCACATTTATTACACATTCACTGAATTAAAGAGTTAAGCCTCCTTTCGTCTATGACTGACTCTGTAGTCTCTCTTTCTCTCTCTCTCGCTCTCACACACACACACACACACACACACACACACACACACACACACACACACACACACACACACAAAACTATGTCTCTATGGTGTGTTTTGCTGAATGCGGGCTCCGCCCACACGCAACGCACAGCTGATGGAACAATTCTATTTAAATGTTTAAATGGATGGGGTGTTTTATTTAAAGCGGAATTACAGTACCTGTTTGAAAGATCCGAGATCCTCACTCAATATTAACTTGCTTCCTTGCGAGATCGGAGGTCTTGTTCAACGAAGCACTTCTGCTTCAATATCAAGCTGAAATAATCGCCTCAGTCACTGTATTTCCGCTTTAAGGTCTCCTTCTGCTTCAATATCGTTACCCGATTATACCCGATTGTAGAGGGGTTTCGGCGATAACGAAATATAACGCTGCAATGATCTCAAAACAAGCCAAGATACTCCATAGCCACAACCAAGATAGCCTCTTCAACTCTCCTCACGCGTGTGGCGGACAAAAGACATGGGTACAGTAATGGGTACACGTCAACTCCCTCCTGGCTAATGGGAGGCCAGTGGGGCGGGATGTTGGGAGACAGCCAATGAGAGAGCAACTCGCACATCATGTGAAATTTTGATTGGTGCGTTTGAATTTTGAATGGCGCGTTTGGCGCTTTTCATAAGAGATTGTTGTCATAGGAAAATGTTTTTCATAACCCATACTTTTCGTACCCAGGGGGTTTCGTAAGTAGGGGGCCGACTGTATTCTGTATTGAGAATATTACTGCACATGTAGGCTGCCTAACATGTGTTTTTTTACCACCTCCAAAAATAGTGTAAAATAATAATAAGAAAAGAAAGTATAAACAATATTAATAGTGACTCAGTAAATATACATTATACTTTAATATGTATTCCTGAAACTCAAATGATAGTAATTGCATCATAATACAATGGAATATGTAAATGGTGTCTCATTTTAATAGCAATATTATTTTCAGTAAGTTTCCCATTCTCCTACAAGCAAAATATTTTCAAGCACTTATTTAAATTTCCTTTCAATAAATGTAAATGAGGCACATGCTATACATTACAAGGATTACAAGCACTCATACGGCCAGCTAAATTAGCTGGATTAGCTTCTCAAGTCTATTTACCTGAGCTGACTGTCCTGAGAGGCTTCAGCACTGAATTCACAAATCGATATTTTACTGAAAACCTTTCTTTAAAAATAAAGGGTTTATCCTTTTTACTAATACTTCCTTCTTTTTTATCTTATTTCCTTACACAGTGTGTGGCACCAACAACCATGGCACCAAGTCACTGAGATCACATTTGTGCCGCATTCTTTGGTTTAATACGGACATTAATTAAAGTGCTTGGTTTGTATCTGCAAGACGGATGGACTGGATAATTTCATGAATAAACAGGTGTACAGGTAGGTGCTGCTAATTCGAGCACAATGGGTGTAGTGTAGTAATTACTTGGGTAGACATATTCAAGATGTGTTCTCGATGTGTCTAAATGTACTTACAAAGTTATGTAAAGGAATGCTTTAAATGATTTCTGATTGATTCCACCATAGAATTACAGGAATCCCTCACTTTCCGAGGTTAATTGGGACCAAGATCCACCTCCTGCGACCACCGAATTCCGCGAAGTAGGATCAACTTCCCCCTCCCTGACTGACGTATACGTACATGTATATGTGTATATAATATCAATAAATAAGCTATAAATGCTTATAAAAACAATTAAGCATTCAAAAATAATGCATAAGATGTAAATAAAATATAAATACACACACATACAAATGCGCGTGCACACACTCAGATGCGCACCTCACATAAAAATATTAGTAGTTTTGATGGGGGGTTTGGGTTATTTTTTGTGTTTGTTTAGGTTTTTTTTGCATAATTGGCCTTGATTTACAGCATTTTCCTTAACTTTTCCCCCTATTCTTCCTTAATTTCCCTATTTTTTAATTCGATGAATATTAAAAAAAAAAAAAAAAAAAAAAGCTATGCACTGAAGTTGAATTGAAAGGTGAAGTAGCGAAGGATCTCTGTAGTCGTAAGTCAAGAAGGTCGTAAGTCAGCGACTTTTTTAATAAATATAAATACAAAGAATACACTTTGATTATGGTTCATCAGGGTCTCATAAAAATGCTGATGTGGCCAAGCAAAATATGAGTTAGCTCCTCCCCACCCCTCCCTAGAAAGCTGGTTACAGTGTGACTGAGGCCTCGGAACCTCCGTGTGGGCCTCAATCTGACAGCATGGCGGTGAAACTCTATGCCTGGACTCAGCAAGGTCTTTGAAGATTAACAACAAAAGAATATTAATGTTCCATTCAGAGTTTCCACAAAAGCCTTGTTTAAAAAAGGGTGTTTGCTTAAAAAAAAAAAATCACGCAAGTTGCCATGGTTTTTCGCGCCTTGTTCTCCCTAGGAAAAATGAACAGTGCATTGGGAAGTTAATGTGCCACTTCCACAGTACAGTATGGGGTGAAAGAGATTTGGGGTTTAACAGATTATTCCAGCAGATTGTTATGATTGCAGATCACAGAACTCTGGTGAACTGAAATCTTGTAAACACCTTATCTTGTAATGAGTAGTGAGTTGCCTTTTTAAAATTTCATTTCCTCAGTACCTTTTTTGTATGAAGTAATTCACTGAGTAAAAACCTTAATAAGAATTAAGGATTAGTGATATGTCATATTCTCTACATAAATTGTATAAAATTTTAAATTGCATGAAGCTATAATTGTATATCGGTATCCCTTGCTACTCAGCACTTCAGTTCATGCAGCTTCAGTGCATAGTGTTTTTTTTTTTCAATATTCATCTAATTAAAAAAAATAAGGAAATTAAGGAAGAATAGGGGAAAAGGTTAAGGAAAATGCCACAAAACAAAGCCAGTTATGCAAAAAAAAAAAAAAAACCTAAATAAACACAAAACAAAAGAACAACCCAAAACCCCCATCAAAATTACTTACAATTTTATGTGACGCACACATCTGAGTGTGTGCACGCGCATCTGTATGTGTGTGTATTTATATTTTATTTACATATTATGCATTATTTTTGAATGTTTAATTGTTATTATAAGCAGATCCTTCTTCGCAAAATTCGGCAGTCACGGGGGGATCTCGGTCCCAATTAACCTCGCAAATTGAGGGATTCCTGTAATTCTATGGTAGAATCAATCAGAAATCGTTTAAAGCATTCCATAGTCAGAAAATTTTTGAAAAATGGAATACTAAATGGTAGTATTATATGCATTTAAAAATAAGCTTTGGAACATTTATAATGTTATTGAATAATTCATTTTTTTAGAATAAATCACATCAAAATATCTTAAGAGTTGTAAGTCCCCACTGATATAATATTTTACATGTGTATTCTTTAGTCTTGTACTCTTCCACAATTTCAGTTTTCAAACGAAGTTAATACTTAATTATTTCTACAATAATTAAAGTACAGACGCTCCCTGACTTATGATCATTCATTTTACGGTTTTTCCTTTCTCAAAAAAGAAAAAAAATGATGTCAAATTTTGAGTTTAGCGTGCTCTCTGTAGTACGAGACGTACCTACTTAGTACGCTGACGTAATGACGCTGCATCCATTGTTTACAAACGACAGCCTAAACGTGCCCAGTTCTTCCCAGTTCAGTGCATGTTATCCTTGTGTTAAGACGTCGTTCCTGTGATCTTTGTGTTTACACTGTTTTGAAGACTTTTGTAACCCTAAGCAAATATGGTTGGTCAGAAGCGTAAGCCTACTAGCATGGGTGCAAGTTTTCTGGTATATGCCGGAATTTGCGGTTTCCCCAGACTGAATTAACTATCTGCTCGGATTGGCGCAATCTACCATGCATACTCAGTTAAGCAAAGAGAGTTGTAAAATTAATGAAAACCCAAATCCAGAAAAGAAAGAGAACTCTCCACTCTGCTAGTGATTCACATCAGTGCAGGCTGAGGACTAAACAAGTATTCAACGGCGCCCTTGCTCACTTGAAAGACCGGAAGTCTGTATAACCAGCGCTTGGTCTCAAGCACAAGCAAGTTAACTACTTTTGGTGGAGCGCCTCACATATTGTTAGCGTTGATTGACTGTTTTAAGCTTAACGTAAAGTGACCATCCGTCGACCATCGGAACCATTTACAAGCAGAAAGATCGCATCATAGAGAATGTTAAAGGTGATATTTTATACAGTATTTGATATTTGATGAGTGACTTTGATTAAAATTTATCTATTTGAAATTATTTTGCTTGAATTTAATTTATTTGAAATTAAAGGCGATATTATTTGATATATTTGATATTATTTTACAATGTTATGTTTATATTAATTGATTTAAGGGTGTTTTATGAGATACGGTAATGGTATTTATGGCTGTATAGTACAGTATGAAAGTCATACGTCACTGGAACATACAGTAACAACTTACTTTTTTTTTTCACCTTACGTTTGGCCCTCTGGAACTGAACTCAAACATAAGTTGGGGAGCGTCTGTAATAATAAAAAGAACCTAGAAATAGCTAACATATATCATAATTATCTCTCCCAAAGATGAGTAATTTCGTAACTTTTGGAGGGTTTGAAAGGTTAAACTACTTGAAAAAGGAATGGCATTGCTGTATCACATATATGTAGAAAAAAGTAAGTACTTTTACACACAAGTGACACACGGAGCTTGTGAGACAAAGCGCAGCTTATCCGGATTTCCGATCTATCAAGTGAGCAAGTGATGGTTGAGTACTAAACAAGTATTCAATGCACACTTGCTCACTTGAAAGATCAGAAGTCCAGATAAGCTGCGCATTGTCTCACAAGCTCCGTGTGTCACTTGCGGCAAGCGCCTACTTCCGGTGGAGCGTGTCACAAATCACGAAGAAGACGAGACTTCACTGCGAGAACTTCCCGTTTGACACTAAGCCTCTAATGAAATGTGCATGTTCGTCAGAACATCGTATCAAACAACTTCATCACACTTGGAAGGGCAGGAGTTCAACCCCCACCCCCCAAAAAAATAAATAAATAACAGATTTGGAATAATATAAGACCTCTGGAGGTCAGAAAAAGCGGATTTCCGCTAAAATGCAGAAAAATCTCATGCCTGCTGTGGGAAGAACCATAGCCTATAGATCCTGATGTTACATTTCACTCTGCATCTGTGCAATTAAAACAAATAACTATCATCTGCCATTAGACACATGCAGTGGTGGGACAATTAAATGGAATTATGGATGATCCTTTTGGTACTTTATATCGGTCACAAGACAAGAGAAAACTTGAAAGTGGAAAAGTAGCGGGATCAGGAGAACACTAACGTCAAACAACCCAGGGATAAGCCACACCACATTCACATGGATCACATGAGGGACTAAAGAGTGTGGGCATTACTGTGGTGACCTGCTCTGAGCAAAGAAAAAGGTCACGTTGTCATGACTGAATGTTTCATCAAGATACTGCTGTTACCTTAATAATGGGCTTATTATTCAAGGTGTTTTCTAATATTTCCGGGAAAACACTGCACTCTGAAGTTTATCCTTTTAATTTTAGTTTTTAATTGTTATTATATTGTGCATGACTTTGAGCCAGGATTATCTGTTCTCATTGATTTGATCATATATTCAATCCCCAGTATCATCATGGTGCCAATGTTGAGCTCTTGAGCAAGGCCCTTAACCCTCCTTTGCTCAGTTATATTAAACAAAACAAGAAAAATAAATGTAAGTCACTCTTTTATATAAGTACAGGATTCCCTCACTTACCGCGGTTAATTGGGACTGAGATCTCCATGCGACCACGAAGTAGGATCACCCGCCCTGACTGACGTATACGTACATGTATATGTGTATATAATATCAATAAATACATATTCGATGCTATAAATGCTTATAATAACAATTAAACAAAATATAAATACAGTGATACCTCAGCTCACGAACATAATTGGTTCCCAGAAAGTGTGTGTAAGGCGAAAAGTTCGTCTTCCGAACATTTATTTCCCATAAGAAACCATTAAAATGAGAATAATCCGTTCCCAGGTCCCCATAAAACATAATTTTCTACAAAATAAGCCTTAAAACTACACAAAAATATACCTTATTTTATGTATAATAAATGTGTTATTGTATTGTAATTAAATAAATAAACTGTACTGTATAATAAAGTCGTTTAATTTACCTTTGTGATGGTAGTTGATGGCTTGATGGAATGGAGTGGGAGGAGGAGGGAGGGAGGGAGTTACTGTTTGGAAGGAGAGTCACAACACAGAAACACCCTTAGCTACACACGCACCCTTAATAGCTTCCTTGTTCTTAAGGATGGTAGCAATGGTAGGCTTAGCGTACTGGTACTGGGACGCTAAGTCACACAAACGCACACCTCGTTCGTGTTTTTCAATGATCTCCTTCTTCTGCTCAATCGTAATTTTCTTTAATGTCTTCTTAGGCTGAACACTAGCCTGTGGTGGGGTCTTTTTCGGTCCCATAATAGCAAAAGTACACTCAATATGGTCCAAAATGTCTATCAAACACAAACCACGTCCGCACTCAAAGAAAGGGGGTGACGAACTGGGACGCCGTGAGCGTGCGTCAGCTTCTCGTGGCCGCCACCGTGGCGCTGTTCGATCGCGTGGTTTGGTTCGTCCGCCGAAAACTAGTTCGTCAGCAGAGACTATATGCTCGCGAATTTAATGTTCTTGAGGCGAAAAGTTCGTGAGCTTAAGCGTTCGTCAGTGGAGGTTTTACTGTACACACATACACAGACGTGCACCTCACAATAATGTAACTAGTTTTGATGGGAGATTTTGGGTTGTTTTTTGTTTTGTGTTAGTTTAGGATTTTTTTTTTTTTTTTGCATAATTGGCCTTGTTTTTGTAGCATTTTCCTTAACCTTTCCCCCTATTCTTCCTTAATTTCCTTATTTCTTAAGTCAATGAATATTTATTCATTATTTTTTTAAAAAACCGTGATGCACTGAAGCCACATGAATTGAAGCGCGAAGTAGCGAGGGATCCCTGTATATACATATAGAACCTATTACTATATAATAATTACTATATAACTGAACAATCTTTAAATTAAATATTCAATTTAAACACTCTAACGGTTAACTCCACGCTTACATCTGGACTGTGCTCATCACTTCCCATGTGTATTCTTGCCATTCTGAGTTGCTCTACTAAAAAGCCAGCACTACTGAAATTTCCATTCATGAATGCTGTTCTTCATCTCCTACCTTCCCTGAGGACTGAATGCCTTTGATCATCGCCAGACACACCATTAACCACGCAGCGAACAGGCACAACGTCATCTTCCAGTTTAGTCCTCCGCTTTCTGAGATGGAGTTGGATATATCCAGAGCCTCACGGTACCAGTAGTAGGTAGTTGCTGAGCTCTTCTCACACTCTGGCATTATGTCTGAAAGTAACATTAAGGCACGGTGAAGGCTAATTAGGATGAAGGTTTGAGTTGTTTGAACCAGAACTGAAACTTATTTTTAGCATTATTGTTTGAACTGTTATTTCCTATATATACATGAATGTTGTGATTTAATATGAATGGGAAAATTTTGCTGTCTCATGGGGCTGTCTCACATGTGGTGGTCTTGTTTTTGATCAGAGGACACTCATGCCAGGGAAGAGGCTGCTGGAATGACTGTGAGAAGTAGAACAGACTCCACCCGATGATGACATTGTAATAAAGGGCTACGAAGAAGCACACCTGTGAGAGTAGGGAATGCATGAAAGAACCATGTTAATCACAAGATGCAGCCATTGGATTCCTCATTAACCCACTTTAATAATTATCTTAAATATCCCATTATCTCTCAGGCAATGTCCTTGTCCACTGTTGTGAATTATTATCATCTACCTAAACTAAAAGTCACATTGACCAGCAGATAGAATCTTTGTGCTAAACCAGGGGTGCCCGTTACATTGATCATGATCTCTGGGTCAATCGCAAAAGTAGTGTGGGTAGTATGCATGGCATTAAAACGTAGATGTCAGTCTACCATCCTCATTATGAAATTTGTCACTTGATTGACAGTCGGTCTGACCAATCTGACCTTGTCTGACACAGGTGTCACTGTGCATGTGCACATAACTAACAAGTTCTAGCAAGCTAGTGAGTTAGCATCCAATTTATGTCTTCTAAATTGAAGTGTATAAAAATGAGTGGGGGAGCTTCCATATGAATGGGAGATGGACTTTTTTTACTTTGTCATTTTCAAAATTAGTTTGTCTCATCTCCCAGTCAGGAAATGTGGCACAGCAGTTTTGAATCATCTATAAAAATTACGATGCTGACTTCCCTCTGAAAAGGGAACCGAGAAGGAGAAAGGAGAAGGAACTAAAATCCCAATTGTCCAGACAGTAGTCATTTTTCTCACAGTGAACTTCAAAAGCAAAGGCAGCCACCGAAGCATCGTTCCGGGTGAGTCCCTTAATCATTAAGAACAAGAAATTCCATTCAGTGCAAGTCATTAGAGTGGTAATGACAAAAAATGTATGGAGCGTTGTACCGATCAATATGGGTTCACACAGTTATGCATATGGTTCACAGAAAGAATTCTCAAAATATTTATGATTAAATATATTTTCTGCAATTTTATACTTGGTAGATCATTGTGACTTGGTCATTTTATAAGTAGCTTGAAAAAAAAAAAAAAAAAAAAAAAAGTGTGTGCACCCCTGTGCTAAACTAACCACACAGCTGGCAAAACCGATGCCACCCAGTCGAGGGCTGATGTAGTTCCAGACACCGATGCTGCCACGGCGGATACGCTGGCCCACAGCCAGCTCCAGGAAAAACAATGGGATTCCAATCGTCACAAGCAGGACAAGGTAGGGCACCAGGTAGGCTCCTATAAACATATAGGAGACTCTCCTTACACAACTATTAAAATGTAAGCAAGGGATAAAACATGATAAAAATGATTGACGAGGAGCTGATGTGATACCTAGCCTGCAGTCTTTTATTTCTCTTACCAATGTAATTTGCCATAAATTCTATCTACGTATATCCATACCTATACATTACATACAGTCACTTACTGACAGACACTTTTGAGAGTCACTGATGCACAGTCACTTATGAGTCACTTATGCACAGTCACACTCAGATACATGCACAGAGACACAGAATGACTCTCACAGTCACTTATTTACATACACTTCTGCACTGTAGCCTATGAGTCACTTATGCACAGTCACTTATGAACACACTTATGTACAGACACATACATACATTTACGTCCAGTCACCTATGAGAGTCACTTATGTACTGTCACTAAGAAGAGTCACTTGCGTAGTCACTTATGCACAATCACTTATGTCCTCTGAGCTGTTACTCTAGATTTAACAATATTTTTTTACAAGAAGCATATTGCTATAAATCTGTAGCACATAAATATTAACTTGCAGCCAGAACTAGTCTCAAAGCTGTATGGTTATAGAAAATTAACCATTGTCTGTGTGGAGCTGAGCTCTGGTGTAACTGGTAAATCTAGTAATCCAGGAAAATGATGTAAATTTAAATCATGACTAGTACCATATGATTGCTGTAATAGTAATAATGATATTGCTTTACATTGTGTTCTATAGAAAAGTCTTTCATTCCAAAGTTATAAAATTAGTATTCTTTGATTCAAGGTAAACCGCTGAGTGCCATCACGAAAGCAAAGCATTCTAATATTCATTCTGTAAATGTTTACTGATTTACTCTGTCATGCATATTTAACAGGAATTTCCTAAGATATGATGATTTTATTGAATTTCCAAAATTTGGAACCACAATCATACTTTGACTATATATTTATATTTATAACGCAGTGGTGGCCTGGTGGTATAGGGCGCTGGATCGCTGATCCTAGGGTTGGGGGTTCGAGTCCCACTCTCCACAAGGTTGTCACTGTCCCTCCAAGTGCAGCTAACTGGGTTATCAAAGGCCGGCCATGTCTGTCACTGTCTATGGTGAGAAGTTCATGTAAAAGAACTATTGCTGACTTTTGTAAAGCGGAGCTGCACAGCCGTCAGTGTGTTTCTGTCCCTTGCTAAAGGGTTGTGTCAGGAAGGGCATCCGACGTAAAAACCTATGTCAAATCAAAACGTGCGAATCATTCGCTGTGGCGACCCCTGAAAAGGGGAAAAAGTTGAAAGGAAATCATCATCGTCAATCATCAATATTCATATTCAATGACTGGATTAAAAAAATGACTTTTATTCTTTCTTTTTAGGTGAAACAATAAATCATGTAATCTGAAATTAGAATTGCATAAAAGGTGATATTCTTTGCATCATATTGTCCCCTGGAAGCCATGAATGATGCAATACCAGTTTCAGATTGCCAATCAGCCATTTTTATTTTCATAAGTGAATCTGCATTGCAAAATCCATAATAAAGAGACCATTTTGTTTCTCAAACAGACTAAAAATTTATGTGTCAGGATAATTTATTGAAAGCTAAGATCAACTTGTCAAACTGGTGGAATCAAGTGTGAGTTTTGTCTGAAAGGAATGAAAACGTTCACCCACACCGGCCCTTCACAGATAAGTCCAGACACCCCTGATGAGCACTCACCAGTCAGAATTGTTGGCGATTTTTCAAATGTATTAGATTTTACCCCATGGACATTTCTAAAATATCCCCAAAAGTCCAATACATTTGCTAATCAATAGTTCAGCGACCTCTTTAGGCTGCACATCACCTCTTGCCTATCGTCAGATATCCAGTACAATGGTACAGCGGTCCTCCAAAATAGGAACGGATTTATGTTTGAATTCTTTCATTGACAAAACTTCTGATTAATTTATATTTACTGTTCTGCAATCATGAATTAGTAGTGTGTCTGTCAATTCAAGACTGCAATTCAAGACCTTACTAGGCAAGTTAAAAAAAAAATCTGGCTTCTCATCAGAACTTTTTGAAAATATAAATGTTGCATGTATTTAAAAAAAAACCTATAGAAAAATAGGGTGACTGTCGAAGCTGTTATTTTTTATACATTGTCTGAGGCGTTTTCTGAAGTTTTGAGCATGGACTTAAAAAAAAAAAAAAAAGTGCTGGGACAAAGGTGAACTTATAAAGATCTAATTAAATCCCAGTGTTCGACCTAGTGGAAAGTTCCTGTCTATGTACATGCTATGAGTATAGTAATTAGAGGTGTAATTGAAAACCTATTATTGGTATCGATATATTGATTAAAAAATTTCCGATGTAACGATATATTAGAATATTGCTGTATTGTTCCATAAAATGGCCCCCGAGCCAGATGTGGCTGTTTTGATGACTGTATCTGGCTCTCAGATAAATCAGGTGGCCTTTCTTAACAGAATAACGAATACATAATTTCACTGTCATTTAAATAAAAATACAAAAAAAGCCAACAAATAAAACAAAAACAGATGAATAAATCTCCCGCATTTAAATCTATGCATCTATTTACAATGCCACATCACTGTGGCGCACAGTGGAGAGCTGAAGAGCGGAGGGTCCGATACCTTCAAACTCTAATTTTATAGGATTATAACAACAGCCACAGACTGCGCGTGTTGTTTTTGAGTAAAGAGGTAAATTTCCCTTGATTTGATCATCTTATTTCCATGAAGCCAAGCACAGCTGGCAAGCAAACACAAATGGCCAGACATGGAAAAACTTCAACTCGCAGAGCAGCTGATTGCCAAAACTTGGGACGCGCTTCCTGTCACATAAGCACTGCAGCGTGTGAGTCCAATAAAATTAGCGTTTCAAAGTATCAGACCTGTCTGCATACAGAAAGGATTGGCTCTCTGCTTCGCGCCACAGTGACGTGGCATTGAAAATAGATGAATAAATTTAAATGCGCGAGATTTCTTCAAGCCAGTCTGGTCATCTGGCGGTCACTTTCGGAAACAACGGCCCGCGTCCGGACGATACGGACTAGTCGGAAGCTACAGATTTTGTCCGTTGCATCCGAAATCTGTTAAAGCGAAGTCTGTAAAACCGAGGCATGAGTGTATTTTATTTATTGAAGGATAGCGCTTGCTCTAGTGTCATTTAAATTAAAACAGCTTTGTATGAAATTTAATATAAGATGAATTTTATATAACGTTAGAAGTATCGATATCCCTTTTATAGGTATCGATTATAGATCAACATAATTACATCTGCGATTTTGCGATATTCCGATTGTCAATGACATCTAATAGTGATATTACTTTACATTAGTGCAATGTAAAGTAAGCTCTCAAAAGTCTAGTAATAATAATATGAACAATATACAGCTCACACCAAAGGTATTAATTACTATGACTGAGCACCCAATCATGGACTGCAGACACAAATACACACAATTTCCTGCAGAACGAAAACCAGCAGCACCTTCCGCGCTGCTCACATGAAAGGTAAAAAAAACTCATTATGTTAATTAAACTCTTGATTTGTGTGCTCATCTTCAGAAACCCCTTTACCCTGGATAGGATTGGACCAGTGTTTATTCAATAACATTCAGAAGATGTTAGATCAATACTTCACAGCAGGTTTTTACGGAGGAACCTCAACTCTTAAAAAAAAAAAAAAAAAAAAAAAAAAAAAATCGTTAAAATAGAACCTTACAAATTTGTTGTCCACTTACCCCCTCCATTTTTCTGGCACATGTATGGGAATCTCCAGACATTGCCGAGGCCCACTGAGAAGCCCACCTGCGCGAGGATGTACTGGAGCTTGCTGCTCCATGCGGGCCTCTCTTCTACTTCAGCTTCCTCTTCAGGATTGTCAGATCCTTCCTCCACATTCAGCTTTTCACAGCTCACTGCGCTCTTCTGAAATGGCTCATCACATGCATCCTCATTAGACAGCAGATCTTTAGCGTACTCGGTGACATCATCGTCAAGCTCTCTCTTGACGGATCTGCTGTTTCTGGGCATTTGATAAGTCAGTTGTTCCTCAGGGGTGAAATGTATTTCTTGGTTTGGATTGAAGCGCAATGGAGAATGTGCCGGAATAGCCGTAAATCTCTTCTTTAAAAATGATGTGCTTGAAATGGAATATTAATGAGATGTCTTGGAGTGCGGCGATATTTATGGCTTCATTGTTATGTGTCAGGCTGTTGGGATAAAGAATAAACAAAAACAGTGAACTACTTCTGAAGTACAATGCACACAACCTAATTTACATATTCGTCTAACAGTACACTGATAAAAAAATAAAGGTATTAAACCGGTCACTTAGCTCTGCACTGAAATTTCACTACACCTTTAAAAATAATTGGACCTTACAGATGTCTGATGTAGGCTACTTTTCAAACTTTACTCTGAAACTAGAACTGCCAGTAAACTCATTACACAACACCCTGACCTTCAAAATGATCGAACCGTCAAGAAAGAGTTTCATCAAAATCCATCAGTGTTTAATACGAGTTGAGCTTATACGCCTATCACCATATTCTAATTATAGAATTATCTCCGCTTTAAAATATTAGACCTGTATTATTTTACTTTATGCACATCTTCAGGTGGTATTCTACATCTGTGTAAAGTTTCATCAAAATCCATTAAACGGTTCATGTAGTTAAAAGCGCTTAACCTCCTTGGCTAGACGGACAATGAGACAATCAGGGTAATTCCTATATGTGCTGTATACAAACCCATCGGGTACATAATATAATAATAATAATAATAATAATAATAATAATAATAATAATAATAATGATGATGATAATAATAATAATAATAATAAAAGGGCACTTATAATAGTATATAGTAATAGAGGTGTATAATAGTACTGTAAAGTACAAGCAAATTCAGTAAGTAACTGGGAAATGTATTTATATAGCACTTGTTACACTAAAATACACATACAATAAAATCAGACACAGGGATCCCTCACTTTCCGCGGTTACTGGAGACCGAGGACCCCCACCCCCCGCGACCACCAAATTCCGTGAAGTAGGATCGACTCCCCTGACAGACGTATACATACATATGTATATAATATCAATAAATACATCTTCAATGCTATAAATGCTTATCTATCTATCTAGTGCCTGAGTCGTAGGACGACCATTGGCGACCCGCCATGAAGGATAACGCCCTGGTTATCATCTTCATGGAGATTTTCTTGGCAGGATTAGTGCAGTGGTTTGCCATTGCCTTCTGCACAATGCAAACCTACGGGCAATTTAGAACTGTGCATGTCTTTGGATTGTGGGAGGAAACCTATGCAAGCACGGTGAGAACATGCAAACTCCACACAGAAACGCCCAGGCCGGGAATCGAACCCAGGCCTTCTTGCTGTGAGGCGGATGTGCTAACCACTACGCCACCGTGTTGCCATAAATGCTTATAATAACAATTAAATGTTCAAAAATAATGCACAAGATGTAAATAAAAATATAAATATACACACACATTACAGACACCTCACATAAAAATGTAAGTAGTTTTGTTGGGGGGTTGTGGGTTGTTTTTTTTTTTTTTTTTTTTTTTTTTGCATAATTGGTGTTGTTTTGCGGCATTTTCTTTAACTTTTCCCCTATTTTCCCTTAATTTCCTTATGTATTTTATTTTTCGATGAATATTTTTGAAAAACCCATGATGCACTGAAGCTGCAGAAACTGAAGCACGAAGTCTCGAGGAATCACCGTATAATCAAAAAAAAAAAAAAAAAAAAAAAAAAAAACGAACACAGACAGGCATTAAAAAAACACAATCTAATTAAAAGCCCGTTTAAATCTTTTTAAAAGAACCAACAGAATCCGAATACAGTATTAGTTAGTCTAAGTAGGCATCTGGACAATGTGAAGCTGTAAAGACCCGAAGTACAAATTATAACATTAATTCCCTGCCGATGAGCTGCATATTGCTGACCAGTCCCCAGGATGCAGCATTAAAGAGGATATTGAGGGATATACACTGGTCCTGAGGTGAATAACTGTTTTAGTGTACATGTTACCTGGGATTAAATGAAACGCAAACAAAAAAAATGAGATGTATGAGACAGTTGAGCCCCACTCACTCACTCACTCTCCAAACGCTTAATCCTACTAGGGTCGCGGGGAGGCAGGTGCCTATTTCAGCACACTGAATTCAAGTGGGATGTACCCTGAACAGCTCATCAGCCTGTCACCGAGCCAACACACACACACACACACACACACAAACATTCACACTCACATCCACACATAGGGACAATCTGGAATGAAAAAGGTTGGCATAATATGCATGTCTTTGGACTATGGGAGGAAACTGGAGTACCAGGAGGAAACCCAGACAAGAAAGGGAGGAACATGCCAAGCCCGGGACTCAAGCACAGAACCCACTGTCTATTGAACACACCACAGTGTATACAGTAGTTGTATTTATGTTTTATTCTAGTAGGTGTGTATAGAACACCCAGGCGCTCAGTGTTAGGTTTACTCGGAAAATGAGCATCCTTTTCTCCCGCACTTGAATTATTGAGTCTCCAGAAAGACACGAGGTCATTTGCATAGAACCCAAACACGGCCGATGATTGGTCGATGCTCTCACGGCTGCTACGTCAAACAAACAAAGCCATTTTTATGGTAATATTTACGACACTGTACTATTTAATTGGGAACGTTTATTTAGCGTATATTTAAAGATACTGTATATGGCTTTATTTTTAAGGTTAACGTCCTAAATAAATAAATAAACAAGTAAATAAATAAATAAATAAAGCCCGGCACTCCATCCTTTTCATGGTCTCCATCGATGCATGTATAAGATTAATAACGCTGTTTTCATCTAAATTAAACTTTATTCGTACAGAATTCCCGCATTCCGTCAAATTTTATATAACATTTGTATAAACCCCGAAAACAGAGAATAACCCCGCATTTTATTCTCTGCCAAAAATGCCAGAGCCCAAACATGTGAGTATTTCATCATACACTGCACCGAGTCTGCATGCGCATGCTTCCCTACAGAGAAATATAGGACCTCAGGGCCAACCCAGAATAAATACAATGAAAATATATTCTTACCTTTTCTGGATTAAAAATAAAAATTCCAAAGTTTTTTCCTTCAGTTGTCCTATATAAGTATTGAATTGTAGGATGCTCATGTGTACCACACACTCACACTTTCTCTCCCCTCACAGGTTCAGATGGTACACTCACTGCTGCGCGCGCTGGTTAAAAAAAAAAAATCCAAAAAGCCTCTCGCGCTTCGCTTTGACAGCTTCATCATTACAAAGCTGTAGGGGTGGCCGTACTATTCAAACACTAACGTAAAAAAAAAAACGCATTAAAAAAAAAAATATATATATATATATAATTTAAATATTAATTTAAGTAGTTCTTAAAATTCGCTCATATTACCATGTATTCACAGATATTGTGATAGAGAACCGATATGTAAATATCCCCCCCCCTCCATACACTGTGAATGGTTCAGGTTACACAGGGTAGCGTCACAGTGCTATAACAGCTAGCATTATTGTGGTAGGATTAATATTATGGAAATATATATTAATTCCTGTGGTTCCTGTGGTTATTACAATGTTACACGACACAAGCTTCCTGTTAATCTATTTTTTTATTGATCTTTGTTTAATATTACAGTACTGTATACATGTTGCCACTCCCTTACCATTAGCTGCTGCATCGAGCACAAAAGAAGACGCGCGCGTTTTCAGTCCAGATTGTCTACATACTACAGCCAACAATGTGAAAATGTAAATATTGACATCAACAGTAATCATGACCAAAAGGGATGATTCATTTTTCTATGAGTTGATTAAATGAACTTCACTCACCCATTTACTGAACCGTTTAATCCCATTGTAGTCACAGGAAGGATGGAGCCCATCTCTGCCGACACGTGGTGAAGGCAGAGAACACCCTAAACAGCTCACTTGGATCATTATGGAGCCATACACAGACAAATCTTCCTACTCATAATCATAAGGGTAATTTTAAATACCCTTTAATAATAATGATAATAGATCTCTTGCTACTTTGCACTTCAGTTCATCACGTTGTTTTTTGTATTTTTAAAAATCTTCATCGAATTAAAAAATAAATAAATTAAGGAAGAATAGGGGAAAAAATTAAGGAAAATGCCGCAAAAACGACGCCAATTATGCAAAAAAAAAAAAAAACAAAAAAAAAACCACAAAAAACCCAAAACCTCCCAACAAAACTACTTACATTTTTATGTGAGGCATGCATCTGTGTGTGCGCGGGCATCTGTATGTGTGTGTATTTATATTTTATTTACAGTGTATGCATTATTTTTGAAAGTTTAATTGTTATTATAAGCATTTATAGCGTTGAATATTTATTTATTGATATTATATACACATATACATGTACATATACATGAGGCGAGGGGTTGGGAGGATTGATCCTACTTTGCGGAATTCGGTGGTCGCGGGGATCTCAGACCTAATTAACCGTGGAAAGTGAGGGATCCCTGTAATAATAATAATAATAATAATAATAATAATAATGGCCACGTCAGAAAACGTTAATTCACCATTGCTGTATCTCATTACTTCGGACTGCCTGAAGAAAACAATAACAATGTCCAAAGCTAACACAGCTCCAGGACCTGACGGCATTCAAAATCGGTTTTGGAAACTGTTCCCCTGTGTCCAACCACATCTGCTCACTTGTTTTAATTCTTTGACGGACACAGGAGATGTCCCTCCTTGGTTCTGTAAAGGTCGCACAATACTCCTCCCAAAGAAAGGAGACTTGACAGATCCTAAAAATTACCGCCCTATTACCTGCTTGAATACTATGAACAAAATCTTTACAGGGTGTTTGACAAATCTCATTGACATTATTTACCCGGAGCAAAAGGGAGCCAGAAAGGAATGTTGGGGATGCAAGGATCAGTTATTGGTCCAGAAAATGATACTTGAAGAGGCTAAAACTTACCACCCGCAACCTGTCAATGTGCTGGATTGACTACAAAAAAGCATCCGACTCTGTCCCTCATGAATGGATTCTGAAGTCTTTGAAATGTGTTTGCATATCTGAGCGATTACTCCATTTACTCAAGTCTTTAATGAGTTGCTGGTCAACTCAGCTTGAGATGTACTCACAAGGTCTGGTTCAGACTTCAGAACCTATTTCAATTAAGAGAGGAATCTTCCAGGGGGATTCTTTTAGTCCTCTGCTTTTTTGTTTGTCACTTAATCCCTTGAGTTTTTTGCTCAATAAGGAGGAAGGTTATCATCCAGGACCTCCACAGCACAGATCCCCAACACCTCTTACTCATCTCCTTTACATGGATGACATCGAGCTGATTGCCAAAGGAGATTCCAACTTGAAGAAACAAATTCTCCTTGTCAAGTCCGAAAGTCATACCAATATCTTGTGAAAAGGACTCTTTTGTGTAACATTCTTCATTTAAAATGTGGAAAGGCAATCAATGATGGATCAGTTGAGTTACATGGAGGAGGAGTGATTGAGCATCTCGTGGAAGGCCAATCGTACACCTATTTGGGGATGCACGTTCGAGACAAGCTCCAGAATGCCCACATAAAAGACAAACTTTGGGCCGAGTACAAATCTCGTCTAAATAACATCTGGAGTTCGGAGCTAAATGCGAGAAACAAGGTCAAAGCCACAAATACTTACGCAGTGCCTGTCCTTTCTTACTCTTTTGGTGTTGTTGATTGGACAAAGGACGACATCGTGGGTCTTGATCGCCTTACAAGAAGGATCATGTCTGACAACCGAGCTCACCACCCTCGTTCCTCTATCAATCGTTTATATTTATCAATCAATTCTGGGGGACGAGGTTTGATTAATGTGGAGGCACTTCATGATCGTATTTTATTGTGTACTTTTGTACATATTTATTTATCTGATGATCCTCTTGTGAAGCATATCAAGACTCACGATGAAAGCAAGGACTTCTGTAGTTATCTTAAACGCGCCAAGGCTGCTAGACAGAATCTCAACGTCAATGTTGATTTTGTCGATGGCGAAGTACTGCTGGACGCTACATCTATGTGTGTCAACCAGGTGATGTCTTTCATAAAATCTGCTCAGAGTCGTCATTTCAAGGAAAAACTGTCTGGAAAATCACTACATCGTGTTTATGTGCAGTGTGTTGGGCGGAACAGTAATCCTTCGGACTCCTTTGCCTGGATGAAGTCGGCTGGTCTGAAAAGTGAAACTGAGGGCTTTCTTTTTGCTGCTCAGGACCAGTCACTTCCATCACGCAATCGTCAACATAATATTATAATGGAAAATGTAAATCCCAAATGTCGTTTGTGTAGTGAATTTAGTGAAACTGTCCAACACCTTGTCAGCAGTTGTCCTGTTTTAGCACAAACGTCTTATCTGAAAAGACATGATGGCATGGCACGTTCTTTTTATTATCGTCTCCGTCATGCGTGTGGTTTTGACTCAGAGGTCCATCCATGGAACGACCCTGATCATGTTCAGGGCGTCATGGAAAATGAAAATTTCAAACTTCTTTGGAATCGGCCCGTATACAGCCTGAGGAGAATTGAAGCCACAAACCTGATCTTGTCCTTTTTGATAAATCCAATGGAATTATTAATATTATTGAATTTTCTGTCCCTTTTGACAGCAATGTGATTGACAAGATTCAGGAGAAGCATGCAAAATATGCAGAACTTGCCTTTGAAATGTCTCGCTTGTATCCAAAGTACAAAGTCGTCCGATTCCCCACTGTTCTCGGCGCCCTCGGTTTGGTACCTCCTGATCTATTAGCACAGATCAAGAGTGTGCCTGGGTTTGCTACCGGGAACACAGCCATTCTGACAGTCTGGGCAATGCAGAAGGCTGCAGTGTTGGGGAGTCTCCATATTCTCCGGAAAGTTCTTGGTGGGTTTGACTAGGCAGTGCTTCTTGGGAGAAGTCCCATTTGCTGTCTGGGCTGCGTGTGGAGAGGGTGAGGGCCCTGCTGATGATGAGCCTAACCAGCCTGAATGTGCCAGGATCACCCGATCCCTCTCTGCTGCATATAAATCTTTACTGTAAATAATAATAATAATAATAATAATATTATTATTATTGGTAGGCCTCCGTCAGTCCCGAAGGACTATGGCTGCACTCTGGCTGGTATCCCGGCTGGTGATACCCCCCCAGTGCGCAGAGCCTGGGTAGGGAGTAATGAGGGACAGGCTGTTACCCAAGCAGCAAGTCCCCCGTCTCGGCGCCACCAGAAGGATCCAATGGAAAGGCAAATGCCGATACGACTGGGTTCCAGTGCCGCTGCAGGAGAGAATCTACGGTCAATTTAGAACGGCCAATTAACCTACGGTGCACATCTTTGGATTGCGGGAGGAAACCGGAGCACCCGGAGGAAACCCGCACAAGCACGGGGAGAACATGCAAACTCCACACGGAAACGCCCAGGCAGGGAATCGAACTCGGGCCTTCTTGCTGTGAGGCGGATGTGCTAACCACTACGCCACCGTGCCGCCCTTATTATATTATTATTATTATTATTATTATTAAGGACAGTGGTGGCCTGGTGGTAAAGGCGCTGGATCACTGATCCTAAGGTTGGGGGTTCAAGCCCCACTCTCAACAGGTTGTCACTGTCCCTCCAGTGCAGCTAACTGGGTTATCAAAGGCCAGCCATGTCTCTCACTGCCTAAGGTGTGAGGCTGTAAAAGAACCAATGTGTTTCCACCCCGCGATACCCTGGCGAGCTGTACAGGGTGTACTCTTTCCCTTGCCCAGAGTCAATTGGGATAGGCGCCACCCTCCCCGCGACCCTAATAAGGATTAAGCGGTTACAGAAAATGAACAAAGGGTTGGGGGATTCAATTCCATGTACCATTAAGCTGCCACTGTTGGGCCCTTAAACAAGGCCCTTAAACCTTAATTGCTCAGTCAGTCAGCAAGTAAGCAAGGTGGACGTGCTTATCACTACGCCAATGTGCCACCTTAAATGAATTGTATTTCAGGGGGGGGGGGGGGGTCATGTTACTAGTTTGGTGCCATTAATGGTATTTACTCATTATATTATGTGTTCACTATAAAACAAATACAGTAATAATGCTCCGCATATAATATAATCCATCAATAATCAACAATTATGCATTGAATGTCAGGTAGATGTTACTTAATACTGGTACCCGAGAGCTGATACCAGAATATTCTGGTCCCAGCAGAGCATTAACACTTCGGTGACTGTTCATTTCAGAGACATCTTCTGGTCCCTGAGGTAAATAATTGTTTTATTATATAATACACATGAACATAAGAAAAAAAAATATTATTTTTCCCATCGTTAATATCATTGCAGTTGCATGAGCTTAAAGCACATAAGCAGACTTTCTTTAAGAATTTTAGCAACCTATGCACTATGTATAAACATAAATAAATTAAGGAAAGCATATAAAAACAAGATACAGGGATCCCTCAGTTTCCGCGGTTAATTGGGACCAAGATCCCCACGCGACCATCGAAATCAGCGAAGTAGGATCACCCCCCCCAACCCTGGCCCCGACTGACGTATACGTACGTGTATAGTGTATATAATATCAATAAATACATATTCAATGCTATAAATGCTTATAACAATTAAACATTAAAAAATAATGCATAAGATGTAAATAAAATATAAATACAGTACACACACATACAGGCGCACGCATGCAGATGCACGTGTATGCACTCAGATGCTCACTTTACAACAATGTAAGTAGTTTTGATGCGAGATACATGTATTGGGTTGTTTTTTGTTTCGTGTTTTTTTTTTGCATACTTGGCCTTGTCTTTGTGGCATTTTCCTTAACTTTTCCCCTATTCTTCCTTAATTTCCTTATTTTTTTAATTCAATGACTATTAAAAAAAAAAAAAAGCGATGTACTGAAGTCGCATGAATTGAAGCGTGAAGTAGCGAAGGATCCCTGTATTTTACCATCATTCACAGCCATCTGAGTTAATGTGAACGTCTTTAGACTATAGGAGGAACAGGGAGTACTCGGATGAAACCCTAGTGTGGGGATGCAAACATTTATACTTCACACAGAAAAGCCCTTGCTTGAGATTTGAATCCTGAACCTACTCAGGTTGGGTATCATGTATCAGGTCATTTTAAAGTAAGATTTACTGTATGAATTGCATCATACACTATGGTCATTTAAGAAGACCTGATTATCACACCCATGTGTACTTATTGAACAGCCCATTCCAAATTAACTTCACCTTTGCTTTTATCATAGACTATCTTTTTCTAGGAAGACTTTCCACTAGATGTTTGGAGTGTGGTTGGTGGATTTGTACAGCCAAAACAGTATTAGTGAGGTCAGCCACTGATGCCAAGCAAGGTTGCCTGGAGTGTTGTTGAGATTCCAGTTCATCCCAAAGGTCTTTAGTGGGGTTGAAGCTCGGGCTCTCTCTAGGCTACTAGGGCGAATTGCACTTCAAAGTTGGCAAGCCATTTCTTTAGAGCTTGCATTTCCTGTTTTTGGCCTACTGAAAAACATTTTTCCATGGCATGTCAAAAGAAGACTGTTCATTTCATTCATACACTGTTTATTTGCTGAATTTAGAATGTGTCCCCTCTGCAGACTGTTTTCAGGTGTTTCACGGTGACAAATACAGACTCTGAGTCACAGATGGCAGGTTGCTTTACTCACCTACTGAATAGTTAATGCCCTTTCCTGACCCTTATTCTGGTAATGTGATGCCCTGCTGCTGTTACAACGTTTCTCAAGCTTTGGTTCATTTTAAATAAAGCAAATCACGCTGTATTCCAAGGACAGTCGAACACTTTCTCTATCATTGCAATTTCAACTGTTTTTATTTTAATTTTGTTGAACCAGTTTGTGCAGGATTTTCATTGAAGCAGTACTTCAGACCCAGTGCAATACAGTACAGACAGACTATAATACTGTTCAACTGTGTTTGTAGTTATATTCAACAGCAATAGTCAAGGGCGTAGGCTGGTCTGACCGTGGGGGGGTGGAGATCTTGGCTGACCAGAAATCGAGACCTAGGGGAACGTGACCCCAATACCCCACATGACTCCAATTTGCAGTCACGTAACCCCCAATACCTACATGTGCCATCTTGGACGGCAAGCGTGATCCAGAACATGCACAATTCACTAAGCATGGCTTCAACAGCAACCGATAATGACAACGAAAGCAAAATATGCGAGAGTGTCGAAGGCAAAAGCAATGACACTATAATATTGTCAGATGTTGTCAATTATCTGACAGGTGACCAGAGGGTGCGGTATCTGAGTAAAATCCATCAATCCATATCTAACGCTGCAGTCAATGTTTAGGAATGTGTTAGAATGCGACCATTCTTCCCTTCCTGCTTTTGCCTACTTGGATATTTATACATATCTTGTCCATGGCCCATCTCCATTTACTGGCGAAGAGTTAAAAGCTTACAAATCAATGGAAGCTTACAAGTATTTTGTTGCCGGATTTGTAAGCTGTATGCAAAATGGGAACCAGGAACCGGCAAGAGAAACTACCACCTCATCACAGCTAAGGTGCGTGTTCTATCCCCAAATAGAGCTACACAAACAAGCGCTTATGCAATAATAAATTAAATTAAATTGGAAAACGATAAAATGACAGCGCATGCTTCCTCCTCTGTCTCTTTGCACAGCCAACAGCGTGACACGATATAACCATACTCACTGGTTATTTTGTATCACTCCGGGGAAATTAGTAACCGACAAACATCAACCAGTTGGGTAATGTTGAACCACTATTACTGATAATATTATGTTTGTTGATTGGTCAGCTCGGGTGTGCACATGCGCAGTGCCCATTACACGTTAAGTTCCGGTTTACTTCCTGACTCTAGTCATGCGGAACTTATCTCCGACTTTCTCTTCAATAACAGTCATTAAGTTTATTTATAAGATTGTGAATACACAATTTCTTGTCCAGCGGAACTCAACTCCTGCTGTGTGGGGGGTGCACGTACACCCCCAGCCTACACCCTTGATAGTGATTTTTTCCCCAAGAGGTAATCTTGCAGTAATTTTACAAATACAGATGCTCCCCGACTTACGTTCATTCGTTTTACGTATTAAAAAAAAAATTGTCAAATTTTGAGTTTAGCGTGCTCTCTGTAGTATGAGACGTACCTACATAGTATGCTGACATAATGACGCAGTGTCCACTGTTTACAAACGACAGACTGAACGTGCCCCTCCTTCTTCCCAGTTCATTGCGTCTTTCCCTTGTGTTAAGACGCCATCTCTGTGATCTTTGTGTTTACAATGTTTTTGCAGACTTTTGTAACCCTAAGCAAATATGGTTAGTCAGAAGCATAAGCCTACTAGTGATAGTGGTAATCAGAAAAAGCAGCAAGCCATCTCGTTAGAAAATTGATGCTGGTGTAAAACACGTGAAATGTTGCACGTTTCTTCTAAATGGCTCCGTCGACCATCGGAACCATTTACAAGCAGAAAGATCGCATCACAGAGCATGTTAAAAAGGTTATATTTGAGGAGTTAATTTGAATAAAATGTATCTATTTGAAATAATTTTGCTTGAATTTAATTTTTGAAATTAATGTTGATATTATTTGATATTTTACAATGTTATGTTTATAATAATTGATTTAAGGGTGTTTTATGAGATATGGTAATGGTGTTTATGGATGTATAGTACAGTATGAACATCATACATCAATGGAACATACACTAACTTTTTTTTTTTTTAACCACACACACCTTATGTTCGGCCATCCGGAACCGAACTAAAACTTAAGTTTGGGGAGTGTCGCTGTACAGCCATGTAGGTATGTCTATTATCACACAATCAAAAACGTATTATAGGAACATTTCTCCAACCCAATATGAGCCAATGGATGTCACTGCTGTCCCCCCCCCAGTACAGCCAGCTAGTTTATCAAAACCCTGCCATGTCTCTCACCCTTTATGGTCGTCTTTTTTCCCTTTTCCCCTTATTCTCAGGGGACACCACAGCGAATTTGGCATAGGTTTTTATGTTGGATGCCCTTCCTGACAACCCTTTTAGCAAGGGGCAGAAACATGCTTACAGCTCCTCTTGTCGAAAGTCAGCAGGAGTTCTTTTACATGAACCTCTCACCAGAGACCGCCTTTGATAACCCAGTTAGTTGCACTGGGGGGGGGGGGGGGACAGTGACAAGCTTGTGGAGAGTGGGACTCGAACCCCCAACCTTAGGATCAGCGATCCAGTGCCCTTTACCACCAGACCACCACTACCCTCTCATGGTCTATGGTGTGAAGTGTAAAAGAACCATTGCTGACTTTTGATAAGAGTATCTGCATAGCTGTCATCGTGTTTCTGTTCTGCAATGGCCTGGCAAGCTGTTCAAGGTGTACTTTACCCTTGCCCAATGTCCTGAGATGGGCACCAGCCTCCCCACGACCCGAAGCTTAAGTAATGTCCCAACATTTATTATTGCAATTATTTCTAGCCAGGTTTGTGCAGATAATTAACAAGGATGCAGCACTAAAGTTTCACTCATTCTGCATGTGCCTACATTCTTACTGTAAACCTTTAATCACACAGCAGGCCTTCACTTATTCCTCTTCCACTTTTACTGATTTAAAAAAAAACAAAAAACAATTGCCCTCAATCTGTTGATGGGAAACAATTGCCAAGGAGAGGATTGATTACACTGCAATGTTTAGGAATGTCTAGAAATTTGTCTTGTATCACATGCTTGAGTAGAGAAGGGTGAAATTCCCAAAGGGTCTTGCAAACATGCAACTCTAAACCTAAAGAAAATAACAAAAGTTATGCAATATAAAATCCTGGAGTGATTTCAGTACAAAGGATGATTGGGAACGTGAGAAGATGACAGAATATACCCTGCATTTACAACCAGTCAAATAACGATCACAAATGAGAAATCTGCAAGCTGTAGCATGGTACATACAATATGTTCTTCAGTCTGCAGTGACCTAGCGTATATAGTACATACATTTATATATCAATACATGTTGCCTGTATGACATTAACATACATAGAACACTTTAAAATTAACTTCCATATAAATTTAATGCAGCCGCAAGAGGGGGGGGCAGAGAAGTGTCCACCCTCACATCGGTCCCAAGCCCGGATAAATGCAGAGGATTGCGTCAGGAAGGGCATCCGGCATAAAACCAATGCCACAAATATGGGAGTCAAAACTAAAATACATACTGGATCGGTCGAGGCCAGGGTTAACAACGACCGCCATCAGTGCTGTTAATCAACAGGTTGCTGGTGGAAATTAGACTACTGGTGGTTGAAGAGGTGGGAGGCATGTCCATAGGCAGAGAGAAGAGGAAAGGCATGAGTCTGACTGAAAGTAGCGACTTTGAATGTTGGAACTATGACAGGAAAAGATAGAGAGCTGGCTGACATGATGCAAAGGAGGAAGGTGGACATACTGAGTGTTCAGGAGACCAGGTGGAAAGGTAGCAAGGCCAGAAGCTTAGGGGCAGGGTTTAAGCTGTTTTTTCATGGTGTGGATGGGAAGAGAAATGGAGTAGGAGTCATCTTGAAGGAGGGGTTTGTCAGGAATGTTCTAGAAGGGAAAAGTGTGTCAGACAGAGTGACAATTCTCAAGTTTGAACTTCACACCTTCAATTTCTATGTTGTTTGTGCTTATGCCCCACAGGCCGGATACGAGCGAGAAGAGAAGGAGAGATTCTGGAGTGAGTTAGATGAAGTGATGCAGAGCACCCCCAGGAGGTCAAAAGAGTGGTCATTGGGACAGACTTCAAGGGACATGTTGGTGCAGGAAACAGGGGACAAGGAAGTGATGGGCAGGTTTGGTATCCAGGAGCATAGGGTAACTTATGAAAGTGGAGGTAGGAGCACACAGGTAGACTACATCTTGTGTAGGCGATGTAATTTGAAGGAAGTCAGTGACTGCAAAGTAGTAGGTGAGAGTGTTGCCAAACAGCATAGGATGGTGGTGTATAGGATGACACTGATGGTGAAGGTGAAGAAGGAAAAGCAGAAGAAAGTGGTGGAAGCTGAAAAAGGAAGAGTGTAATGTTCAAGGAGGAGTTGAAACAGGCTTTGGGTGGTCAGGACGTGCTTCCACATGACTGGCCAAATACAGCTAATGTGATCAAGGAGACAGGTAGGAGAGTACTTTGTGTCATCTGGAAGGAAAGTAGATAAGGAAACTTGGTGGTGGATTGAGGAATGCAGGAGTGTGTACAAAGGAAGAGGTTAGCTAAGAAGAAGTGGGACATTGAGAGGACCGAAGAGAGTAAACAGGAGTACAGGGAGCCACAGCGTAAGGTGAAAGTAGCAGTGGCTAAGGCCAAACAGAGGGCATATGACGACTTGTATGATAGGTTGGACAGTAAGGAGGGAGAAAATTATTTATATCTGACCTTCTCTGTACTTCTCGATGAACATCCTCAAAGCAAACACTGCATCTGTGGTGCTCTTTCTTGGCATGAAACTAAACAGTTGTTCACAAATGCTGACCTCTGCCCTTGGTCTAGCTTCCACTATTCTTTCCCATATCTTCATTGTATGGCTCATTAAAGTTATCCCTCTGTAGTTGCCACAACTCTGCATGTCTCCCTTGTTCTTAAATATGGGCACCAGCACACTTCATTCCTCCGGCATTGTCTCACTCTCAAAGATATTTTGAATGTTCTTGTCAGAAAATCTACTGCTACCTCTCCTAGACACTTCCATACCTCCACCGGTATGTCATCAGGACCAACTGCCTTTCCATTCTTCATCCTCTTCAATGCCCTCCACACTACTCCCTTACTAATCTTTGCTACTTCCTGGTCCTCAGTCACCTCTTCTACTTTCTCTCTCTCATTTTCCTCATTCATCAGCTCTTCAAAGTACTCTTTCCATCTTCCCAGCACACTTCTGTCATCAGTCAATACATTTCCCTCTCTGTCCTTAATCACTCTAACTTGCTGCACGTCCTTCCCATCTCTATTTCTCTGCTGTGCCAACCTGTATAAATCATTTTCTCCCTCCCTACTGTTCAACCTATCACACAAGTCATCATACGCCCTCCGTTTGGCCTTTGACACTGCTACCTTTGCCTTACGCTGTGTCTCCCTGTACTCCTGTTTACTCTTTGGTCCTCTGCATCCCACTTCTTAGCTAACCTCTTCTGTACACACTCCTGCACTTACTCATTCCACCTTCAAGTCTCCTTATTTACTTTCCTTCCAGAGTACTCTCCTACCTGTCTTCCTGATCACATTAGCTCTAGTTGTCCAGTTATCTGGAAGCACTTCCTGACCACCCAAAGCCTGTTTCAACTCCTCCTTGAAAACACCACGACACTCTTCCTTTTTCAGCATCCACCACTTTGTCGTCTGCTCTGCCTTTGTCTTCACCATCAGTGTCATTCTGCACACCACCATCCTATGCTGTTTGGCAACACTCTCACCCACTATGACTTTGCATTCACTGACTTCCTTCAAAATACGTCGTCTACACAAGATGTAGTCTTGTGTAGGAGCGCACACACACACGTGCTCCTACCTCCGCTTTTCTAAGTCACCCTATACTCCTGTCTCGTCTGGAAGAAAGTATTCAGCACAGCCATTTCCATCCTTTTTGCAAAATCTATCAACATCTGTGTTCCTGTCCTGGATACCAAACCTGCCCCTCACTTCATCATCTCCTCTATTTCCTGCACCAGCATATCCATTGAAGTCTGCCCCATTGACCACTCTTTCACCTCTAAGGGTATTCTGCATCACTTCATCTAACTCACTTTAGAATCTCTCCTTCTCTCCTAGCTCACATCCTGCCCGTGGGACATAAGCACTAACATTGAACATCACGCCTTCAATTTCTAACTTGAGACTCACTCTGTCCGACACCCTTTTCACTTCTAGAACATTCCTGACAAACCCCTCCTTCAAGATGACTTCTACTCCATTTATCTTCCCAGCCACACCATGATAAAACAGCTTAAACCCTGCTCCTAAGCTTCTAGCCTTGCCACCTTTCCACCTGGTCTTCTGAACACACAGTCTGTCCACCTTCCTCCTCTGCATCATGTCAGCCAGCTCTCTACCTTTTTCTTTCATAGTTCCAACATTCAAAGTCCCCTACTCTCAGTTCTAGACTCATGCCTTTCCTCTTCTCTCTGCCTACGGACACGCCTCCCACCTCTCCTTCTTCGACCAACAGTAGTTCAATTTTCACCAGCACCCTGTTGATTAACAGCACTGATGGTAGTCATTGTTAACCAGGTCCTCAACCGATCTGGTATGAAATTCATTTTTATGATTTGAATTTTGTCACAAATTTATGTCAGATGCCCTTCCTGATTCAACCCCTGCATTTATCCGTGCCTGGGACCGGCGTGAGGATGAACACTGGCTTGTGCCCACCATCACGGCTGCATTAATAATGGCCTGATGTACGCCTCTGCGCAGTGGGCATAGCTAGGGAAACTGTATGTTCCCTGAACTAAACATACATCACCCAGTTAGGGCCAACTCCCCAAAGCTGGTATCTAATTGGTTACGGAACGCCAAGAAATTGACCACACTCCATTTCTGCAGTCCATTGAGCTTCCTTCCGGTGATACAACCATCAATACTGGAGATGGGACTTACCCCAGAGGGAGGCAAAGAACCCATCCACGAATATCCTGGAATAAGATCTAAAATTCACACTCCTTGAGCGTGCGAAAGCGACTGGTTGGCCTAAAAATATACATGTCAATGGAGAGTCCCTTAAACAACATTGGGATAATGCTAATCCAATGTTAGCCTTCCTGACTGAACATGCTTGACCAGCTCCCACGACTTAAGATCTACATACGCCATGATGCAGATGAAAATTTTCCTGCAAGCCATCAGGCACCCCTTGAACAGCAGTGGATGCTAAACTGCAAATGAAGGCCCGCGTCCTTATTTCACCGATTTCTAAGACCATTTCATCTACAAGTTTAAAAAAAAAAAAAAGTCAACTCAAATTCTGTTCTGAAGGACTCTTTCTGATGCTTCAAATGATTAAATTTATTTACTCTTTTGGTGTTTTTATGACCAAATTCCTGAATCTGCAATTGATAAGTGAAAACCAGTAAAAATCCTGCTTCAAAAATTCACAAAATCAAATTGATAAATTAAATGAAATAATATCAGTAACTCTTGACAGTGTTCTTTGCATAAGATTAATTATGTGTATGCTGCTGCCCGAACACTTGAACTCTGCTCAGTTTCCAAACCTACCACCTTCCTTTCGGCTCTTTCCCTTTTTTTTTACTCGGGAGTTGCCACAGTGAATCATCTGATTTGGCAGAGGTTACGTCGGATACCCTTCCTGTCACAACCCTTCAGCAAGGGACAGAAACACGCCAACAGCTTTGCAGCTACTCTTTATGAAGTCAGCAATGGTTCTTTTACACTTCACACCATAGACAGTGAGAGACATGGCCTGCCTTTGATAACCCAGTAAGCCGCACTGGGGGGGGAACCTTGTGGAGAGTGGAACTCGAACCCCCAAGCTTTGGATCAGCGATCCGGCACCCTATACCACCACTGCCCTTTCCAAACCTACCACTATTAAACTTGACAACAAAAGTAAAGGAAACCGGTTTAAACAAAAATTAAAAGAAATAAGGAGAGATGCACGAAGCGAGGGCTAGGGATCAGAGAGATCGCGGAGGAACAGAGTCACTGGAATCAATCTTCTGACAGCAGAGGGCAGCATTGCCGCTCCCATTTATAGCTGGCTGCCGCTGATTGCCGATTAGGACCAGGTGCGTTCCGCTCCGAAACTCCTCTACCGGCGATCGCCACGCCCCTCGCCCGCACCTGCAATAAACTGAGGAAAGGTAAGTGTCTCCAGTCAGCACAGACCATGACAGTACCCCCCCCCCCCTCCTTTAAGGGGCGCCACCTGGCGCCCGACCAGGCTTGTCCGGGAACTGCCGATAGAACGCCAACAGGTCCGGGTCCAGGATTAGGGAGCGGGGAATCCATGACCGCTCTTCGGGACCATACCCCTCACAGTCCACTAAATACTAAAAGCCTCGGCCCCGCCTGCGCACATCAAGGATCTTGTTGACCGTGTATGCGGGATGTCCGTCAATCAGTCGGGTGGCTTGATTAGGGAGACATGAAACACTGGATGCACCTTGAGTGAAAGTCTGAGTCGGACGGCACTGGGGTTTATGATTTTTCAATCGCGTAGGGCCCAGTGTATCGGGGAGATAGTTTCTTCGACTCAACTTGCAGGGGCAGGTCCTGGGAGGAGAGCCACACTTTTTGTCCGACCTTGTAGGGAGATGCAGGGGTTCGGAAGCGATCGGCCATCTTCCGGGGCAGCCTGTGCTGCCTTCCAGACCCGACGCGCTCTGTGGAATTGTGCCTGGATAGATGGGACGGCCACCTCGACCTCCTGGCTGGGAAACAGGAGGGGCTGGAACCTATTGATCACCATAAAAAGGGGGGACATCCCAGTGGCGATGCAGATCAGTGAATTGTGTGCGTACTCTACCCATGGGAGGTGTGTGGCCCAGGAAGCTGGGAGGCGACGCAGCGCAGGGAGGATCCTAGGCTTTGGTTCATGCCTGTCCGTTCGACTGGGGGTGGTAACCCGAGGTCAGACTGCAGGAAACTCCCAGGGTGTCGCAGAACGCCTTCCAGACTCTGGATGCAAATTGGGGGCCTCGGTCTGACATGTCCTGGGGAATGCCACGGAGGCGGAAGACGTGTTGGATCAGGAGACCCGCTGTTTCCATTGCCGAGGGAAGTTTGGGTAGGGCAACGAAATGGACCGCCTTGGAGAACTGGTCCGGTCCACTACGGTCAGGATGACAGTGTTGCCCTCAGACGGGGGTAACCCGGTGATGGAATCTACCGCTAGGTGCGCCTTGCTGGATACGGAGGAGCTGGGAGCTCGCCTCCTCACCTTTCACCGGATGATCAAACCTTCATTTCTTGCATGAACCGTTCGGCCTGGGAGCATAATTCCGGGGTGTGGGTAGCGACTTCCAGTGCCCAGGACGAAGCTTGCTCCGTAAGTAAGCTCATGATGAAAGCAGTTCTTGCTTGATCGGTGGCGTATGGGCTGCTGGCTGAAAACGAGAGCGCACTGGTGGAGGAACTATGCGCAGGAGCCGATCGTGCCCGAATACCTGGCTGGCGTGGGGATGAGTGGTTCTTGGTGCATGGGGAGTAACGCTGGTGCTGCTGCCGAAACGGAGGGTGAAGGGTGCGGGGGCGGGGTCGTGGCGAAGAGATGAGCAGCGTCCATCCTTCCTCCAAGCTGCTCCAAGCTGGTGGTGATGTGCTGGAGGGTGTCCACCATTTGGTGCAGGGTGGAGTCATGTCGTCCCAACAGGGCTCCCTGGTCAGGCAAGGCTTCCCGGAGCTGAGCGGTCTCCGCTGGGTCCATGTTCAGGTCAGAAGATTTTGTCATGCCTGGAGTATATGCGTCGGACCCAAAGATGCAGGAGACCATGTAAGAAGATTCAATGATTTATTAAACGTTCAGAACTGGAAATCGCTAGAAAACACAGAATGGCGGGAACTGGTCGTGCACGAAGCGCGGGCCAGGGATCAGAGAGATCGCCGAGGAACAGAGTCACTGGAATCAATCTTCTGACAGCGGAGGGCAGCATTGCCGCTCCCATTTATAGCTGGCTGCCGCTGATTACCGATTAGGACCAGGTGCGCTCCGCTCCGAAACTCCTCTACCGGCGATCGCCACGCCCCTCGCCCGCACCTGCAATGAACTGAGGAAAGGCGAGTGTCTCCAGCCAGCACAGACCATGACATGCCACTTTTGCACATATTTATTTATCTGATGATGCTCTTGTGAAATATGTGAAGACTCATGATGAAAGAAAGGACTTTCACAGATACTTCAAACGTGACAGGGTTGTTGCTCAGAATCTCAACTTTACTCGTGTTCATGGCGATGTACTGCTGGACATTACATCAATGTGTGTGAACCAGGTAAAGTCATTTACAAAATCAGCTCAGAGTCGCCATTTCAAGGAGCAGCTTTCTGCAAAGCCCCTTCGCCTGGATGAAGTCGGGCTGGTTTCAATAGTGAGACTGAGGGCTTTCTTTTTGCCACTCAGGACCAGTCCCTTCCTACACGCAATCGCCAATGTAATATTTTAAGGGGAAACGTCAATCCCAAATGTAGATTATGTAATGAATTTAGTGAGACTGAACACCTTGTCAGTGGTTGTCCTTCTCTGACACAAACTTCTTACTTGAAAAGACATGATAGTGTGGCACACTCATTTTACTACCGTCTTCGTCATGCTTGTGGTTTTGACTCAGAGGTTGTTCATCCATGGTACGACCCTGATCATGTTCAGGGCGTCATGGAAAGAATTCAAGCCTCTATGGAATCGGCCCATTTACAGCCTGTAGAAAATTGAAGCCAGTAAACCCGATCTTGTTCTGTTTGATAAAGCCAATGAAATTATCAGTATTATTAAATTTGCTGTCCCTTTTGACAGAAATGTGATTAGCAAGATTCAGGAAAAACGTGCAAAATACGCAGATCTCGCCAATGAAATGTCTCGCTTGTATCCAAACTACACAGTCGTCCGACTCCCCATTATCCTCGGTGCCCTTGGTTTGGTACCTCCTGAACTACTGACAGATCAAGAGAGTGCCCGAGTTTGCTACCGGGAACACAGCTCTTCTGACAATCTGGGCAATGCAGAAGGCTGCAGTGTTGGGGAGTCTCCATATTTTCCGGAAAGTTCTTGGTGGGTTCGACTCGACAGTGCTTCCTGGTAGAAGTCCCATTCGCTGTCTGGACTGCGTGTAGAGAGGGTGAAGACCCTGAGCTGATAATGAGCCTCACAAGCCTGATGTGCCAGGATCACCCGATCCCTCTCTGCTGCTTATCATTTTTAACTACATTATTATTATTATTATTATTATTATTATTATCAATAATAATAATAATAACAATAATAAAAATAATAATAACAATAACAATGATAAATTCATTTACATATTCACATGATTATTGACATATTTTCAACACATATATTTAGTGAGAACATTTTTGTTTCTAAATATAAATTCAATCTGAAATATCACCACAATCACTTTGTAAAGTTGGCAATTGATAATAGAGAAGATCATCTGTGTAGCATGAGGGCCCCACATGTGTCATCACATAGTTAATGTTTCATCAGCAACCTTTTGCATACAACTTCCTGCAGGTAAACAGTTCAGTTCAGTTCATTTTCTGTAACTGCTTAATCCTAATTAGGGTCACGGAGAGGCTGGCGCCCATCCCAGCCAACTTCGGGCAAGGGCAGAGTACACCCTGGACAGCTCGCCAGGCCATCGCAGGGCGGAAACACACCGACTGCTTTGCAGCCTACTCTTGTCGAAAGTCAGCAATGGTTCTTTTACATGCCTCACACCATAGACAGTGAGAGACATGGCCGGCCTTTGATAACCCAGTTAGCTGCACTGGGGAGGACAGTAACAACCTTGTGGAGAGTGGGAATCGAACCCCCAGCCTTTGGATCAGCGAGCCAGCGCCCTATACCACTAGGCCACCACTGCCCCCTTGCAGGTAAACAGTGAGCAGTGAAATATGTGAAAATATAACAAGCAAAACCATTTTCACACATGACACTAATTCAGAAAGTAGTCATGTGACAAAAAGTTTCCAACAAAACAATGATTTTAATACTTTAGCATATATTTTATCACTTTCCAACTATCCCTGAAAAAAAGACCAATGATAGGATTTGGAGGATGGTAGGTCAACTGCATGACGGACTAAATGTTAATTGATTAATAGACAAAACAACTATAAGCCTCAAAACAGTTTCATAAAGTTATGTAGTCAATGGAACACCTGAGGGATGTGTATTGGGCCCCCTATTATTGCATGACATTAGGATTTAGTGATATTTTATAAGAGAACAGGAAGTTGTAGAAAGGCCACTGTTTTACATGAAGGAGTATGAAAGCAAGGAAGAAATTTATTGTACACAGTGTGGAAATAATATTATGACATCAAATTAATAGAAGGTTGGAAATTACAGTGAGGTTTCAAGTTTTCTGTAGAAGACAATAAAACAGTATTTACAGGAGGAAAGGTGAAAGGAAGGCAGGGTAATATCAAGTACAACTACTAGTAGATAGAGTTGATAAAATCATGTTATTAGAGGCTCATTTTGACAGAAAAATTCTAACGTGGGCTGCACATACAGAAAAAATAGGTAATGAGATGAATTATATAAATAGAAATGGGATCCAAAAGGTCAGAACTGAAAACTATATATAGTGCAATGATTTAGTCGTTTATAAATTCTAGACCACAGGTGTCAACTCAAGGCCAAATCTGACCTGCCAGCTCATTTTATGTGGCCCACAAGAGCTTTCAAAAAATATGATCGTCTTCTTCTTCTTTTCCTTTCGGCTTTCCCTCTTTTTCAGGGGTCACCATGATTGTCCATTTTTTGCAGTGCATAGTTGTGGCGTAGTGGTTAGCACGTCCACCTCACAGCAAGAAGGTCCTGGGTTTGATTCCCCAATTGGTGCTTCTCTCCATGCCTTTCATCATAGCATATCTTCTTACATTTCTTAATTAATCTCAGATTTTGATTCTGCTTTTATTCTGCATATTCAAACAATGACTGTAATAAAATAATTTAATATAAATAAAATAAAATATAGATGTTAAACTCAAGTGGTGTAGTTAGCACGTCCACCTCACAGCAATAGGGTCCTAGGTTTCAGTCCTGACCTCGGATCAAGTGTTTCTGTGTGGAATTTAAATGTTGTCCTGTGCTTGTGCATGTTTCTTCTGGGTACTGTATTCAATTTTCCTTCCACAGTCTATAGATAATTTGAAGACATACATATTAGTCTAATTGACTGTTTCAAATTGCCCCAGTTGTGAGTGTAATCGTGAATGTCAAAGTGTGTGTGTGTGTCTGTGTGTGTGTGTGTGTTGCCCCTGTGGTGGACTGGTAATCTTTTCAGGGTGTACCCTGCCTTCACCCACAGTTCGCAAGAAGATTCAGCCTATAATAATGCACAATTTTGTCTATATTACCTCTTTTTGTTGTGATTCAATGACATGATGTTGTTTTTGACTCATTGAATTGTCCAATTACGAGCAGATAAAAAAATTACCTGGTTTAAGGTCCATTTTCCCTTTAGCCACAAATTATGAAAATAAAAGACAAGGATTAGAGGAACTTTCTGTTTCTGTATGTATTCTTTTAGCAACCATCACCTGTTGTCTGTGCTGCTACCCATGGGCAACAAGGAAGAGAGAGATTGCAGGCAAGAGAGAGGAAAGACTGCAAATTATTTCTGTAACCGCTTCATCCTAATTAGGGTCACGTGGAGGCTGGTGCCCATCCCAGCCAACTCAGGGTGAGGGCAGAGTACACCCTGGACAGCTCGCCAGGCCAGAAACATGCTGACGGCTTTGCAGCCTACTCTTTACGAAAGTCAGCAATGGTTCTTTTACATGCCTCACACCATAGACAGTGAGAGACATGGCCGGCCTTTGATAATCTTATCTGCACTGGGGGGCACAGTGACAACCTTGTGGAGAGTGGGACTCGAACCCACAACCTTTGGATCAGCGATCCGGCGCCTTATACCACTAGACCACCATTGCCCCTGACTGCAAATTATACTGAATGCAAATGACTCTGTAAATAATAGTTCTTAATAATTTTAAATACGTTCATATTAACATGAACAGTTATTGTTCATTTAAAATGATTCATTCTGAAGATTAGAAAAGAAAAGGAAAAGGATCCCTTTTCATTAGGCTGCCTGTACTTTGACTTGGAAATTCAGAGCATTAGCTTAGCACGAGCTAACTTTATATCAGCTTCTGGTTTCTAAATTGAGCTAAGTTCGATTTCTAATAGATTTCTTACACAAATAATCAGTTCCTGATATAAAATCCAGCTCAGTCAAGATGACCAGATAACGGCTGTCCATTCATTAACGTGCAAAACCGCTTTATCCTACAAAGGCTGCAGGGAGGCTGCAGAATATCTCAGGCTCGTTACCCGAATGTGCATGTTTTTTTTTTTAATTTAATTTAATTTTTTTAATTTATTTTTTAAATGTAGATGGAAACCAGATTACCCTGAGGAAACCCGCACAAGCACAGAGACAACATGTAAATTCATACTCAGGACCTTCTTGGTGATACTTATTGAAATACTATCATTATCAATTCTGTAGGTCAATATCAGAAAATTCTTTCCACAAAGCACAGATAGAGAAGCAGTAAGGGGAGATGAGAGACTCTGAATTTCTGAATATATATTGTATAAGAAATTATGAATATAACTTGTGATAAATTAGCTAGGTAAGCTAACTATGTCTTTCACAAGTCAGTTACATGTAAATGCTGACATACATTTCTTTGGTGCGTTTTTGATGATTTCACCATCATGCTGTCTTAGCAGTTGAAAAAGAACAACTTTCACAGTCATGATTTACAGTCACGATTGACCTCTTTGCTAAAATGTAAAATAGGTGGTCCTTAATGCTTAAAAAAACCCACTTAGTTTAGACTGAGTTGAAATATCACATGCCTATGAAAACTATGGTGTTAATTATTGTTTGGGAATGTTGGTGAAGAGAGTTCAATGATTTAAGCCACTGTTTGTTATTACAGTATTTGGATTTAAGAGTGAACAAATACTGTCATACAAATGCCAAAAGGGGAATGATCATGTATGTGAAAATCAATACATTCAACAGTCACAAATATCTCTACATTTTTACCTTTAGCAGCAATAGTTTTTGTGGCAGTGTGGGTGGGGTGGCAGTGATTGTGGCAGCGTGGGTGGAGCAGTGTGTCTTCATCCGGATAGACAATAACTTTCAACGACTATTAACTGCATATTGAGTTCTTGGACCTCCTAGGTACTAGTTTTGTGCACTAATATAATTGATTTATGAAATACAGGCAAGGTTGGAATGTTGACATCTGCTATCAGGGCTGTCAAAGTATATAAAATGGTTATTAGCATTAAAAAAGAAGCTTGTGTATTTAATGTTGGTTGTGTTCATGTTTGGACATTTGAAACTGAAATCTTTTTGGCTGGGCAGTAGTGGCCTGGTGGTAAGGTGCTAGACCACTGATCCTAAGGTTGGGGATTCAAACCCCACTCTCAACAGGTTGTCACTATCCCACCAGTGCAGCTAACTGGGTTATCAAAGGCTGGCCATGTCTCTCACTGTCCATGATATGAAGCATGTAAAAGAACCATTGCTGACTTTCGACAAGGTAAGGTAAAGGTAAAGCCTGTTGGGTTTTTACACCTGAGCCTAGTGGCTCATCAGGCCGGTGCTTATCCCTGGTTTCCATAGCATGACGCAACCAGGAGTTCAACTCTCCCTGGATGGGATGCTAGTCCATTGCAGGTTACCTTCCCAGTATATTTTTACTGGTACCCATTTATACTGCTGGGTGAACAGAAGAACACTTGTGGTTGAGACCTTGCCCAGGGGTCTTAGCACAGTGAGGGTCTCAGTGGGATTTGAACTCACAACCTCCCGATCATGAGCCAGCACCCTAACCACCACACCACCGGCCCCACTGGCTTTCGACAAGAGTATCTGCATAACCGTCAGTGTGTTTTTGCCATACGATGGCCTGGTGAGCTGTCTAGGGTGTTCTCTGCCCTCTTCCAGAGTCGGCTGGGATGGGCGCCAGCCTCCCCACGACCCTAATTATGATTACACGGTTCAGAAAATGAAGGAATGAACTAGTTATAGCATTAGCTATGGCAACCCTATGATACCATAAAGAAAAAAAAAAATCATCGTTTTCTCAGTATTTTTTACCCCTCAGAAATTATCTTGAACAGCTTAGTGTCCTGTCCTTCCCATAATTAAGAGCCATTGGGCATTCACTACAGTCTTTTCACAATTATTCTGAAAAAACATGCTGACCTGGAGGCCAGCTCAATATGTTGTTTACACCAAGCAAAGCCAACCAGCTTGATGAATAATTGGCTTAACAAAGCCTACATCAAAACAATCACAAACTCTGTCAGATGATGTGTGCATTAAACTGTGTGGAAAAACATTTCACATTAGAATCCAAGAAAACAACTTCCTATGTAAATCACAAGGAAAGAGAAAAGGTAACAGGAAATGAATGAATGTATGAATATCTTTGGCTTTTACAGAGCATTCTGTTCCACTACAGAAACCTAAAATGACTGCATGTTTTCTTTTCCTTTAGGCTGTTCCCTTTAGGGGTTCAGTCACCACTGCAAATCATCTACCTCCATCTCACCCTATCTAACACTGAGATTTTTTTTCTTCTTCTTTCAATCTCTGATTTTATGTTCATTTGCATCACCTGTCTTGTTACTATAGTAATCCGTTTAACAAGTTCATGTTACGGGGCAGTGGTGGTCTAGTGGTATAAGGCGCCGGATCGCTGATCCAAAGGTTGGGGGTTCGAGTCCCACTCTCCACAAGGTTGTCACTGTCCCCCCCCAGTGCAGCTAACTGGGTTATCAAAGGCCGGCCATGTCTCTCACTGTCTATGGTGTGAGGCATGTTAAAGAACCATTGCTGACTTTCGACAAGAGTAGGCTGCAAAGCCGTCAGCGTGTTTCCGCCCTGCGATGGCCTGGCGAGCTGTCCAGGGTGTACTCTGCCCTCGCCCTGAGTTGGCTGGGATGGGCACCAGCCTCCCCGTGACCCTAATTAGGATGAAGCGGTTACAGAAAATGAACTGAACAAGTTCATGTTCAATGCTTCCATTGATCCATTGTTTTGTGTTTTTCTTGAGATCAGTTGCTTACCTGAGTTAGATTGTGTTGTCTATTTAGTGCAAATTCGAAGGAGGAATACAAAACAGCCAAAACGGTGGCGCCTTTTTGGGTTCCTGTGACACGGGCATGGGGTATTCCGTCAGGTCATGTTCCATGCCTATGGTGCTCAGGAGCTTCACTATGATGTCACAATGAGAAACACTGGAGGTGTTTGTGATGAAATAGTAATAAGAGAGCCCTAAGATGAATACTATGTCACAATATGAAAACATTAAAATGAGGCTACAATAGGCAGAATTCACAAATCTGCTGGTTAGTTATTCGCCCCTCAGTCAAGAGACTTTTTAACATCGATTCTTATGGGCCTGGTTTTCCACTATATTTGACGTGAGACTGAGGATTCATATAAAAGTTCAGTACAGTGAGTCGTTGACTTGTGACTGCGTTTGGTTCTGACAGACTGTTCGTAACTCGATCTGGTCGTATGTCGAATTTCCATCCAAATACACTCACGCCAAACAAAAACAGATGAATGAATCTCGCGCAATTAAATCTGTACATCTATTTTCAATTCCACGTCACTGTGACACGCAGCGGAGAGCCAATCCTTCCTATACTCCACTGTGTGGGCGGGTCCGATAGCTTCAAACTCCAATTTTATTGGATTATAACAATAGCCACAGTCTGTGCGTGTTGTTTGAGTAAAGAGATAAATTTCCCTCATTTTGATTGGCTCATTTCCACGAAGCCAAGCACAGGTGACAAACAAACACAAAAGGACAGACATGGAAAAACTTCAACCTGCAGACCAGCTGAGTGCCAAAACTTTGGACACGCTTCCAGTCATAAACACTGTAGTGTGCGAGTCCAATAAAATTAGAGTTTCAAGGTATTGAACCTGCCCACTCAGAAAGGATTGGCTCTCAGCTACGTGCCACAGTGACGTGCCATTGAAAGTAGATGAATAGATTTGCTCTGAGCAGTTAGAAAGTGAAGCTGCATCATCTCCTGCTTGGCCTTTTAAGATACTGGCGCTGCCGGCAGCCCAAACAACTGTCGTACACAACACTCGCACTGCACTGTCATGAATCATGCTTCACCACTTTTGCGGTCATAAAGTCGATCAGTCGTAACTCGCATAGGTCGTAAGTCGATGACTCACTGTATTCGTGAAGTTAGGGATTGTGTTTTCCCACTGCATCATGTTAACCAACCATACACTCCATTTGAGTCATGCGAGTCACATGGGGTGCCTCGCTGGTCTTCAAATTCAAACATTATCTGTAACGATACACACATGTATAGTACATTAGCACATAATTAAATCACATCAAGAAAAAAATACAGCCATAACTCAATCACCCTCATCTTCAGAAATTAGTCCAAGGTTTTACAGTTACATCAGTGTTTCTCAAATAGTGGAAGGGGACGGGGCTGGTGTGACACCGGGGAGGGCGCGGTGTGATGCTGGGGGAGCGCGTATGACTCTGGGGAACATGCTTTTCTGGAATAGTGTATGAGAATTAAGTGTAATTGTTCCTCCACTCTAGTAGTTGGCAGTGGCACTCTCATTGTCACGCTATGGCGTAGCGTATTTTCGCACGAGCAAATGATATGAAGTGCAATAAACAACCCCTCAAGAAACAACACAGAAAATTTTCTAACAGGAACGAAGAGAAAGGTGGAGAGAGATGGAGATAATAAGTTGAATGAGTTTAAATAAGGATGTATTTATTATTTCACACACATTGGTGCACTTTAAATTTTTTCCATTACAGATTAAAGAACGATGTTAACGAAGTTTTTCTTTCTTGTAAGTTGAGCTATGCAGTATTTCTTTATTTTCATTTTTTTTACGTTAATAAAGATACAATGTTATGCAGAGGTGTACTAATAACAATTTTATACACAAATACTGTAATACCACTTATAGTCGTTCGCGGGTGAAATGTTTTTTCTTCCTAGAGGGGGCGCCACAGAAAATAATTGAGACGCACTGATTTACATCCAAGCCTAAGGCCACAATACCTCAACAGAACAATAAGTGATGACTTACACTTTCCTTCAGTTTTAATGGCGCCTGATCAGAATTAGAGCCTTGTTCAGTCATAACACCAGCATGCTCACCCAGGCTGAACATCTCATTACACATGGTGTCTGCAAATAGGATATATTTAAATTACATTGAGCAGCAGCTAAAACGTTCTTCTTCATAAAATCTAATTATGACCTCACCGAGATCATCAAGATCTTCAAGAATGAGTTGCTCAAAAGTATTTAATCTGTTACTTGAAGCTGTAAAGTAGGTAAGCACGGAGTCGGGAAGGTCATTTTCTTGCGGTAGTTTAAAACAAAAAAGTCAAGTTAATGAAGCTCGTGAGTCAATTACACAAGTGATTATAAACATTTTATTGAATACACACACTGTAGATAAATATTAGGCTACATGCCCCCCACTCACCCACACCTTTTCAACAGATGAAATCTTCCTCATTGTCTGTGTCACTGTCAGAGCCTTTGTCAGAGAGATTCACACTCAGCTTCTCCAGTGCTTCTTCTATAGCGTGGTCAATATCATCTGCATTCATCCTAATCAAAGTAAAGTTCATATAAGTCCATTTAACTAATTAATACCATGTAGGCTTACCTTGATCTATCCAGCTATCTCCAGGGATAGAGAACGCTTGAGTAGTTGTACTTTTCCATCATATATAATCTTGTATAATCTTATCTTCTTTTCCTTTCGGCTGTTCCCTTCAGGGGTTCCCACAGAGAATTATTTGCCTCCATCTCACCCTATCCCATGCATCTTTTTCTCTTACACCAACTACCTTCATGTCCTCCTTCACCACATGCATAAACCTCTTCTTTGGTCTTCCTCGAGGTCTGGTAGTTCCAACCTCCGCATCTGACTACCAATATATTCACTATCCCTCCTCTGTACATGTCCAAACCATCTCAATCTAGTCTCTCTGCTGTTGTCTCCAAAACTTCTTACATGTGTTGTCCCTCTGATATACTAATTTCCGATCCTATCCAAACTCATTACTCCTAAAGAGAACTTCAATATTTCCATCTCTGTTACCTCCAGCTCTGCCTCATGTCTTTTCCTCAGTGCCACTGATTCTAAACCATACAACATCGCTGGCCTCATCAGCATCTTGTACACTTTTCCTTTCATTCTTGCTGATACCCTCCTATCACACATCACACCGGACACTTTTCTCCAGTCATTCCAACCTGCCTGCACACTCTTCTTTGTCTCTTTTCCACATTCTCCATTGCTCTGGATTGTTGAGCCTAAGTACTTAAAATCCTCCACATTCTTTATCTCTGCTCCCTGTAACCTCACCATTCTTCTTGGGCTCTTCTTGTTCACACACTTGTATTCTGTCTTACTGATAAAGGTAAAAAAGGTAAAGTCTGTTGGGTTTTTACACCCGAGCCTAGTGGCTCATCAGGCCGGTGCTTATCCCCGGTTTCCATAGCGTGAAACGACCAGGAGTTCAACTCCCCCTGGATGGGACGCGAGTCCATCGCAGGTTACCTTCCCAGTAAATTTTTACTGGTACCCATTCATACTGCTGGGTGAACAGAGGCACACATGTGGTTAAGACGTTGCTCCGGGTTCTTAGCACAGTGGGGGTCTAACTGGGATACGAACCCTCAACCTCCTGATCATGAGCCCAGCACCCTAACCACTACACCACCGGCCCCCTGCCTTACTGAGGCTAACCTTCATTCATCACCTTTCCAGGGCATACCTCCATGTCTCCAGATATTCCTCCACTTATTCTCTGCTCTCACGACAGATCACAATGTCATCTGCAAACGTAATAGTACATCGAGATTCTTGTCTAACCCCGTCTATCAGCCTGTCCATCACCATAACAAACAAGAAGGGGCTCAGAGCTGACCCATGATGCAGTCTCACCTCCAGCTTGAACTCTTCTGTCATGCTGACAGCACGCCCCACCACTGTCTTACACCTCTCATACATGTCCCGCATATATATATATGTGTGTGTGTGTGTGTGTGTAGAGAGAGAGAGCGAGAGAGAGATACACACACACACATAAGATAAGATAAGATAAGATAAGATACAGCTTTATTAATCTCACAATGGAGAAATTCACTGTTACAGGCTCTTGAGGTACTATCAGTAGGGGGTGCAAAAATAGATACAAGTACGAACATACACACATACATATATATTATATAAGTAAATATATATATACACACACACACACACAGTTGGCCCCCTTCTTACAAAAAACCCTGAATATGAAAAATCGAATATATGAAAAACATTTTCCTAAATGTCCTCTGTATACGAAACAACTTCTTCTTATGAAAAGTGCCAAATGAGCCATTCAGACATTCAAACAATGCTCGAGTTGCTCTCTCATTGGCTGTCTCCCAACATCCCGCCCTGCTGGCCTCCCAATGGCCAGAAGGGAACTGAATCTCCATAGTACTGTACCTATAATGCTTGTTTGTCACACGCGTAAAGAAGAGATGTACTGTTGGTTCGTGAGTTTCGTGAGTTTTTTTGAGAGTGCTCATTGCAGCTTATTTTTCTTAAGTTGTTTAATTCAGTAAATGATTAATAAATGTTGTACGCTCCGCCGAGTGTGCGCAGCGCCCGCATCGTCTGAAGAACATGATCTTCATGTGCGGCCATGGCACTTGCCAGCTGTGCGGCGACCGGATGAGCGAGTGCCCTATCTGCTGAAAGACTATCGAGACACGGATCCTGCTGTATTAGATCTCCGGGCTTTCGGCTTCTCTTTGCTTCTCACTGTAGCTCATGCTCAGCAGTGTTACGTCAGCTCTTTTTATTTTTGGGTATCGTCTTAAAGCGCTACCTTCTAGAATGAAGTTTTGGTGCATCATACAAATGTGGCGTGCTCCGACGAGTGTGGGCGGCATCCGCATTTGGCGGAGCACGCCACAGTGCACGACACATATGTAGCACGCTCCGCTGAGTGTGGGCGGTGCTCGCATTCGACGGAGTGCGCTACGGATTGCACCACGGATTGCACCACAAATGTTTAATAATGAATGTAAAAATGAATAAAAAATGTTTAATAATGGTTTAATTAATAAATATGTTAATAAAATGTTTAAACGGTTTTATAAATAATTTTCTTTTATTTTTAACACATATTTCATACAGATTTAATACAAAATTGGTGTACTTTTATAATTTTTAAAGGGTTAAAGGGGTAGTCTTGGGAGCCTTGGAACGAATCATGCGTTTTACATGTAAAATGCGCCTCTACTTACAAAAACTCCAGGTTCCGGAAAAAAGTGCTGGAACAGATTAATTTAGTAAGAAGGGGGCCGACTGTATATATATATATATATATATATATATATATATATATATATATATATATATATATATATATGTGTGTGTGTGTGTGTGTGTGGTCCCCCCCCCAAATATTTGTATCCCTTTTAGTTAATCTAAATCATAGGCACTTAGACTGGTCAATGGGAGTTTATCATGGTAGGTCATATTTAGGTAATTAACTTCTGGGTCACTTTTCACTTCATACGGATCTTTATTGTTAATTTTCTTTCATGTCTGCAGATATATGGCTATACAGACGCGTCCAACGTGTTTACGTAGGGTATTTTATAGGTTTCGTTCATCCAGTCACGATTCACGCAGTGGAGTGTGGAAATAAAACAAATTTGTCGCTGTAATAATGCTATCGCTTTGTTTATAAGACACAAGATGGCAGCCGTTGCGAAGGCTTATGGGTAATATGCTCGAACACAGAAACCCAAAGAATTCATTAAAATCTTGCTCGTGTCAATATTTTTTACAAGTATATAATATGTGTGTGTGCAAATATCCATTTATATTTCATGAGAATTTTCAGTAAAATGGACAAAAACGTGTTGAAAACAGCTTGTTCTGGCAACGTCATAACCTCGTCATGCTCGGGTGTACCAGTAGGGAGTATCAGTAGGGAGTACCAATATGGCGGTCGGTGACTTTAACCTGTTCACAAGTGCACTGCAGTTGTATAGAGAAAGAACTCTGTGATCCAAACCGACACGTCTATGATCCATACACACTACTTTTCCAAGTAAACATACGTATCCTAAAAAATGCAAAGCATTCATTGCTGTCCGTGTTATTTTAAAAGAAAAGAAAGTAAAAACATTTAAACACGTTGTTTGTCCCTCACTGCACCCTGTAGTTTTTGGTTTCTATGCCAACCCTGACTCCGCAGGCCACAAGCGTAAATATCTCACTGGCTTCTCAAGTTAATTAGCGTTAAATAAAAGCAAAATAACTAGATCTTGATACACTCCATCACGGATCAAGATTTTTATACGAAAGGTATTTATTTAGTGGTTTTGCTTTCATGTCACACTGCAACGTTTAAGGTTAATGCACTGTGTTAATGCACTTAATGTACTGTGTTGGGTTGTAGCTGGGAACTACAGAACTGTAAACTGTCCAATAAGCAGTTTTAAGGGAGTTTTTGCGGAAAACTAATATTTTTTTAAGATTAAGATTTTTTTAAATTATAATTGATGTAACAAATTTATTTGTATTTTGCATGTTTCATGTTTATAAATAACCAGGAAATATGAATTTTAGTAATAACATGAATAAAATAGCTCTCTTTTATGTGGATGTTGAATTGAAATACTATTTTATATATGCAAATATTTTACAGAAATAATTTTTCTGTGCACGGCATAGTGGGTAGCATTTCCACCTTACAGCAGAAAGGTCCTGGGTTCAAATCTCTGCATGGGTGTACAGTATCCGTGTGGAAAAATCAATAGAATAAAATCATTCACTCACTTGCTTAACTGGTTAATCCCACAAACTCCCACCAGACTATTGTAGGACAACACATGCAACCCTTCAGTCACATCCACTCCTGGAGGTAATTTGGAACAACCAATTTGCCTAATGTGCAAATCTTTGGACTGTGGGAGAAACTTGAGTACTTGGAAGAAACCAATTCAAGTACGGGAAATGCATACTCCATACTGAAACGGCCGAGTCCGGAACCTGAACCTAGGCCCCAAACCCATGTCCTTCTTGCTGTAAGGTGAACGTGCAAAGCACTCCGCCCTGGTGCTGCCATGCAAAAATCTTCTTGGATACTGACTTTAAGAAAAAACAAGGGCAGCGGTAGCCTGGTGGTAAAAGGTAGGTGCTGGATCACTGATCCTAAGGTAGGAGGTTCAAGCCCCACTCTCAACGGGTTGTCACTGTTGTGACCCCAGTGCTACGAACTGGGTTATCAAAGGCCGGCCATGTCTCTCACTGTCTATGGTGAGATGCATGTAAAAAAAACATTGCTGACTTTCATCAAGAGTAGCTGTCCAGGGTGTACTCCGTCCTCACCCAGAGTTGGCTGAGATGGGCACCAACCTCCCCATAGGGTGCACAGAAGAAATTGACCAATGTTTGAAACATAATACACTGAAGTTTGACACTGCAGTTCAGTGTTTTTTTTTTTTTCTAGATGCACACAGATAATAAGAGTACTAACCACAGTACACGGCTTCTAGTAGACAATTCTTGATAGTATTTTTCTACATTGTATTGACCTGATTTGATGCCCAAGAGAAAGGATTAGATACTTACATACTATATAGAGCTCATTCTATTGATATGCATTACATATGTTTTAGTCATTATTGGCTGAATGAGAAACGGATGAGAAAGAAAGAGGCCTATGAAATGTCCTTGAAAGAGAAGCATTCAGTTTAAATTATATTTAAGTGATACATAAGTACTTAGGCTTAACAATCCAAAGCAATGGAGAGTGTGGAGAAGAGGTGAAGAGGCGTGTGCAGTCAGGCTGGAATGATTGAAGAAAAGTGTCTGGTGTGATGTGTGATAGGAAGGTATCAGCAAGAATGAAAGGAAAAGTGTACAAGACGGTGTTGAGGACAGCGATGTTGTATGGTTTAGAAACAGTGGCCCTGAGGAAAAGACAGGAGGCAGAGCTGGAGGTAGCAGAGATGAAATTGTTGAGGTTCTCTTTGGGAGTGAAGAGGATGGATAGGATCAGGAATGAGTACATCAGAGGGACAACACATGTAAGAGGTTATGGAGACAAAGTCAGAGAGGCTAGATTGAGATGGTTTGGACATGTGCAGAGGAGGGATAGTGAATATATTGGTAGTAGGAAGCTGAGGTTGGAACTACCAGGCAGAAGACCTAGAGGAAGACCAAAGAGAAGATTTATGGATGTGATAAAGGAGGACATGAAGGTGTGAGAGAAGTAGACGCAGAGGATAGGGTGAGATGGAGGCAGATGATTCGCTGTGGTGACCCCTGAAGGGAACAGCCTAAAGGAAAAGAACAAGATAAGATTATATAAGATTATATATGATGGAAAAGTACACTACTCAAGCATTCTCCATCCCTGGAGCTAGCTGGCTAGATCAAGGTAAGCCTACATGGTATTAATTAGTTAAATGGACTTATATGAACTTTACTTTGATTAGGATGAATGCGGATGATATTGACCACGCTATAGAAGAAGCGCTGGAGAAGCTGAGTGTGAATCTCTCTGACGAAGGCTCCTACAGTGACACAGACAATGAGGAAGATTTCACTGCATCTGTTGAAAAGGTGTGGGTGTGTGTGTGTGTGTGTGTGTGTGTGTGTGTGTGTGTGTGTGCGTGAGTGGCATGTAGCCTAATATTTATCGACAGTGTTTGTATTCAATAAAATGTTTATAATCACTTGTGTAATCGACTCATGAGCTTCATTAACTTGACTTTTTTGTCAAGTGACTCCGTGCTTGCCTACGTTACAACTTCAAGTAACAGATTAAATAATTTTGAGCAACTCATTCTTGAAGATCTTGATGATCTCAGTGAGGCCGTATTAGATTTTATGAAGAAGAAAGCTTTAGCTGCTGCTCAATTTAATTTTAATATATCCTATATTCAGACATGCAGCCGGGGGGGGGGGGGGTGGGGGGGGGCACAAACCAGTGTCTCTCCCTCATGCCGGTCCCAAGCCCGGATAAATGCAGAGGGTTGCGTCAGGAAGGGCATCCGGCGTAAAACAAACGCCAAATAAACTATGCGAATCACAAGAAAGAATGACATATCGGATCGGTCGAGGCCCGGGTTAACAACGACCGCCATCAGTGCCGTCAACCAACAGGGTGCTGATGGAAATTGGACTACTGTTGGTCGAAGACGTCGAAGAAGGAGAGGCGGGAGGCGTGCCCGTTGCCAGAGAGAGAAGAGGAAAGGCATGAGTCTAGGACTGAAAGTAGGGACTTTGAACGTTGGAACTATGGCAGGAAAAGGTAGAGAGCTGGCTGACATGATGCAGAGGAGGAAGGTGGACATACTGTGTGTTCAGGAGACCAGGTGGAAAGGTAACAAGGCTAGAAGCATAGGAGCAGGGTTTAAGCTGTTTTATCATGGTGTGGATGGGAAGAGAAATGGAGTCGGAGTCATCTTAAAGGAGGAGTTTGTCAGGAATGTTCTAGAAGTGAAAAGAGTGTCAGACAGAGTGATGAGTCTCAAGTTAGAAATTGAAGGTGTGATGTTCAATGTTGTTAGTGCTTATGCCCCACAGGCAGGATGTGAGCGAGAAGAGAAGGAGAGATTCTGGAGGGAGTTAGATGAAGTGATGCAGAGTACCCCCAGGGGTGAAAGAGTGGTCATTGGGGCAGACTTCAATGGACATGTTGGTGCAGGAAACTGAGGGGATGAGGAAGTGATGGGTAGGTTTGGTATCCAGGACAGAAACGCAGAAGGACAGATGTTGGTAGATTTTGCAAAAAGGATGGAAATGTCTGTGGTGAATACTTTCTTCCAGAAGAGAGAGGAGCATAGGGTGACTTATAAAAGTGGAGGTAGGAGCACACAGGTAGACTACATCTTGTGCAGGCGATGTAATTTAAAGGAAGTCAGTGACTGCAAAGTAGTAGCGGGTGAGAGTGTTGCCAAACAGCATAGGATGGTGATGTGCAGGATGATGCTGATGGTGAGGAAGGTGAAGAAGGCAAAGGCAGAGCAGAAGACAAAGTGGTGGAAGTTGAAAAAGGAAGAGTGTCGGGTTGTCTTCAAGGAGGAGTTGAAACAGGCTTTGGGTGGTCAGGAAGTGCTTCCAGATGACTGGACAGCTACAGCTAATGTGATCAGGGAGACAGGTAGGAGAATACTTGGTGTGTCATCTGGAAGGAAAGTAGATAAGGAGACTTGGTGGTGGAATGAGGAAGTGCAGGAGTGTGTACAAAGGAAGAGGTTAGCTAAGAAGAAGTGGGACATTGAGAAAACCGAAGAGCGTAAACAGGAGTACAGGGAGATACAGCGTAAGGCAAAGGTAGCAGTGTCAAAGGCCAAACAGAGAGCGTTTGATGACTTGTATGCTCGGTTGGAAAGTAAAGAGGGAGAAAATGATTTATACAGGTTGGCACAGCAGAGAAATAGAGATGGGAAGGACGTGCAGCAAGTTAGATTGATAAAGGACAGAGAGGGAAATGTATTGACTGATGACAGAAGTGTGCTGGGAAGATGGAAAGAGTACATTGAAGAGCTGATGAATGAGGAAAATGAGAAAGAAAAAAGAGTAGAAGAGGTGACTGTTGAGGACCAGGAAGTAGCAAAGATTAGTAAGGGTGAAGTGAGGAGGGCATTGAAGAGGATGAAGAATGGAAAGGTAGTTGGTCCTGATGCCAAACCGGTGGAGGTGTGGAAGTGTCTAAGAGAGGTAGCAGTAGATTTTCTGACAAGAACATTCACCAAGGTCTTAGAGAGTGAGAGAATGCCAGAGGAATGGAGGAGAAGTGTGCTGGTGCCCATTTTTAAGAACAAGGGAGACGTGCAGAGTTGTGGCAACTACAGAGGGATAAAGTTGATGAGCCATACGATGAAGTTATGGGAAAGAATAGTGGAAGCTAGACTAAGGACAGAGGTCAGCATTTGTGAACAACAGTTTGGTTTGGTGAAGTAGGACATGAAGGCAGTTGGTGTAAGAGAAGAAGATGCAGAGGATAGGGTGAAATGGAGGCAGATGATTCGCTGTGGCGACCCCTGAAGGGAAAAGCCGAAAGGAAAAGAAGACACCTCTGCATAACATTGTATCTTTATTAACATTAAAAACAACAAAAAATAAAGAAATACAGTTCAATTTACAATAAAGAAAAACTTCATTAACATTGTTTTTAATCTGTAACAGAAAAGAATTAAAGTGCACCAATGTGCCTGAAATAAAAAAAAATCCATCCCTATTTAAACTCATTCAACTTATTTATGTGTTAATATCTCCGTCTCTCTCCACCTTTCTCTTCTTTCCTGTTATAAATTTTCCTGTGTTGTTTCTTGAGGGGTTGTTTACTGCACTTCATATTGTTTGCTCGTGCGAAAAACCGCTACACCATTCCACAACGATAACAGCACCCCTGCCAACTACTGGAGTGGAGGTGCAATTACACTTAATTCGCGAACACTATTCCAGAAAGACATGTTCCCCAGGTCATACGCACTCCCCCAGCATCACACCGCGCCCTCCCCGGTATCATACCGTGCCCCCCCCCCCCACTATTTGAGAAACACTGATGTAACTGTTAAAACCTTGGACTAATTTCTGAGGAAGACAAGGGTGATTGAATTATGGCTGTATTTTTTTCTTGATGTGATTTAATTATGTGCTAATTTATTATACGTGTGTGTATCTTCACAGATAAAGTCTGAAATTGAAGACCAGCTAGGCACCCCATGTGAATCGCATGAATCAAATGGAGAGTATGGTTGGTTAACATGATGCAGTGGAAAAACAAAATACCTAACTTCACTAATACTGTACTTTTATGCGAATTCTCACAGTCTCACTTCAAATCTAGTGGAAAACCAGGCCCATAAGAATGGATGTTAAAAAGACTAGTCTCCTGACTGAGATCTCTCTTATTACGATTTTATCATAACCACCTCCAGTGTTTCTGATTGTGATATCATAGCAAAGCTCCTGAGCACTATGACCTGACGGAATATCTCATACCCGTGTCACAGGAAACCCAAAAAGACGCCACCTTTTTGGCTGTGTTGTACTACAGTACTCCCTCACATGGCAATAGCCAACAATATATATAAAAATATTTATAATGAAAGTGAAACACAGGAAATAGCAAGTTCATACACCATTACTCAGATTTGCACTGAATAGACCACACAATCTAACTCAGGTAAGCAACTTATCTCAAGAAAAACACAAAACATCAATGGAAGCACTGAACATGAACTTGTTAAACGGATTACTATAGTAACAAGACAGGTGATGCAAATGAACATAAAATCAGAGAGTGAAAAAAGAAAACTCGGTGTTAACCTCTAACTCCAGACTGTAATCAGGAGACTCAAGGGAGACTTATTTATTTCATAGTTCCAGTGTAAAAGCAAAACTCAGACACGTCTTTATACTGACAAACTGCAGAATTTATTAAAATTCAACCTGTAACTTAACTCTTTTCCACTGTTAAAACTTTACTCGCCAAGTTTTCTCCCTCTCAAGTAGCATCAGTCACAATCACCGTACATGCATACAAACACAAGCTGCTGTATCTTAAAGGAGCCGAACTACTCATAATAACAGCCACCAGTACCAATCAGTGTAGACATCTATGGGAAGCTCCACTTTTAGGCAATGTCTAAATCTATTATTAACTGCTTGTCTTGTCCTTAAGTATCTCGTATAGGGAGGCCCGAGCCTATCCGTCTCTAGATGAAGATGGGGAACACCCTTAACAGTTTGTCAGTCCATTGCGGGCCCAAGTGGTAAAAATTAAGGACGCACTTTTAACATTAATATTTGGTTGCTGTACCAGAGTTCAAACCTGACTCCCCACAGTAATTTGACCTCACCAATCAGCACAGAGTTTACACAGGTTTTCCACCAAGGAATCCAGAAAATCTCTGACTGTGAAAAACATACATGTGTTTACATGTACCTTGTAGGAATCCATTGTTGTTTGGTGTTGTTAAGTTGGTAAAATACTTTTCTACAGCATATTCATTCATACAGTGAAAACAGATCCAGATTCCCGCGACTGATGTGATCAATGTGCCAATGATAAGGGTCAGATTTTAGTGTTTATTTATTATTTTATTTATTTAAATATACTGTATAAACCCTTGATGTGAAATTATTGCATCTGCATTTAACCCATCCAAAGTGAGGACACACCCCCACAGTGAGCGCATACATACACGGTGCAGTGGCTTGCCTCACCGTGGGGTGTCCAGAGAGCAGTTTGGGGTTAGGGGCCTTGCTCAATGATACTTTAGCCATGAAGGTGGAGGATGGGAAGGTGCAGCTCACTCTCCTGCCTCCACACATGTTTTCCTGCTGGCTCGGGAATCCAACCAGTGACCTTTCGGTCCAAATGCCATATCTGTAACCATTAGGCTGTGGCTGTCCTCTGTATTTCTCTGAGATAAGGATATGCCGTGCCAAACTATTAATTATTTTTGATAAAGGCATTGTTACAACCGCCATGTTTAAAATGTCAAATTCCTGCATCTTGAGCAATTTCGAACACTTAGCTGATATTTTTGTGATATCCAGAATAGTCTAGGGGCTGATTTTATTCGCCTACCCCCACCTTCACCCTGAAGCAGCTGGAATTGGCTCCAATTCCCCAGTGAAATTAAACAGGTTAAAGTTGTACGGATCATAGAAAGGAGCCTAAAGAGCAGAGCTCACCTAACCTTCACCTAACCTGCCACAGCATCGTGGTTAAAATATGTAAATATAAGCTATAAAAATTTTAGTTTAGGTTTGTTTTTGTTTCCTGTATTATATATTAAATACTAAAACATCTCTCTGGAGTGCAGTCACCAGACCTGCTTTAGTGTCATGGTTAAAATATGTAAATATAAACTAGAAAAATGTTGTTGAAGTGTGCTTTTCATTATGTTTCCGCGAGGTGCTCCCACAGGTCTGTAAAGGGTTTAAACAGCCACTTTTTCCCTTGGCTCTGTGCTAGCCTGCACAAGGATTTTGCCTGTGTTTGTTCTGATTTAAAAAAAAAGTCTAAAGATAAACCAACTACAGGGATCCCTCACTTTCTGCGGTTAATTGGGACCGAGATCCCCACACGACCATCGAAATCTGTGAAGTAGGATCACCCCCCAACCCCCCCTCCTGACGTATACGTACATGTATATGTGTATATAATATCAATAAATACATATTCAATACAATAAATGCTTATAATAGCAATTAAACATTAAAAAATAATGCATAAGATGTAAATAAAATATAAATACACACACTTACAGACATGCATGCACACAGATGCGTACCTCACAAAAATGTAAGTAGTTTTGATGGGAGGTTTTGGGTTGTTTTTTTGTTTTTGTTTAGAGTTTTTTTTTCATAATTGGCCTTGTTTTTGTGGAATTTTCCTTAACTTTCCCCTTTATTCTTCCTTAATTTCTTTATTTTTTTAATTTGATGAATATTAAAAAAAAAAAAAAAAAAAAAACGCCCTGCACTGAAGCCGCATGAATTGACACACGAAGTAGTTAGGGATCCCTGTAGTTTTCTCTTTTTTCTTCGGTGCGGTATCGTGTAAAACATCTCAGAGTTTTTCTTTGCTAACCTCAAAATTCTCTCTGCTGGTCAAAGTTGGAAAAAAAGCAAACAATCCTTGAAGTTTACTGATAGTGAACATTTCATGAATAACAAAAGACAAATAACAATTATAAGAGAAACAGGATTAAAGTTACAAAATGTATTTTTCATTTCATTGGGGTTTTTAATGCATTTACTGTTTTTAGATCCTGAATATGAAACATACAAGGGTTGTGAACAGCAGCTCATGTTTGAATGGAAAAGTCTTGAGGAGCAACATAGGAAACAGGAGGAGCAAAGATTGGTTGAGTTTAAGGGTGAGTCAGAACATTGTCTGAATTCAACCGGAGAAGAGGGAGAGGAAAGGAGGTGCATACATGAGAAATTTAAAGAGGAGCTGAGGAGGACCAGTGCAACTAATCAAGTACGTTTATCTGTAAAGAATCTGTGAGAAATCTCTTAATACTTTTGGGGAAAGACAGAAAAGGCAATTAGTTTTTTTGCTTTTTATTTACAGTTTGAAATTTTAAAGCCTGTCGAAGATGGTGAAATAAACCAAAATCTTCAGCTCGAAATAGTCAAACAGCAGGTAAGTTAGAACACCCTAGAAATACAGACGCTCCCTGACTTACGTTCATCCGTTTTACGTTTTTTCGCTTTTACGTTTTTTTTCCCAAAAAAAGTCAAATTTTGAGTTTATATGTACCTACGTAGTATGCTGACGTAATAGCGCAATGATGTAATGATGCTGCGTCCATTGTTTACAAACAACAGACTGAACGTGCCCCTCCATCTTCCCAGTTCAGTTTTATATATATATATATATATATATATATATATATATATATATATATATATATATATATATATATATATATATATAATATAATTATTATTATTTTCTCTACCAAAAGTATTGAGCACTCTCCTACGGAAGCATCTACTCAGAAGATCCTCTTTCTCTCTCTCTCTCTCTCTCTCTCTCTCTCTCTCTCTCTATATATATATATATATATATATATATATATATATATATATATATATATATCGTTTTATATATACAATGAGTCGTCGTGGATCTGGAGAAAGCAAATGACAGTATGCTGAGAGAGGAACTGTGGTATTGCATGAGGAAGTCTGGAGTGGCAGAGAAGTATGTTAGAGTGGTGCAGGACATGTATGAAGGATGTAAGACAGTGGTGAGGTGTGCTGTCGGTGTGACAGAAGAGTTCAAGGTGGAGGTGGGACTGCATCAAGGGTCAGATCTGAGCCCGTTCTTGTTTGCTATGGTGATGGACAGGCTGACAGACGAGGTTAGACAAGAATCTCCATGGACTATGATGTTTGCAGATGACATTGGGGTCTGTAGTGAGAGCAGAGAACAAGTGGAGGAAAAGCTAGAGAGGCAGAGCTGGAGGTAGCAGAGATGAAAATGTTGAGGTTCTCTTTAGGAGTAACGAGGATGAATAGGATCAGGAATGAGTACATCAGAGGGACAGCTCATGTTTGATATTTTGGAGACAAAGTCAGAGAGGCTAGATTGAGATGGTTTGGACATGTACCGAGGATGGATAGTGAGTATATTGGTAGTAGGATGCTGAGGTTGGAACTACCAGGCAGATGGCCCCGAGGAAGACCAAAGAGAAGATTTATGGATGTGGTGAAAGTGGACATGAAGATACTTGAAGTAAGAGTAGAAGATGCAGAGGTTAGGGTGAGATGGAGGCAGATTATTTGCTGTGGCGACCTCTGAAGGGAACAGCCGAAAGGAAAAGAAGAAGATAAATATATATATATATATATATATATATATATATATATATATATATATATATATATATATATATATATATATATATAGGATTTTCCGAGTAGATCCTTCCGTAGGAGAGTGCTCAATACTTTTTGGTAGAGCAAATAACAAAAATACAAGGACAGGACAAAGACTTTCTATTGAAACTCCATTTATCACTACAGATCTGTTTCGAGGGGTGGTGAAACCATCCTCTCTCTTCAGGTGATTATAGAAGAAGTATATTCTATATATCTCTCTTCTATAATCACCTGAAGAGAGAGGATGGTTTCACCACCCTAAACAGATCTATAGTGATAAATGGATTTTCAATAGAAAGTCTTTGTCCTGTCTTTTTTTTTTTGTTTATATATTTATATTTATATATATATATATATTTATATATATTTATTTTTTTTTTTTTTTTTTTTTTACATTAATTTTTCTATTATTTTATTGTCTTTATGGGCTGGCGCATTGGTTAGCACTTTCAGCTCGTAACAAGAAGGTCCTGGGTTCAAGCCCTGTGGACAGTCTCTGTGTGCAATTTGCATGTTCTCTCTGAGCTTGTATGGCTTTCCTTCAAGTTTTCTGCTTTCCTCACACACTGAAATCACTAAACGACAAAGATTACATATTATTTTAGTCACCTTTCTGTTATGAACACTATTCAAAATCATTAGTTATAAATTTGAATACTAAATTTTCAGAGTTTATGGGTATAATGGATTGCAGCATAACTTGAGAAGAACAAATTAAGCCTAATGAACAAGCAAGTGTTATAATAGCTGTTACAACAAAAGTCAAAAGTCTGGATACACCTACTCTGTTTTTTTATTTGCATATACAGTACCTGGCATATAAGCAATATTAGCTCACTCAAATCGTTTGTTGTGTTTATGCTGATTACCAATTAAGCTAAAATAGTGCTATTATTATCCATTTTCTGAATCACTTAGTTATAATTAGGGTCCATCTCAGCTCATGGTGCCAATCTCAGCCAATTCTGGGTGAGGGAGAGTACACCCCAGACAGCTCGCCAGGCCATTGGAGGGCAGAAACTTGCTGACGCCTTAACAGCCTACTCTTTAAGAAAATCATCAATGATTCTTTTACATGCCTCTCACGATAGACAGTGAGAGACATGGCTGGCCTTTGATAACCCAATTTGCTGCACTGTCGGGACAGCAGTGCACACCTGTGGATAGTGGGCCTTGAACCTCCAACCTTGGGATCAGTAAGCCGGTACCCTACCCCTGGGCCACCACTGCACCATAAATAATAATAATCATAATAATAATAATAATAATAATAATAATTCTTCATTTTCTGCAACCGCTTAATCCTAATTAGGGTTGCGGGGAGGCTGGTGCTCATCCCAGCCAACTCCGGGCGAGGGCAGAGTACACCCTGTACAGCTCGCCAGGCCATCGCAGGGCGGAAACACGCTGACGGCTTTGCAGCCTACTCTTGTCGAAAATCAGCAATGGTTCTTTAACATGCCTCTCACCATAGACAGTGAGAAACATGGCCGGCCTTTGATAACCCAGTTAGCTCCACTGGGGGGGGACAGTGACAACCTTGTGGAGAGTGAGACCTTAGGATCAGTGATCCAGTGCCCTATACCACTAGGCCACCACTGCCCGAATAATAATAATAATAATAATACTACTACTACTACTACTACTACTAATAATAATAATAATAATAATAATAATAATAATAATTACTATTATTATAGTTGTTACTATAGAAAAAATACAAGAAAAATCTTAACAAGATATGTTATGATTATGGTAAATCTTTCAATATTTCTCAAATGGAATAAAATTTTAAAATTCTCAAACAACAGACCAATAAAATCATTTGAACAGGGATCCCTCGTTACTTTGGCCTTCAATTCATGTGGCTTCAGTGCATCATGTTTTTTTTTTTTTTAAATGAATAAATAAATATTCATTTAATTAAAAAATAAGGAAATTAAGGAAGAATTTGGGGGAAAGTTAAAGAAAATGCCACAAAAACAAGGGCAATTGTGCAAAAAAAACCAAACAAACCCAAACAAACCCAAAACAAAAAACAACCCAAAAACCTCCCATCAAACTACTTACATTGTTGTGAGGTGCGCATCTGAGTTCGTGCACATGCACCTGTGTGCGTGCGTGTACGCGTGTCTGTATGTGTGTGTATTTATATTTTATTTACATCTTATGTATTAATTTTTAATGTTTAATTGTAAAATTATAAACATTTATAGCGTTGAATATGTATTTATTGATATTATATACACATATACATGTACGTATACGTTAGTTTGGGGAGGTTAGGGAGGTGATCCTACTTCGTGGGTTTTGATGGTCGCGTGGGGATCTCAGTCCCAATTAACTGCAGAAAGTGAGGGATCTCTGAATATATGAGAAACATTTCAGTAAACACAAACTTTGTAGAATGTTCGAATCAATTAAACATATAAAATCTTGATTGAGATTGCGTCTCTTATATTCCCTTGTAGTGTACACTAAAACAATTATATGTCGCAGTATCTGTCGGCTAGTCTCTGTAACTATTGTTAGTAGTGTACTGGCAAGATAATTACAAGTTTATAAAGAAAATGCCTTCCTTCTATAGTAGCAGCTCATTTATCTGTATGATAAAATCCTCTACATAATCTAAACCTTGAATTAAACATGACATCATGCGATCTGATGAAAAAACAAAATCTGATAATCGATATTGTGAAGCTTTCTGTAAGGAAACAATAATTATTAATTGTGAGAAGGTACTCAACATTAGTACTTTATAACAGTTAGCATTACGCCCATTTCACTGGAGCGCGGCAGACTCGCGGAAACAAAAATGTCATCCTTCAACGTTCCTCAGTCATTCTGTCATATTCCGTGGCCTTCCGTATGATTCTGAATGTATTCCCCTGCTTCCGGCAGGCCAAAATCTTCCACGAACGTGCTTTTGAACATGTTCATGAAAATGTAGCTCTTCCTTCTAAAATGGAGTAGTGCTGTTGTCGTTCCTCGAGTGTTCCATGCTTTCCATTAATGTTCCGTGAACTATCCGAAGGTCTTCCTTTGTAATCTGCACTGGTTTAGAAGGTAATCCGAGCGCTTTTACGCATGTATTCCGACATTGTACCGCAATCTTTCCGTGTCTTTTCTGCACATTCCGTGAACATTCCGAAGGTGTGCCGAAGGTATCAATTTCCGTAGGTTTTTGACCCATTTTCCTTGTAAAAATGCCAAAGCTCCTCCGTAGAGTGCGTTCCACGCCTTTCTGCCATGATCATTGCATTCGGCGCTCCAGTGAAATGGGTGTACTGTATATATTTTCCATGAAATCACCGTCTGTAGGCCAGATGATGTTCTGGGTTTCTTGTAACATTAAAAAAATGTACTTTTATTATTAATTTTAAGACAAAAGAATCATGTTCCGCCTCAATAAATGTAACGGCAAAGTGATAAAAGTATGATTGGGTCTTAATACTTTGAACTGTGGTATCTGAAGGGTTAATGCGGCATGTTTTCCATTATTATTGATCAATATGGCTTATTTCATACAGCACATTACACACTGTGATTCATTCCTCACCCAGTGATAACTGTAATTCCATAACTGTTTCTTTTTTGCTCCTCGAAAGACTACAATTCCCAGCACGATGATGTCAAACACACTTTAGTGTTGAATTTTCACAATAACATTTCACAATGTGGTTGTGTATGAAATCTGTCTCAGGAGCTGATCAAGAGATTAGAAGAAGACATAGCGGAGGAGAGGAGAGTTTTTGAGGAAGTACATCAAGAACGGGCGAGGAGAACTGAGGCACGGAATGCTGTAGCAGCCACGACGTTACAGGCAGCTCTCCGAGGGTTGCCGGTGCGTACCCGGAGCAAAGAAGAGCCAGCTGAGAGGAGACAAGAAGAAAAAAGGGGATATGAGGAGAGGAAGGAAAGGGAAAAGAGGAGAGAAATGGAAGAAAGAATGAAGATGGCGTGGGAGAAGGCGGGAATGGTGGAGGAAGAGGAGCAGCATCACAGGGAAGAAGCTGAGAGGAGAAGAGCTGAGTATGAAAGAGATAAGGAGCAAGAGCACCATCGCCTGGAGCGAGAACGCATGCTGGGGGAGCAGCAAAGAAAAGAAAGGGAAGAGGCAAAGAAAAGAGAGGATGAAAGGAAAAGCAAAGAAGAAGAGAAGATGAAAAGGACAGAAGAGAGGAGAGTGGAGGCGGAAATGAGAAAGGTACATGAAGAGGAGGAGAAAATTAGGAAAGAGGAAAAAGCAAAAGATTTAAGGGTGAAGTAAAAAGAGAAGAGGAGGTGGGATCTGGAGAAAAAAACGAGAGGAGAGGAGAGGAGAAAAGGAGACAAGTACAGGATAATGAGGGGGGGAAAGGAAAAGAAAAGGAGAAAGCAAAAACAAATAATGATGAAAGTAAAAGAAAAAAGGAGGTGGGATTGCCAGAGGGGATGGATGAAAGGAGAGTAGGAGAGGAGAGGACAAATGTACAGGAGGATGGGGATAAGAAAAGAAAGGATGAGAAGAAGCCAAAAGAGAGGGTAGAACGGCAAGTAGAGGAGGAGAGGAAAGACGTAAAGAGAATTGATTATGAAAAGGAAACACGGAAAAGCAGAGGAATCAGGGTCATGGAGGAGAAAAACGTACAGGAGGAGATGGAAAGGAATAAAGTGGAGGAAGCAAGGAGAGCAGAGGATGAAAGGAAAAGAAAGGAGGACGAGCGGCAGAAACAAATAGAAGAGAGAAAAACAGTGGAAGAAGAGGAGAAAAGAAAAGAGGGGGAAGAAAAGAGGGCCGAGTTTGGAAAAATAAAAAGAAAAGAGGAAAAGTGGGAAAGGATGGATGAAAAAAAAGAAAGGAAAGAGCGATTGAAACAAAAAGAACTTGAAGAGGATAAAACTGAGCAAATGCCAGAAGAGCAACAAAAGAAATGCAGAGAAAATGATAAACGAGAAGAGGAAATTATAACGAATAGAAATAAAGATGGAGAGAATACAGAAGAAATAAATGGAAATATAAGCAAGGACAGTGTAATAGGATGTGCTGATCAGAGAGAAAAAGATAATAAATCCGTTCGTAATGTATCCCAGCTATGTCTTTCTGAATATGAACAGCGGAGTCAGCCGCTCACTCCGTCAACTGATAGCTGCAGTGCTACAGTGAGTCCCTCTGAAGAAAAAAATGCATCCGGCAGCCGGAGGCGTCAGAATTCTCTGGATTACTCAAGCTTTGCATTTCTGCCTGACAGCACTGAGCAGAAGCGATTAGCCTGGATGATGAACTGCACTCCCTGGACCGAACTTTTTATGCAGTACAAGAGAAAGAGACTTGGAGCTCCACCCAGGAGGAGAGGACAGAAGAGATCTTCAGGACATCTGCTACCATTACCTGTGGATGCCATTCTCTGCTCTGGTGCCTGGAGCTCCCTCATACAGGTAGTAACAGAAATTATAAAAGTCATTCATTCATTCATTCATTCATTCATTTTCTGGACCACTTAGTCTTAATTAAGGTCATGGGGAGGCTGGCGCCCATCTCAAGTGATTCTGGGAGAGGGCGGGGTACACTCTGGATAGTTCACAATGCCATTGCAGGGCCAACACTAACACACAACATTTGGAACATTTGGAACAGCAAATGTGCAGGTTTTTGGACTGTGGGAGAAAACTGGAGTACCTGGAGGCACCTTTACCACGAGGCCACCACTGCCCTTATTATTATTATTATTATTATTATCATCATCATTATCATCATCATCATTCATTCTTTCATTTTCTGTGGTATAGGTGCTGTATGACTGATCATGACCCCCCCAGTGTAGCTAACTCGGTTATCAAAGGCCTACCATGTCTCTCACTGTCTATGACTTTCAACAAGAGTAGCTGCAAAGCCGTCAGCGTGTTTCTACCCTGCGATGGCCTGGCGAGCTGTCCAGGGTGTACCCTACCCTTACCCAGAGTCGGCTGAGATGGGTGCCAGTCTTCCCCTGACCGTAATTCAGATTAAGTGGTTCAGAAAATGAATGAATGAAGAACAGTCCAAAGATCCATACACTAATACTGTATTTGGAATTCATTTGTGATGTGGTGTATTACAAGGTGGTGTTCCAGTTACCACCCCAAAGCTGATTATTTCCAATAATAGCCTTTCCCAAAGTTTTTTATTCCTCTTATGCCACTGTTTATATATATAATATATATATTAATAATAATAATAATAATAATATATATATATATATATATATATATATATATATATATATATATATATATATATATATATATATATATATATATATATATATACACAGCACGTTAGAGGTTTTGGACAAAGTCAGACCAGATAAGTCAGTCCAGATAAGTTCAAATGCACCCACATTTATTAAACATTTACTGATTTAAAACAACTTAAAAAATTAAACTAAAAACTAAAGCGTTATTCCTTCTCTCTCTCTCTCGCTCTCTCTCTCTCTCTCTCTCTCTCGCTCCTTCTCTCTCTCTCTCTCTCTCTCTCTCTCTCGCGCGCGCTGCGGGCCACGGCCAGAAGACGTGAATTCAAAGCGCATTCCCTGCTTGACAAAGACAAACTCAACTTTAATTTGATTCCTTGAGGGATCGGAATTCCAGATGAGCTCAAATGCGCCCACGTTTATTAAACATTTACTGAAGTAAACAACTTAAAAAAACTAAACTAAAAACTAAAGAGTTAAGCTTCCTTCGGTCTCTATCTGGGAGGCCAGCGGGGCGGGATGTTGAGAGACAGCCAATGAGAGAGCAACTCGCGCGCCATGTGAAATTTTGATTGGCGAGTTTGAATTTTGAATTTCTTTTCATAAGAGGGGGTTGTTTTCGTATCCTGGGGACGAAAACGTAGGAAAATGATCTTCGGAACCCGGTGATTTTGTACACAGGGGTCTTCTTAAGTAGAGGGCCGACTGTATGTTGATTTTAAATTTTATGGTGTCAGCAAATGTAAAAAAAGTTGGGACAAGGCCATTTTCTCCACTGTAAGGCATCCTCTCTTCTTCTTACCACCGTCTTCAAACGTCTGGAGTCTGAGGAGACAAGTTTCTCGAGTTGAGAAATAGGAACGCTGTCCCATTCCTGTCTAATACAGGCCACGAACTGTTCAACTGTCTTGGGCCTTCTTTGTTGCACCTTCCTCTTTATGAAGTTCCAAATGTTCTTTACAGGTGGGAGCGCTGGACTGTAGGCTGGCCATTTCAATACCCAGATCCTTTTCCTATGCAGCCATGATGTTGTAATTAATGCTGCATGTGTTCTGGCATTATTATTTTGAAAAATGCAAGGTCTTCTCTGAAAAAGACGACGCCTGGATGGGAGCATATGTTGTTCTAGAACCTGAATATACCTTTCTGCATTGACGGTGCCTTTCCAGATATGCAAGCTGCCCGTGCCAGACGCACTCATGCAACCCCATACCATCACAGACGAAGGCTTCTGAACTGAGCACTGATAACAATTTGGGTTGTCCTTGTCCTCTTTAGTCCGAATGACATGGCATCCCCAGTTTTCCATAAAAAACTTCGACTTGTGATTAGTCTGACCACAGAACAGTTTTCCACTGTGCCAAACTCCATTTTAAATGACCCCTGGCCCAGAGAAAACGCCTGCACTTCTGGGTCCTGTTTAGAAATGGCTTCTTCTTTGTACTGTTGAGTTTCAGCTGACAATGGCAGAAGGCACGGTGGATTCTGTTCACCGACAATGGTTTCTGGAAGTATTTCTGAGCACATTCTATGATTTCCCTTACAGTAGCATTCCTGTTTGTGGTGCAGTGCCATTTAAGGGCCCGAAGATCACGGGCATCTAGTATGGTTTGTCGGCCTTGACCCTTACGTACAGAGATTGTTCCAGATTCTCTGAATCTTTGGATGATGTTATGCACTGTAGATGGTGATAACTTCAAACTTTGCAATTTTTTTTTTGCTGGGAAACACCTTTCTGATATTGCTCCACTATCTTTCTGCACAAACATTGGGGGAATGGCGATCCTCGACCCATCTTTGCTTCTGAGAGACACTGCCACTCTGAGAAGCTCTTTTTATACTAAGTCATGTTGCCAATGGACCTCATTAGTGGTAACCGGTCTTCCAGCTGTTCTTTATAAGTGCAATTGACTTTTTCAGTCTCTTATTGCTACCTGTCACATTTTTTTTAGATTTGTTGACACCATGAATTTTAAAATCAACATATTTTCCCTTAAAATGATACATTTTCTCAGTTTAAACTTCTGAGCCTGTCATTTATGTTCTATTCAGAATAAAATATTGAAATTTGGCACTTCCACATCATTGCATTCAGTTTTTACTCACAATTTGTATAGTGTCCCAACTTTTTTGGAATTTGGTTTGTATATTGCGGTGCTAAATATTCTCTCATGAGCCCATTTTCCTTTGTTTTTAAACAAAATACGACTTAGCAGGTTTTGAACATGCACTCCTCATTTAATTCATTTCCCAGGTTTGAGTGTTTCTGTAGAATTTCAATGCTCTCACCATGCTTGCGTGTGTCTCCTCTGGGTATTCCAGTTTCCTTTCACAGTCCAAAGACAGTCACATCAGGCTGACTGGCTGTTCCAAATTGCCCCTAGATATTTGTGTGAATGTGAATGGCTATGTGTGTTGGCCCTGTGATGGTCTGGCGAGCCTTTCAGTGTGTACCCTGCCTTTGCCCAGTGTCATCCAAGGTAGGCTCTCACCTTCGTCCTAATAAAATTAACTGGTTCAGCAAATTAGTGAGATGAGTGATGAACATAAAACTGCAAAGACTGAATATCCCATCATCTCCAGTACATAATATATCAAAAGATTCCAAGAACGTAAAGAAATATCAATAAATATTGGATGTCCGTGATGTTCAGCTCCTTAGCTGGCACTGCATTATTAATAATATGACATGATTCTGTCATGGAAATCATTGTATGGGTTCAGGAACACTTCCAGAAATCCAGAAGACACTTTGCCATCCCCAAGAGCAGTTTCATGCAAAGAAGAAGCCATTGATTAAAATGATCCACAAATGCCACTGTCTTCTCCTGGGCCAAAACTCATTTAAAACGGACTGAGGCAAAGCGTAAAACTGTCCTCTGGTCAGATGAATTAAAATTTAAAATTCTTTCATAAAAAATGCACCACATCCTCCAGACTAATGAGAGGACGGATCATCAGCACTCGGTTTAAAAACAAGTGTCTCTGAACTGGGATACATTTTACATGGCGTAGAAACTTTTTTGGAATCGGGGTTGTATTCTCTGAGGTGCTTTTTGTTTTCAAGTTTTAAATGATGAAAATAACTTACTACTGTACTGTTCTTACTACTGTTCTGTTAATTCTATGTTTACCTCATGTATAATGTATTCTAATAGTAATATAGTGGTACAATAAAATCTATTATCAACACCATACCAGGTGACTTCTGTTACTCTGGAGGATTTGTCCGGTTGCAGTCTCTCCACGTTGTCCGAATGTCCCAGATTGCGGAGTCTGTCACTCAGGCGATGTAAACTTCGGGCCCTGGATGGACTTAACCAGTGTACTGAACTTCAGTATATTGATTTACAGGTATGCACCAAGGCTCTAGAATGATTGTGGTGGCTACCCCAGTGTTTTGTCTTTTAAAGCTTCCTGTTCTTTTTAAAGGAAAACAATATCACATACGTTGACTGTAGAGGTCTGGCCAGACTTGGGGTCCTGCTGTTGGGAAGGAACCAGCTTACGAGCATCCATGGATTGGACGATGCTGTTAACCTGCATGTTCTTCAGCTTTCCTATAATATCATCTCCCGCATTGGTAAGTGCATTACCACGGCTGAACATGCTTATAGTCTGTCTTACCCTTATTTACATTTACCGATGTTTTTTATTGATATGAATCACCATGGAATGAAGCTGAACGTTGTTTGACTCCCTAATATCCCCATTTCACTGGAGCGCGGCAGACTCGCGGAAGCAAAAATGTCGTTATCCTCCAACGTTCCTCAGTCGTTCCGTCATCTTCCGTGTCCTTCAGTATGATTCCGAACGTATTCCTCCGCTTCCGGCAGGCCAAACTCTTCCATGAACGTGCTTTGAACATGTTCAAAAAGCACGTTCACGGAAAAAAATTCCGACAGTGTTCCCTTAGGTTCTTCAGTCGTTGTGCAAACGTTCCGTCATTTCCTCAGATGTTCCTTGATCATTCCTTTTATTCCACTAATGGTCCTTGATCGTTTCGCGAGCCTTCCCCCCTCTTCCGGGTGGTCAAAAGCGGCTACAGAATCCCCACGGAATACTCACGGAAGGTTTGTGGAATACATGTGGAACATTTGCGGAATGGTTGCAGATAACACGGAAGACTTGCAGAACACTCAAGGAAGTCACTTTCACTATAAATTATTCCTGTTCATTCAGTTTATTTTTTCTGTTTTCCTGTTCATTTAATAAAGTTTATAACATTTTAAAGTTATAATCACTGTGGTTTGGACTTGTGTGCATGGTTTTTAGTCTGGAATGATTTATTGAGGTGCAAATAAAAGGAACGTATTGACATTATTGATATTAAACATATTAACATATGTTAAATTTTAAATTTATTGTAAATTATAAACATATTGCACTTTAGAAACATATGGTTAATTACAAACATAATGTTAAATTTTAAATGTATTGTACATTATAAACATATTATAAATTATAAACATATAGTATGAATGAGAGAATGCAGCCATGGGGTGTGTGGGGGGGTGGGGGCACAAACCAGTGTCTCCCCCTCACGCCGGTCCCAAGCCCGGATAAATGCAGAGGGTTGCGACAGGAAGGGCATCCGGCATAAAACTTCTGCCACATTTCTCATGCAAATGATCAAAACGAAATTCATACCGGATTGGTCGAGGCCCGGGTTAACAACGACCGCCATCAGTGCTGTTAACCAACAGGGTGCTGGTGGAAATTGGACTACTGTTGGTCGAAGACATCGAAGAAGGAGAGGCGGGAGGCGTGACCGAGAGAGAAGAGGAAATGTGTGAGTCTAGGACTGAGAGTAGGGACTTTGAATGTTGGAACTATGAACGAAAAAGATAGAGAGCTGGCTGACATGATGCAGAGGAGGAAGGTGGACATACTGTGTGTTCAGGAGACCAGGTGGAAAGGTAGCAAGGCTACAAACTTAGGAGCAGGGTTTAAGCTGTTTGATCACAGTGTGGCTGGGAAGAGAAATGGAGTAGAAGTCATCTTGAAGGAGGGGTTTGTCAGGAATGTTCTAGAAGTGAAAAGAGTGTCAGACAGAGTGATGAGTCTCAAGTTAGTAATTGAAGGCGTGATGGTCAATGTTGTTAGTGCTTAGGCAGGATGTGAGCGAGAAGAGAAGGAGAGATTCTGGAGTGAGTTAGATGAAGTGATGCAGAGTACCCCCAGAGGTGAAAGAATGGTCATTGGTGCAGACTTCAATGGACATGTTGGTGCAGGCAACAGAGGGGACGAGGAAGTGATGGGCAGGTTTGGTATCTGGGACAGGAACACAGAAGGACAGATGTTGATCGATTTTACAAAAAGGATGGAAATGGCTGTGGTGAATACTTTCTTCCAGAAGAGAGAGGAGCATAGGGTGACTTATGAAAGTGGAGGACGGGGCACACAGGTAGACTACATCTTGTGTAGGTGATGTAATTTGAAGGAAGTCAGTGACTGCAAAGTAGTAGTGGGTGAGAGTGTTGCCAAACAGCATAGGATGGTGGTGTGCAGGATGACACTGATGGTGAGGAAGGTGAAGAAGGCAAAGGCAGAGCAGAAGACAAAATGGTGGAAGCTCAAAAAGGATGAGTGTCGTGTTGTCTTCAAGGAGGAGTTCAAACAGGCTTTGGGTGGTCAGGAAGTGCTTCCAGATGACTGGACAACCACAGCCAATGTGATCAGGGAGATGGGTAGGAGAGTACTTGGTGTGTCCTCTGGAAGAAAAGTAGATAAGGAGAGTTGGTGGTGGAATGAGGAAGTGCAGGAGTGTGTACAAAAGAAGTGGGAAGCAGAGAGGACCAAAGAGAGTAAACAGGAGTACAGGGAGTCACAGCGTAAGGCGAAGGTAGCGGTGTCAAAGGCCAAACAGAGTGCGTATGATGACTTGTATGATAGGTTGGACAGTAAGGAGGGAGAAAATGATTTATACAGGTTAGCACAGCAGAGAAATAGAGATGGGAAAGACGTGCAGCAAGTTAGAGTGATAAAGGACAGAGAGGGAAATGTATTGACTGATGACAGAAGTGTGCTGGGAAGATGGAAAGAGTACATTGAAGAGCTGATGAATGAGGAAAATGAGAAAGAAAAAAGAGAAGGGGTGACCATTGAGGACCAGGAAGTAGCAAAGATTAGTAAGGGTGAAGTGAGGAGGGCATTGAAGAGGATGAAGAGTGGTAAGGCATTTGGTCCTGATGACATACCGGTGGAGGTATGGAAGTGTCTAGGGGAGGTAGCAGTAGATTTTCTGACAATAATATTCAACAAGGTCTTAGAAAGTGAGCAGATGCCGGAGGAATGGAGGAGAAGTGTGCTTGTGCCCATTTTTAAGAACAAGGGAGACGTACAGAGTTGTGGCAACTACAGAGGGATAAAGTTTATGAGCCACACGATGAAGTTATGGGAAAGAATAGTGGAAGCTAGACTAAGGGCAGAGGTCAGCATTTGTGAACAACAGTTTGGTTTCATGCCAAGAAAGAGCACCACAGATGCAGTGTTTGCTTTGAGGATGTTAATAGAGAAGTACAGAGAAGGTCAGAAGGAGCTGCATTGTGCCTTTGTGGATCTGGAGAAAGCATATGACAGGGTGCCGAGAGAAGAACTGTGGTATTGTATGAGGAAGTCTGGAGTGGCAGAGAAGTATGTTAGAGTGGTGCAGGACATGTATGAGAGATATAAGACAGTGGTGAGGTGTGCTGTCGGCGTGACAGAAGAGTTCAAGGTGGAGGTGGGACTGCATCAAGAGTCAGCTCTGAGCCCCTTCTTGTTTGCTATGGTGATGGACAGGCTGACAGACGGGGTTCGACAAGAATCTCCATGGACTATGATGTTTGCAGATGACATTGTGATCTGTAGTGAGAGCAGAGAACAAGTGGAGGAAAATCTAGAGAGGTGGAGGTATGCCCTGGAAAGGAGGGGAATGAAGTTTAGCCTCAGTAAGACAGAATACATGTGTGTGAACGACAAGGACCATAGAGGAACGGTGAGGTTTCAGTGGGCAGAGATAAAGAAGGTGGTGGGTTTTAAGTACTTAGACTCAACAATCCAGAGCAATGAAGAGTGTGGAAAAGAGGTGAAGACGTGTGCGCAGGCAGGTTGGAATGGATGGAGAAAAGTGTCCGGTGTGATGTGTGATAGGAGAGTGTCGGCAAGAATGAAGGGAAAAGTGTACAAGACTGTGATGAGGCCAGCGATGTTGTATGGTTTAGAAACAGTGGCCCTGGGGAAAAGACAGGAGGCTGAGCTGGAGGTAGCAGAGATGAAAATGTTGAGGTTCTCTTTGGGAGTAACGAGGATGGATAGGATCAGGAATGAGTACATCAGAGGGACAGCACATGTTAGATGTTTTGGAGACAAAGTCAGAGAGGCTAGATTGAGATGGTTTGGACATGTACAGGGGAGGGATAGTGAGTATATTGGTAGTAGGATGCTGAGGTTGGAACTACCAGGCAGAAGGCCCTGAGGAAGACCAAAGCGAAGATTTATGGATGTGGTGAAGGCGGACATGAAGGTAGTTGGAGTAAGAGTAGAAGATGCAGAGGATAGGGTGAGATGGAGGCAGATCATTTGCTGTGGCGACCCCTGAAGAGAACAGCCGAAAGGAAAAGAAGAAGAAGAAGAAGATAGTATGAATGAGAGAATGAGTTTCCTTGGCCGATTCCGTGTATTTATAGGCAGAATCAGGAGCAAATCCTTTGATCTTTGCCTATTTTTCCTCGTTGAAATGTGGGAATGCTGGGTATTACTCAGTCATTCCTTAGTCATTCCATGTTGAACGTGAACATTCCGCCTTCATTCTGCCTGTTCCGCAATCATTCTGTAGCTCTTTCTTCTAAAATGAAGTCATCCCGTAGTCGTTCCTCGAGTGTTCTGTGCTTTCCGTGAACGTTCCAGGAATTATCCGAAGGTCTTCCCTTGCAATCCACAACTGTTCCGAAGGTAATCCGAGTGCTTTTACGCATGTATTCCAACATTGTACCGCGGTCTTTCCGTGTCTTTTCTGCTCATTCCGTGAACGGTCTGAAGGTGTTCCGAGGGTACAATTTTCCTTAGGTTTTTTGAACCATTTTTCATATAAAAATACCGAAGCTCCTCCGTAGAGTGCATTTCTGTGCCTTTCCGCTATGATCATTGCATTCCGCGCTCCAGTGAAATGGGGGTATAAGAATAAATGTCCCAGGGCTCCCGAGTCCCGAATGGTGCAAAGACTATCAATCTGGGATTTGCTGGTTCAAATCCGGATTGATGCGGCAACCACAGAGCTGGGCGAGTTAATTGGACGAGCTGTGCTCTCACGGAAAGGAGGGAGGGATGACAAAGAGGCGGATAGTGTTTTCCTCTGAATGTGTTAGTCCATCTCCTAATGCGTATGCCCAGCAGCTCATAAAATATTTGGGCTGCAGTAGGGATGGATGGGGATTGAATATGATTAAAATTAAAGGCTAAAGATTCGGAATAAGTCCGCTAAAAAGGAAAACCAAAACACTACCTATCCCACTGACCTAAGCTTTTATGTATCTTAAAGCAAATCAGTCACAAAATCAAATATGAAATCTATCTCATTGTGATTCATTCATTTTATAAGCCGCTTACTCATAATTAGAGTTACAGGGAGGCTGGCACCTATCTCAGCTGATTCTGGCTGAAGGTGGGGCACACCCTAAACAGCTTGCCAGACCATTACCGGGCCAACACACATACAATCATTCACACTGCCACACTGGGTTACAGTGCATGTTCTTGGACAGTGAAAGGAAACCAGAGTACCCGGAGGAAACCCATGCAAGCATGGGGACAAGCTGCAAGGTCCACACAGAAATGCCCGAGCCTGGAAATCGAACCCAGGACCTTTCTTGCCGTAAGATGGCATTGAGGTAGCATGTTAGAAGGACTGAGTTATTTTATTCTTTGACATTCCCCCCCACAAACAAAACAACTTAAGATCTTTATAAAAATAAACTAGAGCAGTTTATTCCCCATTGTTTTAAAGATTATCCGCAGTACCCAGAACTGAGCACTGTAACATACCATTGGAGACGTTCAGACCTGATTGCTTGCTGTTCTTGTGTCCCACTAGATGGCAGCATTGTTTTATTACTCTGTATCCAGTTGTGCATTTAAATCAGCCATTTTTGACTCTGTGTTTAATAACCATAACTAAATATTCCATAAGAAAAAGGTTAACTGTTCTTTAATACTGTTTACTTTTAGTCTTTGAAATTAGAAATCACATTTATGATTGTATGATATTCAATTTCGTTTTGCTCTATAAACAGTAAGGGTTTTTTTCCCCGTTTCAGGGAGTTTAGCATCTCTGAAAAAGCTGCACCGTTTGATCGTCGATCATAACCAGTTGATCAGCACTAGAGGACTCAGTGAATCTTTCACGCTTTTGCATCTGGATTGCTCATATAACCACCTGAGCCATGTGGAAGGCCTGGAGAACTGTGCACTGCTCAACACACTGGACCTGAGAGGAAACAATCTGACAGAGGTGCATAACACAACCATTAACAATCCTAATCACACTGGGCTCGTCATAAAGCCATAAACAGCTTTCAGAGATGCAGTCTCCATTAAAACTCCCACAAACATAATTGACTTATACAGTAACTTTACCAGGGGCAGTGGTGGCCTGGTGGTAAAGGTGCTGGATCACTGATCCCAAGTTGGGGGTTCGAGTCCCACTCGCCACGTGTTGTCACTGTCCCCCCCACCACTGCTGCTAACTGGGTTATCAAAGGCCGGCCATGTCTCTCATTGTCTATGGTGTGAGGTTCCTGTAAAAGAACCATTGCTGACTTTCGACAAGAGTAGCTACATAGCTGTCAGTGTGTTTCCACCCTGTGATGGCGTGGCAAGTTGGGTGTACTCTGCCCTCACCCGAAGTTGGCTGGGATGAGCACCAGCCGCCCCGCTACCCTAATTAGGATTAAGCAGTTCAGAAAATGATGAAGTAACTTTACCAAATCCAGATACTTTTTGCAATATTCTGAAATATTTGGCCATTTTTCATCATTTGTCCATTTGCCATGCCACTTAATCCTACTAAGTTTGTGGGGAGGTTGGAGCCTAACTCAGTGGACTCTGGGTAAAGGTGCTAAAATCCAGTTCATCACAGGGACAGACACACAGTCTTCTTTTCCTTTCAGTTGTTCCCTTTTTTTTCTCAGGGATCGCCACAGCAAATCATCGCATGCTTGATTTGGCATAAGTTTAATCTCGGATGTTCTTCCTGACACAACCCTTTAGCAAGGGACAGAAACACACCGATAGCAATGCAGCTACTCTTTACGAAAGTCAGCAATGGATCTTTTACATGAACCTCTCACCATAGACAGTGAGAGACATGGCCAGTCTTTGATAACCCAGTTAGCTGCACTGGGGGGACAGTGACAACCATGTGGAGAGTGGGACTCGAACCCCCAACCTTAAGATCAGCGATCTAGCACCTTTTATCACCAGCCCACCACTGCCGTGGGACAGACACACAGTCAACCACTTATATACACACCTAGGCCAATCTAGATCAGCTACTATGCCTGATTGTGCATGTCTTTAGACTGTGGGAAGAAACCGGTATTCCGAGAAAACCCATAAAAGCATGTGAAGGAAGAGCATGCAACTCCACACAGAAGCACTCCTGCCGTGAGATGGCTGTCCTAACCATTGCTATGTCATGCCACTCTAATATTTTATGATAAGCTAGTCATAGTTCTGTTAGTCTTTTTGGGAGTAACGAGGATGGATAGGATCAGGAATGAGTACATCAGAGGGACAGCACATGTAAGAGGTTTTGGAGACAAAGTCAGAGAGGCTCGATTGGGATGGTTTGGACATGTACAGAGGAGGGATAGTGAGTATATTGGTAGTAGGATGCTGAGGTTGGAACAACCGGCAGAAGTCGTAGAGGAAGACCAAAGAGAAGATTCATGGATGTGGTGAAGGAGGACATGAAGGTAGTTGGTGTAAGAGAAGAAGATGCGGAGGATAGGGTGAGATGGGGCAGATAATTCGCTGTGGCGACCCCTGAAGGGAACAGCCGTAAGGAAAAGAAGAAGAAGAAGAAGAAGTTCTTTTAGTTTTATTTCCCAAAATATAATTTAGTTTGGTTTTTTGTTGGGTTGATGACTAGGATTTGTGGGTTAAAATCCCAGCACTGCAACGATACCACTGTTGGATCTTTGAGCAAAACGCTTAATCCTCAATCTTAATCAACTGAGGATCAGCTGAGATCCCGTCTGAGTTGAGAATGTAAAATATTTATTACAGATGAATGTATTAATGCAGCCAACTGTGTTCAAATTGCCATGTTAATGAACAGGACCCTTTCTTAGTCACATAAACTTAATACTGAGTGTGCATGTAAGGACTGCCTCCTTAGGCTAGTGACTGATTTTTGGTCGCTCTCAAACTAGGTTGCATTCCGAGCAAAATTAAAAGTTCAGATGGCTAAATGGATTTTTCAAAAGAAAATATAACATTCAGCACTACTCAATATTTTTTATACTGTATTCGATGAACCACTGTATGTGATGTGCATTACACAATGCTCTGTTTATGTTCTGATGCTTTATTCTGGTGTCTCACATAATGTCTCAGAATGGAGATTTGGCCTCGTTCACCATGAGCCTTTCAGACCAAGCCGTTTCCCACACACAATCTCATGACCTAGGAATGATTAAAATTCTTTTCAGTCCAATGTCAAAAATACAGATTGTATTTCTTAAATAATAACGACACATAATCATATAGGGATATACTGCAAATCTCACAATAAAGGGGGGCAATCAGGGACGTCTTTCTCTTGAGCAAGTTCAATACACTGAGTAATATTTCGTGACGTCTCATTATTCTGAATTGCCTTTCAACTGATGTAATTTTCGTTTAGCTGTGCTTTTTTGTGTCTCATTTAATTAAAATGAATCGAATGACGACACGAAGGAGCTCTGTTTAGAGTTTTAAGTTTTGCAGAATAAAATAAGATGTGTATATACGGTATATGTGATGTCCTTTTAATCACTAGAGTAGGGTTTGAGGATAGACAGAGCCGTACTGATGACAGCTATTGTTTACATCATCCTCACATTAAAAACGACTCATCCATTCACCTCCTATTCACGTCTGCCATCACGTTAATTCAATTTCCACTGCCAGTCTGGCTCAGAGCTCAGAAATGTGGGTATTGTGGTTCCATACTGAGGGCCAGGCTTGTGTTTTCCAACTCATGGGACATTTAATGCCTGACATGGTCAGGATTGTATTTTGGCAGCTTGCTTTTATACTGATTTTTCTGTCTCTGGCATAGTTGCCTGTGTTTAAAAACCATGTCCTGTTGAGGGAGCTATATCTGGATGATAACAACATCTGCTCTCTGCATGACCTGGATAGCTGCTGGCTGCCTCTCTTGCGCTGTCTGTCAGTGCCTCAAAACAGGTGGGTTCTCTGTACCAGAGGTGAAAAGATTGTCTCGCTGTTGTGATTTATTTCTATGCATGCCCCCCACCCCCCCACTATCTCAATTATTTTCAGCTTCTTCACTGACTCTGTCGGCTGTACTTCTTCCTCAGTATTACCCAGCTACCACTGCTAGTGGACTTACTTTCACTGAAGACACTTGATGTCAGTTTCAACTGTCTGTCAGGTAAGAAAACTATACACATTAGAAGTGTCGAATTCCCAAACAGTGGCATAGTGCTTAGCACATCCACCTCACTGCAAGAAGGTCCTGAATTGGGGGTTCTGAGTGGAGATTTCAAGTTCTCTCCATACTTTTGTAGGTTTCATCCCACAGTATAAAAGCCATGCCTGTCAGGGTAAATGGTTGGTCAAATTAACCCTAAGTGTTCATCGATCATTTTTTGTAAACTACTTAATCCTAATGAGAGTCGCGGGGAGGCTGGCGAGCTGTCCAGGGTGTACTCTGCCCTCGCCCGGCCATCGCAGGGCAGAAACACGCTGACGGCTATGCAGCTACTCTTGTCGAAAGTCAGCAATGGTTCTTTTACATAAATCTCACACCATAGAGAGTGAGAGACATGGCCGGCCTTTGATAACCCAGTGAGCTGCACTGGGGGGACAGTGACAACCTGTTGAGAGTGCGGCTTGAACCCCCAACCTTGGGATCAGTGATCCAGCGCCCTTTACCACATTCAAGACCCTGCTACACATCGAGATCCTGTGTCATCTTGTGACGTTTTGTTTTCCAATAGTGACCACAGAAAGCCTAGATGTTCCACAACACTATATATAGGGTAACCCAAAAAAATGGGAACTTTTTAACAATACTATAAAACCAAGAGTGATGGAAGAAACCTTAAAACATGCCCTTTAAGAATAAGTGACTAACCTTTCATGGCGAAGTATTTACTTGTTCAAGGTCACTGTCTCGCAGTGTTGCCACTTGCTCATGTCTAGCAATATGCAATTCAAAAATTCCTGTTTTTTTGGGTCACCCTGTATATACACACCCACATATATACAGTCAGCCCCCTACTTACGAAACCCCCTGGGTACAAAAATTCCGGGTCACGAAAAACATTTTTCTAAGTTTTTGTCCGCGGGATACGGAAGCAACCTCCTTTAAAGGGTTTATGGGGTAGTCTTGGGAGCCTAGGAACAAATCAGGCATTTAACATGTAAAATGCGCCCCCTAGTTACGAAACTCCTGCATTACGAAACGGGACGGATTCATTTCATAAGTAGGGGGCCGACTATATATATATATATATATATATATATATATATATATATATATATATATATATATATATATATATATATATATATAAATGTTTCACTTAAATAAAGGATTTTTATTTTTATTTAATTTTAATTGAAAATTTTAATTTAATTTAATTGTTATGAGATGAAATGAACACTTTAGTATACAGTATACCAGACAGGATCCGCATAACTGGATTGGTTCACTTTCTTGGGATAAAAATGTTAATCCTAAAAAAATCAGCAAAATACATTCATCATTCATTCATTCATTCTTTTATTCATTTTCTGAACTGCTTACTCCTAATTAGGGTCGCGCGAAGACTGGAGCCCATCTCAGCCGACTCCGGGCGAGGGCAGTATACACCCTCGGCAGCTCACCAGATCATCGCAGGGCCAACACTCACACAGCCATTCACACGGGAGATTTTCAATGGCCAATTAACCTCCCTTGCCTGTTTTTGGACTGTGGGATGAAACCTGTGGACCCAGAGGAAACCCACGCAAACTCGGGGAGAACATACAAACTTCACACAGAAACACCCAGGCTGGGAGAAAAATGCAATCCCAAAAATTATAACAAGATACAAGGATCCCTCACTTTCCACGGTTAATTGGGACCGAGATCCCCCCGTGACCACTGAATTCCGTGAAGTAGGAACACCCCCCCTCCCCCCTGGACTGACGTATAATTGCATGTATATGTAATATCAATAAATACATTCGATGTATTCGATGAATTAAAAAAAAAAAACATAATGCAGTGAAGGCGCATGAATTAAAACGTGAAGTATCGAGGGACCCCTGTGTTCTAAATAAAATAAAACAATAAAATATTAAATCTTAAAAATCTTTCCTTAGTATGCTTTTTTTTTAGTATGCTTTCTTTAGTGTGCTTTTTTAAGTTTCCACATAGTATCTACTAAAATTATAATATTCTTGATAATAATTCATTATATTTATTAATTCATTCATATGCCGAACTCTTAATCATACTCTGGGATTGGACGACTCTGGGCGAAAGTAGGGTACACCGTTACCAGCTTGACAGTCCATTGCAGGCCAGCACAGAGCCTTCCCATGACCATAATTAGGATTAAGCAGTTTAGAAATCAACGATGAACATGCCATTGGTCTGTGGAAGGAAACCAGAACCCCTAGAAGTATCAGGAGCAAGGAGGTCATGACTCGAACCCAGATCCTTTTTTGCTTGTGAGGCACAAATGCTAAACACTACACCACCTGTTATTTGCAAACAGTCTTCCACTACCCTATGACTGTATATTTTCCTATAACTTCACCCCCATGTGATTATTTTCTAAATATTTACTTTTATTTTAAAAGGACATTTAAAATGATCTGCACTAATGGGTGTAAGCTTTTAATACCTCTTGTTAATGTAAACGATTTCCCATTGAAGGCATTCTGATCATGTTTATTATGCATTCTATTATTGTATTAAGTCATTCTGCAATGCAATGCTGAAAATCATTTTTTTTTCTTGGAAAAATAGCGTAACATGAAGTTAATCATCTTAAATGTGATTTATTTGCTCAGATTAACACTGATGACAGAAAGTTTATATCATATCAGGCTTTGGTGTAAGGAAGCGGTTGATTAAATCCTACAATCTGGGGATAGCTCAGCTGTTATTTTTTAAATAAACAGAACATTTGCAAAAAAGCATGTATGTCGATTATACAGTGGTACCTCACTTTACAAAATTAATCCGTTCAAGAGCCTTTTTCGTAACCTACATTTTTTGTAAATTGAACCGCATTTTACATGTAAAACGTGTGATTTGTTCGAAGGCTCCCTAACTACCCCCTAAACCCTTTAAAAATGATAAAAGCATTCCTTTTAAGACCTCCTTCTGCTTCAATATCGTACCGATGGTAGACGGGTTTGGTCATATTCCTTTGTGATATCACTCGAGCCCGTTTTTTCTTCTCGCTCAAACTGGTAATCACACGCGCATGCATATGTGTGTGTGTGTGTGTGCGCGTGTGTTGACCATGTCCTCTTAGCAGACTTATAATCTTACAAATGTTGATGGAAGGTTAAAAGTCAGAGTCAAGAAATAAAGCATAAAACAACAGTAACTCTGTCCTTTACACGAAAAGCATCATGGTAGCTTCAGCTCCATAATAGGCAATGGGAGGTAGCTGCGTCATCCCTCCTCGCCAATGGGATCCCTGTCCAAGATGGCGTCAGATGGACCTGTCCAAGATGGCGCTCGAGTATAGGCGACATGAACGACTGCTTAGTTGTTAGCCAATGGGAGGCCAGCGGGGCGGGATGTTTGAACGTCATTGATGGGAGAGCAGCTCGTGCATTGTTTGAATGTTTGAATGGCGCATTTGAATTTTTAAGATGGTGCTTTCATAACGTGAACTTGTTTCTTATCCTGAGACAAAAATTTTAGGAAAATGCGTTTCATAACCTGCATTTTTCGTTTGGTGAGACTTTCGTAAAGTGTCTATAATACAATTAGGCGTCATTATTTCTTCTTTGAGGGAAAACCCAACCATCTCTACTTCTCTTTTAGAGCTGAGGAACATTTGTATGAGTCTTCAGGGATGCACTCATCTTCAGGAGCTTAGCATAATGGACAATCCTGTGCAGCAGGAGAATAACTGGAGGTAAGGAGCACACATTACGCTCTTCACTAACAAATGGATTGCATTTCTCATGTCAGCAAGACACATTCACTCAACATTATTATGGTGCAGATAAGACTGTACAGAGAGTGCTAGTTTCTTAATAGATAAGAAGAGAAGCAACACCTCCTGCTGTAATGGAAAAGTTTCTCTTGGAGTGGCATAATGTACAGCTGTATGTACATTTCAGGAAAATATAGTAGCATTTAAGCATGAGAGTAATATGAATGTAGACACATCATTCGAGATGGAGAAGGCAAGGCGAAGAGAATAAACATTCCACTTTAACACAGAGTTTCCGGGCCAAATCACTGGGCTAGCTAGTGTATCAGTGTGTCAGTTATTGGATTACCCAGTGACATTTATCTGCACGTGGACTTAAGTGCTTATAATTCTTAAAATATTTACTCAGCAGAAGAATATTTGTGAAGCAAATGCCTTTCGGCTCTATGGTGGCAATTATGTTTCATAAGACCTTAAACAGAATGATGTATATGATAAAATGAAGATTTGTGGATAAAGTTGGACTTGTAGTTTTGAATAGTGGATCATAAAGGTGACATATGTAGTTTTTTCAGCCGACAGGAAAAAATCCGCCCCCGCTGCAGCTAACTGGGTTATCGAAGGCCGGCCATGTGTCTCGCTGGTGATGGTGAGAGGCTGTAAATGAACCATTGCTGACTTTTGTGAAGAGTAGGTTGCATAGCCGTCAGCATGTTTCTGCTCTGCGATGGCCTGGTGAGCTGTCCAGGATGTACTCTGCCCTCACCCAGAGTCGGTTGAGAAGGGTGCCAGCCTCCCCATGAACCTAATTAGGATTAAGTGATTCAGAAAATGAATAAATAAATGAAAAATCCATAAATAAATCCTATTATTATTATTATTATTATTATTATTATTATTATTATTATCTGTTGTGTAATTTGTAATTTTGTTACATAAATAAAATCAAATAAAACATTAAATGTGCAGATGGAATTAACGTGCTAGCATTGAATTGGTCAAAAGTTGTCTGTCGATTAGGGTTACATTGAGGCTGGCCCCATTTCAACAGTCTCTGAGTGAAGGCAGGGTACACTCTGTACAGCTCACCAGGCCATTGCAGGGCAACCCATAACCATTCATAATCACTCTCACACCTGGGGGCAATTTGGAACAGCCAATCAGCCTACTCTGCATCTTTTTGGACTATGCGAGGAAACAGGAGTACTCAGAGGAAACGCACACACGCACGGACACAACATGCACACTCTACACAGAAATGTCCTGAGCCCGGGAATTGAGTTGGACATGCTAACACTATGCCACCATGCTGGCCTTGTATTATAATTGGTTATTATGATGTAAAAAAAATGTAAATCTATTGGGCTTTTTACACCCGACCCTAGTGGCTCATCAGGCCGGTGCTTATTCCCAGTTTCTGAAGTGTGAAGCGACCAGGAGTTCAACTCCTCCTGGATGGGACGCTAGTGCATCGCAGGTTACCTTCCCAGTATATTTTTTCATTTTACTGATACCCATTTATACTGCTGGGTGAACAGAGGCACACTTGTGGTCTCTGTGACCTGTGACCTTGCCAAGGGGTCTTAGCACAGTGGAGGTCTAACTGGGATTTGAACACACAGCCTCCCGATCATGAGCGCAGCACCCTAATCACTACGCCTCCGGCCCCACTGTTATTATAATATACGTATCACAATGTGTATTAGAATTTTGTATAGTAGGAAAAATGTGATATTTGCAACTCCCATATACTTTATACATTTAATCACTTTTTAAAAAATGCATGGTTTGTACTTTTTTTTTTTTATTTTTTTTTTTAATCAGGACACAAAATTGAGTATGCCAGTAAAAGTCCAACATGGCTTGTTTATGATAATGGGGAATTCAGTGATGTCATTCGCAGTATTGCGATGAACTTTGACTCACCCTCAGTGCCAACAAGCGTATTACACTCTCTGTTTTCTCTGCTGTCCTTTGGTTTTTTTAATCCCCAGCCAATGATAACAGCAATAAAATTAAAGCACCAAAGGATATTGCAAGCAGGAGCAGAGAAAGAGAGGAGAGGGATTTTACCTCCATAAATCTCACTGCTGTATGAGGCTGTGTTTGCAGGGAAGTCTTCACTAAGTGATGTATGGTTTAAGCTGTGAGCTTAAGCACGCTCTATTGGACTGAGGGCCTGTTGAATCCTTGATCCATCAAGGAAGTTGTGCTGACATCGATATGAGCTACGCAGTGTGCCTTATTTCAGGATTATCCTACAGTGACAAAATTATATTATTGGGTATAAAGCAAAGTGTAGCCTGTTCTATTCCTAAGCCTGGAGTATTAATAAGCATACTGAAACCAAATCTCACAAAGTTGCAGTCTACCATTAAGTAACTTTAGAGTGAACATGATATTAATAATATCCCCTAGCAGGTTTTTGAACTATACAGGGATCCCTCACTTTTCGCGGTTAATTGGGACCAGAGTACCCCCCCCCCCCCCGCGACCATCGAATTCTGTGAAGTAGGACCGTCCCCCTGTCTGACATATGCATACATGTATATGTATATATAATATCAATAAATACATATTCAACGCTATAAATGCTTATAATAACAATTAAACATTCAAAAATAATGCATAAGATGTAAATAAAATACAAATACACACACATACAGACCCGCGCACACACAGATGCGACCCTCACATAAAATTGTAAGTAGTTTTGGTGGGGGGGTTTTGGGTTTTTTTTTTTTTTTGTTTTTGTTTGTTTTGTTTTTTTGTTTGTTTGTTTTTTTTGCATAATTCACCTTATTTTGCGGCATTTTCCTTAACCTTTCACCCCTATTCTTCCTTAATTTCCTTATTTTTTTAATTCGATGAATACATGTATTTAAAAAAAGCCATGCGATTCACTGAAGCCACATGAATTGATGCGTGAAGTAGCGAGGGATCTCTGTATATGAATTTCAGTTTTTCATATATACTCATATATATATATATATATATATATACACACACACACACACACACACACACATATATATATGTGTGTGTGTGTGTGTGTATATATATATATATATATATATATATATATATATATATATATATATATATATATATATATATATATATATATATGTTATTGCAGCCCAAACTACTCTAGTCTGATGTTATACAATTTTGAAAGGAAAAGAAAAATGGGCTGAGCTTGATTGGCAGCCTTGTCACTGGATTGAGGCCAACAGAGCCTTTTTCCCTTTTAATTTAAAAGGGTCATCACCATTTCTCTTCACGAGGAACGGACTTTGAGTAAAGCTCTTTACTCTGCACACAGACGGCCTACGGACTCTCCTGGGTCTGAAATGTCAAACTCATTAAACATTTCATCTCCATTTCCTAACTGATTTCATGTGCTCAATGTAAATATTCTCCAGTGGAGTCGGGAGAAGAAAAAGAGAGGGGTGGGGGACAAAGGAGAGGGAAAAGGCAAGATACGAAAATATATTTTCCCATAATACAGCTGTATTAATCTTCTGAATCTTAAGTGTCGTGAGACTTTATTTTTTTCACTCGGAGTCTGATTTTATAAGGACAAGAGAAAAATGTCTTGGTTTTTAATTGCTACCTTTTAAAGACAATGCATTAACATCCTGATTGGGTAATGCAGAGACATAGTCTCTCACATGTCCATATCACTTTTAAAATGTTGGTTTACTCATGTGAATTCACTTGGTTAATTGATTTTTTTTATTTATTTATTTTTATTCAGGTCTTCTGTACTGGCAGTAAATTCAAATTTGATAAAGTTGAACGGAGAACAAACTGGCGCCTCAGGAACACTCTCTGCAGACTCAACACAGCTGTGGAGCTTCCAGGCTCTCTGCCAGGCACACCAAGATCAGATTGACTCAGTACTACAGAGACACAGTATGGAGATCAGGTAGGAGACTAGCACTAGCAGCAAGAAATTGACTTTGGCTTATTTGGTGCATTTTAGGTTGACATTATACATAATAATATAATAATTTCAGTTTGTGAATGATGACAAATATCAGCAAATAATGGTTTCCTCTCTGAAGATCACAGACTCCTTACTGTTTAAATTACTATTTAATACGCATTGCACAGTTTGCAAAGCAGTGACGAATTCTCTGTTGACTTGCAGCCATGACATTAATTGGCACATTGGACAAGGTTACAGCCTGATCAGAATGAAACACTTTGCAATAATCTTTGTAGGTACCACGAAGGTCAATCTGTTCGAAACTCATATCCTGTGGCTTTAAATAATAAATGAGTGCTTTTTTACTTCTTTTGAATTTATATATTTTTTCACCTCTTCATGAATCTCTACCTTATTTTGTTGAAGGGTTTTTTTTTTGAGGGGGCAGTGGTGGCCTGCTGGTAAACGTACTGGATCACTGATCCTAAGGTTGGGGGTTCAAGCCCCACTCTCCACAGGTTGCCGCTGCCCCCCCCCCCCCCTCCCCGGGTGCAGCTAACTGGGTTATCAAAGGCCGGCCATGTCTCTCACTGTCTGTGGCGGAGGTTCATGTAAAAGAACCATTGCTGACTTTTGACAAGAGGAGCTGCAAAGCCGTCAGCGTGTTTCCACTCTACGATGGCCTGGCGAGCCGTCCAGGGTGTATTCTGCCCTCGCCCGGAGTCAGCTGGGATGGGCGCCAGCCCTCCCACGACCCTGTTTAGGATTAAGTGTTTACAGGCAATGAACGAAAGTTTTTTTCGAGGATATCAGTGACTCTTGGAGCTGTTTTGTTGAGAGCTCCCAAACAAAATTATGATTCCAAAGGCTTGTATGAGAAGACAATCAAGCAATCATGAGGTTCTGCACAGAATAGTGATATAAGAGACTCACTTTGGAGCCAGGCCTTTATGAGAAGCTTGTTCACAAATGCCTGGTGATCAGGCCTTTACTTGCAAGCCAAATTAATTGGACCGCTTTTGGACACACTTCGTGCAGGAGAAACTACAGAGACGTTCTGCATTGTGGATTGGGCTGAGGTCTTGGCAGGGACCTTGGTTGTCTTTATCCTCCTTGCCAAAACCAGTTCTATAGACATGGAATAGATCTGCAACTATATCCTGGAGAGGAGTTTGACTCTTTTAAACTCTGGAATTGCCCTGGTTAAGGGGCAGTAGGCAGGTATTTGTATATTCTGGTTCTGAGCTTGCACATTGTTTTCGCCTATAAATAAGTATTTCCTTTCCTGCATCTTGATGTCGGAAAATGAGCGCCGACTGTTGTTTGGACTTATGTTCTGAAAACCTGAGTATTCAGCTTCGATCAGGTATTGAAAGGTGGTCCCATTGGACATTATAATTTTCTGGAGAAATTCAGTACTCATACATTGAACAAAGAACTGTCTGCCCAAGCTGAACTCCAGGAGTTTCTTTTCTTGTTGTTGAACTTGTGTGCTAATCACCATTTGTCCATAAAAAACACCATCTTTGAGCATAAAGGTGTTTACGTTTTTAAGTGCAGTTGTTACCAGGACATCCTAGACTGTAGGCTGATGATTAATTTTATGTTCATACAATCAGACCTGCAACCATATGTCTTTGACAGCCCCTGTGCACCCAAGAATATAGTGAGGGAGAGCTGGGAGAATTTGGCAGAGATTTCTGTTAGGATGATTTCATCAGATTTCTGTCATCAGCTTCAGATTTTCAAGGGAGACTGGGGACAAGGATAAGAATCGACCATGTTATGCACCTTCATTGCTGAGGCAGAGATACAGATCTACGGCCATATTGTTGTTTGTGCCTGTCAGAATAGGAACCCCCAAACCTGGTGTTGAACACCAATGTTAAAGGGGGCTGTCCCACTGAAAGAGGAGTCCTATCCGGATTGTGGGATAACTCGTGAGAGTCAGTGTCATTTTGGCAGTTTTTCAACTAAAAAAAAAAAACATGGTTGTGGGGGGCGTTTGGTGAGGCCTTGAAGAAATTCTGGCAAACAGTGCTTTAATCATGTTGTATAAAATGTGACGCGCTCCACCAAATTTAGACGGTGTCGCAACTGACATCGGAGCTTTTGAGACAAAACGCGGCTTATTCGGACTTCCGATCTTTCAAGTAAGTAAGTGAATGTTGAGTACTAAACAAGTATTCAAAGCGCACTTACTTACTTGACAAATCAGAAGTCCGGATATGCTGCGTTTTGTCTCAAAAGCTCCGGTGTCAGTTGCAACACCGTCTACATTCGGTGGAGCACGTCACAAATGAAGATGGACTGTTGCTTCCCTCAATTCAGGACATAGTCAGGCAGTGAAAGGAATACTTTGAACCTATCCTGAATCTCACTTCTGAGGTAGAGGTGTTTGGGCTGTCTTGACATGCCATTTTAACATTGCATAGAGGCCAGTGACGTTGCTTTTTGATTGGTCGACTGGCATGGTAATCTCATTTTTTTTTAAAGGGTGCCAGAGGGTGTGTTCTAACCTTTAAGGGGATAAAACCCAGGATTCTCTCGGAAGAGCTATGCTAGAGTGCTGAAGAAGAGGATCTATCTGTTAGTTTATCCTTGGATTTGGTTTTGTTCCTGGTCATCAGGCACTGATACTTTACTTTCACAAGACACTAGAAAGTATGTGGGAGATTGGCCAAACCGTCTAGATGTGATTAGTATATTGGAAAAGGCTTGTGTCCCTTGGTGTGGAAAACACTTAGGGTGGGGCTATGGGGTACCAGGCACACTGCTACAGCTCACTCTGTTACTAAACATTTAGAACAATAGCTTGGTTTGCGTGAAGGTTGTCTCTTTTTTGATGGTTCCACATCAAATAATTGCTTTTTACAGATGATCTGGTCTAGTTGGCGTCATTGAGCTATGACCACCAATTTGCACTAGAGTGGTTTGCAGCCAAATGCAAGGATGCTGGGATGAAAGTTAGCTTCTTCAGGATCATTCATAGTTAATTTTCTGAAACCACTTAATCCTAATTAGGGTCGCGGGAAGGCTGGCGCCCATCCCAGCCGACTCCGGGCGAGAGCAGAGTACACCCTGGACAGCTCGCCAGGCCATCGCAGGGCAGAGTTACGTTGACGGCTTTGCAGCTACTCTTGTTGAAAGTCAGCAATGGTTCTTTTACATGAACTTCACACCATAGACAGTGAGAGACATGGCCGGCCTTTGATAAACCAGTTTGCTGCACTGGCAGGGTCAGTGACAACCTGTGGTGCGTGGGGCTTGAACCCCCAACCTTAGGATCAGTGATCCAGCACCTTTTACCACCAGGCCACCACTGCCCGTTGCTTCTTCAGTTGTGAACCTATAATTCTTAGCTGGAAAAGAGAGAACTGCCCAACCCAGAGCGGACAATCCACCTTTTTCCTGCTAAGAATTATATCCCTACATTCCTACCTTCACCTATACCCAAAAGCTGTGGGAACTGATTGGAAAGACCAGATTTTGGATACAAGCCGCAGCATTGAGTTTCCTCCAAAGGGCATCTGACTTCACTGTTAGAGACTGGAAGGAGGTGGTTCATTTCAGATGGTTCCTTCACACCTTCGAGGTGAAGAGTTGCATTTGTGCATCATGTATCTGTAATGATCTGAGGATGCATCAGTGCCCATGGCATTGGTAAATTGTATTTGTGTGAAAGTACTGTTAAAACATAGGTGTATATATTGACATTTTAAGGAGACATGTTGCCAACAAGGCAATTTCCATTTCTAAAGCGACGCAAGTCTTATTTCAAATAAGAATGCAAAAGTGCAAAATTTATCCTCTTCTTTTCCCCATGGATCAAAAATTATAACTGAAATGAAAGGTGATGTCACACAATAGTAAACAGCTGTCTGTTCCAGCTTTTGATTTGGGATATTGCAGGCAGCACATTCTGACTGTGTATATTTAGAAAATACAGTTATGTTGATCATTAAAAATATCGAAGGCATATTTAATACCATCGTTGTACATTTGTAAAAATAGACTGGGAAGGTAACCTGCGATGGACTAGCATCCCATCCAGGAAGAGTTGAACTCCTGGTCGCTTCACGCTATGGAAACCGGGGATAAGCACCGCCCTGATGAGCCGCTAGGCTCGGGTGTAAAAAGCCCAACGGACTTTACCTTTACCTTGTACATTTGTAAGTTAAATAAAGGTTCTGGTTAATTGACAAATTAAAGTTTTTATGTTTGTATCGAATATTCCATCATTTCTGGAAATGGGGTTTGTGGAATTAAAAGCAATTTCATGCTCATCATTTTAAATACAACATACACTGAGAAAGATGAGTGCAGCTGTTTATTATTTTGAGGCAAATTGTTGCGGAGGGGACGATTAAGCCCAGTGTGTTTTTGTGCCAAAGCTAACGAAGCATACTTATAATGTAGTGTACACACACACACACACACACACACACACACACACACACACACACACACACACACACACACACACGCGCACACACGTCTCCCTGGCACAATGTAGGTTTCTCTTTGAAACACAAATCTTCAGGCTGGCTGTTTCAGACCACCTACATACAGAGCAATGGTCAGTGCTTGCATGTATGTCAGTGTGTGTGAGGCAGATCTTGCTGATCCTGTGTGATGATGAGACTCGGTCTGTTCTGACTTTATTTAAAAATAAATGTCTGGTCTACATCATACTAATGCCTCAAAATAATTGTGAAGGCTCACAGTAACTACCCAAATCCCTTTCACTTGTATTTAAGATATTGCACAAAGACTCTTTTTGGCCCCTATGTGGACCACCACAGCCAATTAACATCTGACCTGACCTGGTGTCAATCCCCAACTCACCCTAGGGTAGGTGAAGAGTCCACTGTCTGGCTGGATGATATTGCAGCACTGGGTGGCTGAACAGGCACAAAGTGACCACAGGAAATGCTGTCTAACCGAACACACACACACACACACAACGGGTCCCCACTGCATTCTTTCTACCTTAAATTTGCACACAGGCAGCTTACATTCTCAAGCAGCAGCATCATGATTCGTTCGTACTACCAGCTGTTCGCTTTTGCTTTTCAGAAGCTTCTGGTATCAGATTATAAAGTATATATACAGGGATTCTTTCACGCTTCAATTCATGCCGCTTCAGTGCATCGTATTTTTTTTTTCTAAAAGTATTCATCGAATTAAAAAAAATAAGGAAATTAAGGAAGAATAGGGGAAAAAGTTAAGGAAAATGCCACAAAAACAAGGCCAATTATGCAAAAAAAAAAAAAAAAACCCCTAAACAAACACAAAACAAAAATCAACCCGAAACCTCCCATCAAAACCACTTACATTGTTGTGAGGTGTGCGTCTGAGTGCGAGCATGTGCACCTGCGTGTGTGTGCATTTATTTTATTTAAATCTTATGCATTATTTTTTAATGTTTAATTGCTGGGGCAGTGATGGTCTAGTGGCATAGGGTGCTGGATTGCTGATCCAAAGGTTGGGGATTCGAGTCCCACTCTCCACAAGGTTGTCACTGTCCCCTCCAGTGCAGCTAACTGGGTTATCAAAGGCCGGCCATGTCTCTCACTGTCTATGGTGTGAGGTTCATGTAAAAGAACCATTGCTAACTTTTAACAAGAGTAGCTGCAAAGCTGTTGACGTGTTTCCGCCCTGCAATGGCCTGGCGAGCTGTCCAGGGTGTACTCTGCCCTCACCCAGTGTTGGCTGGGATGGACACCAGCCTCCCCGCGACCCTAATTAGGATGAAGCAGTTACAGAAAATGAACTGATGAACTGTTTAATTGTTAGTCTATAGCATTGAATATGTATTTATTGATATTATATACACATATACATGTACGTATACGTCAGTCAGCGGGGGTTGGGGGGGCGTGAACCTCCATCGCGGAATGGCCAAGTCAGTCACCTCGTCTCCACTCATTATAGCATGCTTTTAACAGGGTACAACTGGATATTTTGTGATGCTCCAAAATTCAGGCAGTCATCGACATAAAGATATTTTATTCCAGTAATAAAAATGATTATATTTATAATTGTTAGGTTGTCCAAATACAACTGAGTCTTTATAAAAAAGTCTGTGTGCATGTGTGCACTCGTGTGTGTGTGTGTGTGTGTGTGTGTGTGTGTGTGTGTGTGTGTGTGTGTGTGTGTGTGTTCAGACGTCCCTGTGCCTGGATTGAGGGTTGAAATAGCAGGGGTTCTGTATGGCCCTGGAGGATACAGAAAGCTCAGAGGGCAGGATTAGAAGGGAGAGAAGCAGCCGTTGCTAATAGAATAATTAGTGTGAGTTTGAGACGCCTTTGTACACATTGAATCCACATCATGAAAAGTCCTATTATGTGACACTGAGGCTTTCAGCAACAGCTGCCTTGAAGTTCTTTCTTCCATCGTTCTCTTCATTATTCATTCATTCATTTTCTGAACCGCAACCTAATTGGGGATGGTACTCATCTCAGCCGACACTGGGCGAGGGCAGAGTACACCCTGGTCAGCTCGCCAGGCCACAGCAGGGCAGAAACATACTGACGCAATGCAACCTACTCTTAACGAAAGTCAGCAATGGCTCTTTTACATGCCTCACACCATAGACAGTGAGAGACATGGCCAGCCTTTGATAACCCAGTTAGGTGTACTGGGGGAACAGTGATAACCTTTTGAAAATGGGGCTTGAACCCCCAACCTTGGGATTGGTACAGCACCTTACACCAAGTCACTGTCACACTCATATGCCGAACAGTTTAAGCCACGGCCAAAACTGAGCGAAGTCATGGAAGTACACCCTGTACAGCTCGCCAGACCATTGCAAGGCCAACACACATACAAACCCATTCACCCTCACGTGTAGGTGCAATTTGGAACAGCCAGTTCATCTGCAAACCGGATTCCAAAAAAATTGGGACACTATACAAATTGTGAATAAAAACTGAATGCAATGATGTGGAAGTGGAAAATTTAAATATTTTATTCTAAATAGAACATGGATGACAGGGTCAAAAGTTTAAACTGAAAAAATGTACACAAGCATGGCGAGAACATGCAAACTCCACACAGAAACACCTGAGCCTGGGAGTCAAACCCAAGACTTTCTTACTGTAAGGGGGACGTGCCAATGACTACACCACAGTGTCACCTATGATTTAAATAAAACAGTGTTTGTTCATTTTATTTTATTTTATTAGTTTTTTTTACGAAACATGAACTGCACACACATGTGAAAATATAATGACCTTGTTATTGCATCCTGGCTGTATATCTTGATAGAATGATACACACCCGCATGCTCAGCCAGATGCTTGGTGAACCTTTCTTGGAAAAATGACAAATGGTGGTCTATCTCCTATTCGTTTTTATATTTGTATTTGTATTTGCTTACCACACATTATTTGTGGACTCTGGATAATGTATCCTGATTTGATTACGTTCCTATTCGGAATCAAAGTTGCTGACCTTGTTCAATGTTTTGCTTTTACTGTTATTGGTCTTATTCTTATTCTTTTCATCATAACAAATGGCTGATTTATTTCTATGTGTGTGTTTTTGTGCTGTACAGGTCAGCTCCATCTGCACTGCATGCTCAACTCCTGGTTGGTAATCACACAGCTGAGCTATTTCATTTGGCTGAGGAGCAGCGTTATGCTCATGAGTATGGAGTGAGTGGTGTCTGTGACACAGCTATGCAAGAATCTGTGGCCTCCAGATACCGGAAGGAATTATCTTTCTCAGATTTAGCATACAAGGAAAGTACTGAAGACAAAAGCCAGCAACCATCAGAGCACAAGACTCCAAGCTGGCAAGCACCACATCTGTTGAATTTTACCCACAGATACCAGTCTCCATCTGGTGACCGTAGTGCTGGTTGTGCAGGTAGCTGCAAAAGCCCTACGCAGAAATTCAGGGACACACAACCAAGTGAAAACAGATACAGCAGATCCAGTATCCAGACATCCAGCAGAGACCAGAAAATGTATGAATGATAATGATTTTCTTACTCAGTGTTCTTTTTCTGCACACATTTATGTAAATGAGTAGCCTTTGCTTTTTATTTGAACACAACTGTTATATGTTTATACAGGGATCCCTCGCTTTCCGCGGTTAATTGGGACTGAGATCCCCACGCAACCATCAAAATTCGCGAAGTAGGATCACACACCCCTCCCCCACTGGCATATACGTATATATGTCTGTCTTCCTTTCGGCTTTTTCCCTTTTACTCGGGAGTCACCACAGCGAATCATCTGATTCGCACGTTTTGATTTGGCAGAGGTTTTTACCTCGGATGCCCTTCCTGTCACAACCCTTTTTAGCAAGGGACAGAAACACGCTGATGACTTTGCAGCCTACTCTTTACGAAAGTCAGCAATGGTTCTTTTACATGCCTCTCACCATAGACAGTGAGAGACATGGCCCGCCTTTGATAACCCAGTTAGCTGCACAGTGACAGTGACAACCTTGTGGAGAGTGGGACTCGAACCCCCAACCTTTGGATCAGCGATCCAGCGCCCTATACCACTAGACCACTAGTACTTTTTGTACTAACTACTAGTAAATTCCTGAAAACATCCATGATGCATCACTGTGCAAAGTTTGGTGGGCTTTGCGACATCTGCAACTTCAGGCGGATAGTTACTTCATCTGCCTCTATGCCTAGTTTGCATCTTCAATAGGTGTCTCAGGGTCGTCAGCGTTTTGCACCTACACCTGAATGCGTCACCTGAGTGGGGCAGCAATGACAGAAACTTCTGGCTGCATGTTTTGAGGATCTGATGTAGGCGTAAACGCTCACTACTTTCTTGACTTGCTTGGCTGGGTTCTGCTGAGGTACATTGTAAGTGCATCCGCACGCTACTCCCCTGGCTTCTGATTGGCTGAGATCCACACTTCCCTCCTTTTCATCCATAGCCATCACGAGCTTGACTCTGCTGAGGCACTTATGGCCTTGATTGCCTTCTTTGTAGTGGTAAGGGAAAGACCTAACCTGCGAAGGAAGTTCCTTGTTGTTAATGCGATGAAGCCCCTACATCCAACCTCAATTGATATCAGGCTTACTAGCCACCCTTTGATGTGTGCTTTGTCTACCAAGTCCTAGGACTTTGCTACTTTTTGCTCATGAGAAATGTTGAGTCTATCCTCCCAGGGGCCTGTGAGCTCTACTATGTTGATGGTTTCCTTCTCCTGCAATAGTAGCCGCATATCTGGGTGCTTTGAAGTAACTACTATATCAGTAATTCTAGCTTCTTCTGCACACCCACAAGTCAGAGGTTGTAGACATAAGTGAGCTTGATTTTGCAGACTTCATGATTTTGATCTTCTCACCTTCATTCAGGAACTGTTCAAACTCTACTGCGTCCTGTTTGCTCTGGCGGTTTGCTTCCATTTGTTGCTGATCTGCTGCAATTTCTCTAAGAACATTGTCGTGCCCCCATCTGTCCCTTCTCCTTGAGCTTTCGGACATGCTGTCAGGGTGTGAATCAGAGAGCAGTTGTTCCCTTTACACAGAGAGCATGAAGCATCTTCTTTTCCTCAAATCACAAGTTAGAAGATGTTGGAAGCAGGTCTGACACTGCGTGGTGTAAGAAGCTGAGCTGTCCTTGGTCAGTAGTCCATAGATTCTTCCAAGTTAGTGGAATTGGAGAGCTGACTCCCACCTGGTCCAGCCACCTTGTCGCCCTAAACTGACTGCCCTTACAAACCTGTTGTGTTCTGCTTCCTTTCTAGTTTGCTGCAAAATCATGTCTCTTCTTGTCTTGTTGTCTGCTGTGCTTCAATGGCTGTCCCCATAGTTGCCAAGGCCCAATCTTCCTTTACAAACTGTTCCTAAAACTTCTTGGTAACATAGGTATTCCTCTGCCACTAGGACTGCTTTATGACAGTTCGATTTCTTGCCAGTCTTTACATCCTCTCTTGCATGATGTAGTAGAGATTCAGTGTAGAAATGGTTCACACTTTTGTAGTCTGGAATTCCTCAGTCACAGATGACAAGGGTAAGGTAAGTTTGGCAGACCTTCTGTAGAGATTAACAGTACTGAAGCTTGGTGAAACCCCCAGCCACTTGCGGAGAAATCTGCTACACAGTCGCTCCATTGACTCTACTGTAGATAAGGTCATGTCATATAGCAGGAATGGCCACTGAAGCCTAGGGACAATACCATACTGGGAGCATCAAGCCTTACAGTGACTCTGGAGATGACTTGCATCAGTTGCTTGCAGCTATTTCTTCAGTGCCTTGTCAGTGTCTTTCTTGTTGTTCAGATCAGTCAGTGAATGGTGAAAGCTTTTACCTAGGCATTTAATGCTCTCATCCTGGATGGTCAGAATCTTCTCATCTTGAATGATAAAGATATATGATGCAAGCTTGACTTTGGTGATTGTAAGGCTTCTTGACTTGGTTGGCTTGATTTTCATTCTTGCCCAATTCAGCATCTTTTCCAGGGCTTAAAGAATCCAGCGGGTTCCCGCTATTGATTCAGTCATGACTGTGACATCATACATAAATGCTCTGCATGATGGGTGCCTGGTACCGTCATTAGACTTTGGTTCCTGCACTGGTTGATTCCTGCTTTGAGTAGCATGTTCATGGCTGCAACAAATAATACAACAGAAGCTGTACACCCTGCTATAATAGTCTCCAGACTTTGCCAACCCGTTGTGAAGTTGTTCATGGCGAAACACATCTTGATGTTGGTAAGACTCCTTTTTGGGCACTAGTGTTGATGTACTTATTGGTCAGGAGAAAGGTAGTAAGTCACCTTGCTACTACAGACCAAAAGATCTTCCCTTCCACATCCAGCAGAGAGATTTCTCTGAACTGATCTAGCCTTCTGGAATTAAGCTTTTTTGGTACAAAACAGCCTTCTGCCAGGGTCCATGCTAAAGATAGCTGCTTCTTCTTCCAAACTGTAGAAGAAGCCTACAGAGGCCATTCAGAAGCTTTGGGCATTTCTTTTAAATCTTGTATGGCGTTCCTGATGGCCTTGGAGCGGAACTTGGTCTTGCGCTGTTGACAACTCTCTTAATTTCTTCAAATCACAGATCAGACAGATCAAATGGCACACCTGGTTCTGGCTCGTCTTCTGGATATGGGGTTTTCCTAATTGGATGGCTCTGTATGAGTCACCGTGTGCCTGTTTGATGCTTCCTTCAATTAGTTAAAAAGTAGTTACTGAAAAAATGAAAAAACTAGGGTGCCTATAACTTTATATATATATATATATATATATATATATATATATATATATATATATATATATATATATATATATATATATATAAGATATATATCCAAGAAAGTACTTGTTCAATATGCATAGGCATAAAATCTTTTAAGATATATATTTTCATTGTAAAAATAATGCCGGTCCCAAGCCCGGAGAAATGCAGAGGGTTGTATCAGGAAGGGCATCCGACGTAAAACCAATGCCAAAAATTTATGATGCAATTCAGAAGTTTTACCCCATACCGGATCGGTCGAGGCCTAGGTTAACAACGACCGCCATTAGTGCTGTCAATCAATAGGGTGCTGATGGAAATTGGACTACTGTTGGTCGAAGACGTCGAAGAAGGAGAGGCAGGAGGCGTGTCCATAGGCAGAGAGAGAAGAGGAAAGGCATGAGTCTAGGACTGAGAGTAGGGACTTTGAATGTTTTAACTATGCAAAGAAAAGGTAGAGAGCTGGCTGACATGATGCAGAGGAGGAAGGTGGACATACTGTGTGTTTAGGAGACTAGGTGGAAAGGTAGCAAAGATAAAAGCTTAGGAGCAGGTTTAAGCTGTTTTATCATGGTGTGGATGGGAAGAGAAATGGAGTAGGAGTCATCTTGAAAGAGGGGTTTGTCAGGAATGTTCTAGAAGTGAAAAGAGTGTCAGACAGAGTGATGAGTCTCAAGTTAGAAATTGAAGGTGTGATGCTCAATGTTGTTAGTGCTTATGCCCCACAGGCAGAATGTGAGCTAAAAGAGAAGGAGAGATTCTGGAGTGACTTAGATGAAGTGATGCAGAGTACCCCCAGAGGTGAAAGAGTGGTCATTGGTGCAGACTTCAATGGACATGTTGGTGCAGGCAACAGAGGGGACGAGGAAGTGAAGGGCAGGTTTGGTATCCAGGACAGGAACACAGAAGGACAGATGTTGGTAGATTTTGCAAAAAGTGGAATGTAAGATGTTTTGGAGACAAAGTCAGAGAGGCTAGATTGAGATGGTTTGGTACAGAGGAGGGATAGTGAGTATATTGTAACTACCAGGCAGAAAGCCTCGAGGAAGACCAAAGAAGAGATTTATGGATGTGGTGAAGGAAGACATGAAGGTCGTTGGAGTCAGGAAAGAAGATGCAGAGGACAGGGTGAGATGGAGGCGGATGATTTGCTGTGGCGACCCCTGAAGGGAGCAGCCGAAAGGAAAAGGAAAATAAAAAGAAGAAGATTTTCATTGTAAAAATAGAAAAATTTATAATAGATCTAAAGTTTATAATATGTTTACAACGTTAGCTTGGATTAACCATTTAGTTATTACCAAAAAGTAAGATCTGTCAACAAGGACAAACAGAGGGCAGAACCTGACTGCAGAAATGCTTGTTTGATCTTAAAATAACAGTTTTCTGGGATGTAGGTTTGTCACCGGGTCTGACCGTGTGAACCAAATACAAGTCCTTCTAAAAAAATTAGCATATTGTGATAAACTTCATTATTTTCTGTAATGTACTGATAAAAATTTAAATTTCATATATTTTAGATTCATTGCACACCAACTGAAATATTTCAGGTCTTTTATTGTTTTAATACTGATGATTTTGGGATCCAGCTCATGAAAACCCAAAATTCCTATCTCAAAAAATTAGCATATCATGAAAAGATAGTCTAAACGAGCTATTAACCTAATCATCTGAATCAACCAATTAACTCTAAACACCTGCAAAAGATTCCTGAGGCTTTTAAAAACTCCCAGCCTGGTTCATTACTCAAAACCGCAATCAGGGTAAGACTGCTGACCTGACTGCTGTCCAGAAAGCCATCATTGACACCCTCAAGCAAGAGGGTAAGACAGAGAAAGAAATCTCTGAGCGAATAGGCTGGTCCCAGAGTGCTGTATCAAGGCACCTCAGTGGGACGTCTGTGGGAAGGAAAAAGTGTGGCAGAAAACGCTACACAACCAGAAGAGGTGACCGTAGCCTGAGGAAGATTGTGGAGAAGGGCCGATTCCAGACCTTGGGGGACCTGTAAAAGCAGTGGACTGGGCTACAGGTGCCGCATTCCCCAGGTCAAGCCACTTTTGAACCAGAAACAGCGGCAGAAGCACCTGACCTGGGCTACACAGAAGCAGCACTGGACTGTTGCTCAGTGGTCCAAAGTACTTTTTTCGGATGAAAGCAAATTTTGCTTGTCATTCGCAAATCAAGGCGCCAGAGTCTGGAGGAAGACTGGGGAGAAGGAAATGCCAAAAATGCCTGAAGTCCAGTGTCAAGTACCCACAGTCAGTGATGGTCTGGGGTGCCATGTCAACTGCTGGTGTTGGTCCACTGTGTTTTATCAAGGGCAGGGTCAATGCAGCGAGCTATCAGGAGATTTTGGAGCACTTCATGCTTCCATCTGCTGAAAAGCTTTATGGGGATGAAGATTTCATTTTTCAGCACGACCTGGCACCTGCTCACAGTGCCAAAACCACTGCTAAATGGTTTACTGACCATGGTGTTACTGTGCTCAATTGGCCTGCCAACTGTCCTGACCTGAAGCCCATAGAGAATCTGTGGGATATTGTGAAGAGAAAGTTGAGAGACACCAGACCCAACACTGTGGATGAGCTTAAGGCCACTATCGAAGCATCCTGGGCCTCCATAACACTTCAGCAGCTCCACAGGCTGATTGCCTCCATGCCACGCCGCATTGAAGCAGTCATTTCTGCAAAAGGATTCCCGACCAAGTATTGAGTGCATAACTGAACATAATTATTTGAAGGTTGACTTTTTTGTATTAAAAACACTTTTTTTATTGGTTGGATGAAATATGCAAATTTTTTGAGATCGGAATTTTGGGTTTTCATGAGCTATATGCCAAAATCATCAGTATTAAAACAATAAAAGACCTGAAATATTTCAGTTGGAATGCAATGAATCTAAAATATATGAAATTTTAATTTTTATCAGTACATTACAGAAAATAATGAACTTTATCACAATATGCTAATTTTTTGGAGAAGGACTAGTATAAACACAGGCTAGCTTAGCCTTACTTACCGGGGACTTTGTTGGACTCGGCTTGCAAGCTTTCTGCGCTCTTTACACGAGTAAACCCGCGCATGGCTCGTGACTGTGTGCCCTGTGGGGGAGATAATTTTACTTTCTTTGTTTTACGCGTGATAGCAATTGAGAAGCCGGAAGTTCATTGGACACAAATCTTGAGCTCAGCTAGCATCCAATCAGAGGTATAATACCATAAGGCTGATTCGTGGTGTTTATGGAATCATGTTTATTACTAGATTTACTAAAATCACCTTTGGCATTGAAACTACTTTACAGATGATCAAATTAAGTCAGTACACGCAAGTCAGCCACTAAAACAAGTGGGTCCACGGCGTGTACCGGTGTGTACCCACTACTAAAGCACTGGTCGTGAGGAGGCTGGCACCCATCTCAGCCAACTCTGGGCAAGGACTTTGTAGGGAACTCTGGGCAAACTCATTGTAAGGCAGAAACATGTTGATAGCTACAGTATGCTGCTACTCTTGACAAAAGTCAGTAATGGTTCTTTTACATGCCTCTCACCATAGACAGTGAGAAACATGGTTCGCCTTTGATAACCCAGTTAGCTGCACTGAGGGACAACAGTGACATCCTGCTGATAGTGATGATTGAACCCCCAACCTTGGGATCAGTAATCCAGCCACTGCCCATTTATATATATATATATATATATATATATATATATATATATATATACATATGACATGCCAGCTAGCAAGCTTTATAATGTAACTGCTAAAATATACTCTTAGATAAAAGGCACGCATTGCAGTAAAAACCATGAAAGAGAATCAGTGCATTACAAGCAGAATGGATGGATGGATGAATTTTGAAGAGTTGTAACTGAACTTTTTAGTTTTCAAAATTTAACAAAAATCATTTATTGTGAGTACTGAGAATGTTAAAATTATTATAAAATTGCTATCTGTTGTTATTGCATATACACTTTGTAACATGGTTCATAAATACCGATGTATTCCATAAAATTGTTATCCAATTATCGTCTCCAAATTACTTTCACATGACCCAATAACTTCAGCCTGTCCTCAGCCCTCAGTTGACTGTTGATAAATTAATTAAGTGTGATTTAAGAGAGAGACATTTAGTCACCCATAGTCTTTCAGCCTTACATCATCAGTAACATGTGACTTTCTTTGCTGTTATTCAGAGTGGCAGTTATGGTGATCCAACGCTACTGGCGTGAATACAGACAGAAGAGACACACAGGTCTTTTAGGGCCTCATGCAGGATTGAGACTGGAAGTGAAAAGAAAAGTGAAAGCCTCCAAAACCAGTCCTGAGTGTCTTTATAAAGATTCTGCTGCCACTGTCATTCAGGTATAGTTTACTCAGTGAAAAGTGAAGCTTCTGTTCTTCACCATTATTAGACTTCGCTCAGTGATAAGATTCTGAAAGGTGTTTTCAATTCCTCAATTTATGAGCACATTAAAGAAAGCTGGAATAAAATTAAATCATCTTCATTACACTATTACTGCCATAGGTTTGTTTTGAATAGCACAGCAATACTTTTGGAAGCAGGCTCTTCTTTGCTGACATAACTTCTGAGACATATTTTCCCCATGCTACACATACTTGATGAGTCCCCAAGGGTTTTTATGGGGTAAAAAAAGAAGAAAAAAAAAAGATGAATCAGGTTCCGGTGCTTTGGTGAAGTGGGAGCACTTGGGTTCTGATCTGCAATGTTGTGAAGTCTTCCACCCCCTCAGTCCATAGGGAATATAGAGATTTAAGGGTGTCCCAATGTTCCATCAGTCTTGTACTGCTTAAGTCACTGAAAGTTCAAACAGCAGACCGCTGGGCAATCAAACAGGGGTTAACATGTTTTATCTTCCTAATGGGATAACACACAATATTTACGTTTACGTGTGATTCATAGACCTGTACATTCGCCCCTGCAGGCAGCATGGAGGGGCTACACGCTACGGAAGAGGCTGACTCGTGCTCTCATGCTTGCCCAGATATCAGAGGAAGATGAGGCCTTTGTGGAAGTGGACATGGATGAATTCATTTTTGATGAGGTAGGAGCAGAACTACAGTGTTGTTATAGCTGTGAAATCAGTACACATGGATGGGCTTGTGCTGTTACATTGACGACTTACTAACAGCAATTGCATGGATTTAGAGAAGTGTCATTAGCAATTAGTTGTAGAAAGTAAAAAGTTGTAATTATCAAGGAGCGGTGAAGATAGGAGACAGTGAGGGGCAGAAGCACACTGACGGCTATGCAGCTACTCTTGACGAAAGTCAGCAATAGTTTGTTTACATGGACCTCTCACCATAGATTTGAAGGACAGTGGTGGCCCGGTGGGGGTGCAACAGTGACAACCGTTGAGAGTGGGGCTTGAACACCCAACCTTTGTTCGTATCGGTAATCCAGCACCTTACCACCGGGCCACCACTGTCCTTCAAATAAGATTCATTCAGTCACCAGAAGAGTGGAGAACAAGATATTATAACAGAAAGGGATAACTACATCTGGAAAGGGATATTTGCCATGCACATGTGGGCGATGATCAGACGTCTCCAATCTTTTGAGCATATGATGTATCATATTAGAATGAGAATTATCCTTAGCTGTTTCTTACTTGCCCTGCTACATCATAGATTGTAAAAATAGAAAAAAAATACATTAACCCCATGATGCTATACTTGTGGGACTCTGTATAGTAGGAGGTAATTGACACAGACATGTTCTATACCGAACATAAACCGATGAAAAATGTCTCATGTGAGAATAGATATGGTGACATTTTCTATGAGGAGGAGTTTCTTTTGCATTTTTAGAAGTGGTCCGCAGTGCTGAAGAGGAAAATATACGAGTAACAATTTTAAGTTTATATGTGAGAGATTAAAAGAGATAAAAAGAGATAAAGACTACTTCTTTTCCTTTCGGCTGTTCCCTTCATGGGTCGCCACAGCGAATCATCTGCCTCCATCTCACCCTATCCTCTGCATCTTCTCTTACACCAACTGCCTTCATGTCCTCCTTCACCACATCCATGAATTGTCTCTTTGGTCTTCCTCTCGGCCTTCTGCCTGGTAGTTCCAACCTCAGCGTCCTACTACCAATATACTCACTATTCCTCCTCTGTACATGTCCAAACCATCTCAAGCTAGCCTCTCTGACTTTGACACCAAAACGCCTTACATGGGCTGTCCCTCTGATGTGCTCATTCCTGATCCTATCCATCCTCGTTACTCCCAAAGAGAACCTCAACATTTTCATCTCTGCTCCCTCCAGCTCTGCCTCCTGTATTTTCCCCAGGGCCACTGTTTCTAAACCATACAACATCGCTGGCCTCAACACCATCTTGTACACTTTTCCTTTCATTCTTACCGATACCTTCCTATCACACTGGACACTTTTCTCCAACCATTCCAACCTACCTGCACACGCTGCTTCACCTCTTTTCCACACTCTCCATTGCTCTGGATTGTTGAGCTTAAGTACTTAAAATCCTCCCCCTTCCTTATCTCTGCTCCCTGTAACCTCACCGTTCCTGTTGGGTCCTTGTCGTTCATACATTCTTCTTTTCGGTGTCACCTGGAATCACTTTCTTGGGGTCCATGATGGATAACGAAATATAATGTTGCAATGATCACTCTCAAAAAAATCATGAGCCAACAGTTCTGTTCAACTCTCCTTCACGCATGTGACAAACAGGAAGTATGGGTACAGGAATGTGTACACTTCAGCTCCCTCCTGGTCAATGGGAGGCCAGTGGGGTGGGATGTTGGGAGACAGGAAGTATTGGGTCCTTGTCGTTCACACGCATGTATTCTGTCTTACTGAGGCTAACCTTCATTCCTCTCCTTTACAGGGCATACCTCCACCTCTCTAGATTTTCCTCCACTTGTTCTCTGCTCTCACTACAGACCACAATGTCATCTGCAAACATCATAGTCCATGGAGATTCTTATCTAACCTCGTCTGTCAGCCTGTCTATCACCATAGCAAACAAGAAGGGGCTCAGAGCTGACCCTTGATGCAGTCCCACCTCCACCTTGAATTCGTCGGTTACACCGACAGCACACCTCACCACTGTCTTACATCTCTCATACATGTCCTGCACCACTCTAACATACTTCTCTGCCACCCCAGACTTCCTCATGCAATACCACAGTTCCTCTCTTGGCACCCTTTCATATGCTTTCTCCAGATCCACAAAGGCACAATGCCTCTATTAACATCCTCAAAGCAAACACTGCATCTGTGGTGCTCTTTCTTGGCATGAAACCAAACTGTTGTTCACAAATGCTGACATCTGCCCTTAGTCTAGCTTCCACTATTCTTTCCCATAACTTCATCGTATGGCTCATCAACTTTATCCCTCTGTCGTTGCCACAACTCTGCACATCTCCCTTATTCTTAAAAATGGGCAGCATCACACTTCTCCTCCATTCCTCTGGCATCCTCTCACTCTCTAAGACCTTGTTGAATGTTCTTGTCAGAAAATCTACTGCTACCTCTCCTAGACACTTCCATACCTCCACCGATATGTCATTAGGACCAACTACCTTTCCATTCTTCATCCTCTTCAATGACCTTCTCACTCCACCCTTACTAATCTTTGCTACTTCCTGGTCCTCAACGGTCACCTCTTCTACTCTTTTTTCTCTCTCATTTTCCTCATTCATCAGCTCTTCAAAGTACTCTTTCCATCTTCCCATCACACTTCTGTCATCAGTCAATACATTTCCCTCTCTGTCCTTAATCACGCTAACTTGCTGCACGTCCTTCCCATCTCTATTTCTCTGCTGTGCCAACCTGTATAAATCATTTTCTCCCTCTTTACTTTCCAACCGAGCATTCAAGTCATCATACACCCTTTGTTTGGCCTTTGACACCGCTACCTTTGCCTTACACTGTGTCTCCATGTACTCCTGTTTACTCTCTTTGGTCCTATCTATGTCCCACTTCTTCTTAGCTAACCTCTTCCTTTGAACACACTCCTGCACATCCTCATTCCACCACCAAGTCTCCTCTAATCTACTCTCCTTCCAGATGACACACCAAGTATTCTCCTACCTGTCTCCCTGATCACATTAACTGTAGTTGTCCAGTCATCTAGAAGCACTTCCTGACCACCCAAAGCCTGTTTCAACTCCTTCTTGAAGACAACCCGACACTCTTCCTTTTTCACCTTCCACCACTTTGTCTTCTGCTCTGCCTTTGCCTTCTTCACCTTCCTCACCATCAGTGTCATCCTGCACACCACCATTCTATGCTTTCTGGCAACACTTTCACCCACTACTACTTTGCAGTCACTGACTTCCTTCAAATTACATTGCCTACACAAGATGTAGTCTACCTGTGTGCTCCAACCTCCGCTTTTATAAGTCACCCTATGCTCCTGTCTCTTCTGGAAGAAAGTCTTCACCACAGCCATTTCCATCCTTTTTGCAAAATCTACCAACATCTGTCCTTCTGCGTTCCTGTCCTGGATACCAAACCTGCCCATCACCTCCACGTCCCCTCTGTTTCCTTCACCAACATGTCCATTGAAGTCTGCCCCAATGAACACTCTTTCACCTCTTGGGGTACTCTGAATTTCTTCATCTATCTCACTCCAGAATCTCTCCTTCTCTTCTAGCTCACATCCTGCCTGTGGGGCATAAGCACTAACAACATTGAACATCACGACTTCAGTTTCTAACTTGAGACTCATCACTTTGTCTGACACTCTTTTCACTTCTAGAACATTCCTGACAAACCCCTTCTTCAAGATGACTCCTACTCCATTTCTCTTCCTATCCACACCATGATAAAACAACTTAAACCCTGCTCCTAACCTTCTAGCCTTGCTACCTTTCCACCTGGTCTCCTTAACACCCAGTATGTCCACCTTCCTCCTCTACATCATGTCAGCCAGCTCTCTACCTTTTCCTGTCATAGTTCCAACATTCAAAGTCCCTACTTTCAGTCCTTGACTCATGCCTTTTCTCTTCTCTCTCTGCCAATGAACATGCCTCCCGCCTGTCCTTCTTCAACTTCTTCGATCAACAGTAGTCCAATTTCCACCAGCACTCTGTTGGTTAACAGCACTGATGGCGGTCGTTGTTAACTTGGGCCTTCACAGATCCGGTATGAAATTCTTTGTTCTTTCTCAGTTACCTACTTTTTAAAAATACAGTTGGAGTCTATAGTTTATAGCCACTTTAATGTAAATGAGAACAAGAATTTTTTTATTTCATGGACATCCCACAACATTAAACAGAAATAGAAATGTTAAAAAATATGACTTATCATTCTTTAATAAATAGCATTCCCACTGAAAATCAGAAATATAAAACATTTCTAATGTTCAATCTACAGTGGTGTAGAGTTTCCCAATCCAGATTCACAAGAAGGTCTTGGGTTTGAGTCCTGGGCTTGGTGAGAAAGTCCCTGTGTGGAGTTTGCATGTTCTTCTTGTGTTCGCATGGGTTTCCTTCAGGTACTTGGGTTTCCTCCTGCAGTCTGAAAACTAATTCGCTGTTCCAAAGTGCCCCAAGGTGTGAGTGTGGGTGTTGACTTGTGATGGGTCAATTCCATCTTTTCCAGGAGTTGGCTGTGATCTGTGTTGTTGAATGAATGAATTAATTAATTTTATTTGAAGGGCAGTGGTGGCCCGGTGGTAAAGTGCTGGATTAGCTATCCTAAGGTTGGGGGTTCAAGCCCCACTCTCAATGGTTGTCACTGCTGTCCCCCTAGTGCAGCTAACTGGGTTATCAAAGGCCGGCCATGTTTCTCACTGTCTGTGGTGAGAGGCATGTAAAAGAACCATAGCTGCCATTCGTCAAGAGTAGCTGCATCGCCATCAGTGTGTTTCTGCCCTGCGATGGCCTGGTGAGCTGTCCAGGGTGTACTCTTCTCTTGCACAGAGTCGGCGGAGAAGGGCACTAGTGTCCCCATGACCCTAATTCGGATTAAACGGTTCAGAAAATGAATGAATATTATTTGAAAATAGCCATCATCTTTGGAGTGATACAAGAAGGTATCAGTAACAGTAAACACACTGTTGATTATTTTGCAAAAAACAGCCCAACAGTTAATATTTACTTCTTTCAACTACAAACCAGATTCCAAAAAAGTTGGGACACTATACAACTTGTGAATAAAAACTGAATTCAATGACGTGGAAGTTCCAAATTTCAATATTTTATTCAGAATAGGACATCGGTGACAGGCTCAAAAGTTTAAACTGAGAAAATGAATAATTTTAAGTTAAAAATAATGCTAATTTTAAATTTCATTGTGTCAACAAATCTCAATAAAGTTGGGACAGGTAGCGATAAGAGGCCGGAAAAGTCAATTGCACTTATAACGAACAGCTGGAAGACCAATTACCACTAATGAGGTCCATTGGCAACATGACTGAGTCTAATAAGAGCTTCTCAGAGTGGCAGTGTCTCTCAGAAGATGGGTAGAGGATCACCAATTCCTCCAATGTTGAGCAGAAAGATAGTGGAGCAATATCAGAAAGGTGTTTTCCAGTAAAAATTGCACAGAATTTGAAGTTATCATCATCTATAGTGCATAACATCATCCAAAGATTCCGAGAATCTGGAACAGCCTCTGTGTGTAAGGGTAAAGGCCGAAAAACCATGCTGGAAGCCTGTGACCTTCGGGCCCTTAAACGGCACTGCACCACAAACAGGAATGCTACTGTAAGAGAAATCACAGAATGGGCTCAGCAATACTTCCAGAAACCATTGTTGGTGAACACAATCCACTGTGTCATCCGCCGTTGCCAGTTCAAACTCTACAGTACAAAGAAGAAGCCATTTATAAACAGGACCCAGAAGCGCAGGCATTTTCTCTGGACCAGGAGTCATTTAAAATGGAGTGTGGAACAGTGGAAAACTGTTCTGTGTTCAGACGAATCACAAATCGAAGTTCTTTGTGGAAAACTGAGACGCCATGTCATCTGGACTAAAGAGGACAAGGATAACCCAAGTTGTTATCAGTGATCAGTTCAGAAGCCTGCATCTGTGATGGTATGGGGTTGCATGAGTGCATGTGGCATGGGCAGCTTGCACATCTGGAAAGGAACCATCAGTGCTGAAAGGTATTTTCAGGTTCTAGAACATCCAGACGCCGTCTCTTTCAGAGAAGACCTTGCATTTTTCAACATGATAATGCCAGACCTCATGCAGCATTAATTACAACATCATGGCTGCATAGGAAAAGGATCCGGGTATTGAAATGGCCAGCCTGCAGTCCAGATCTTTCACCTATAGAGAACGTTTGGCGCATCATAAAGAGGAAGGTGCAACAAAGAAGGCCCAAGACAGTTGAACAGTTCGAGGCCTGTATTAGACAAGAATGGGACAGCATTCCTATTTCTAAACTTGAGAAACTTGTCTCCTCGGTCCTCAGACGTTTGCAGACTGCTTTAAGAAGAAGACGAGATGCCTCACATTGGTGAAAATGGCATTGTCCCAACTTTTTTGAGATTTGTTCACACCATGACATTTAAAATCAACATATTTTGAAATTAAAATGATACATTTTCTCAGTTTAAACTTCTTCCCCTTGTCATCTATGTTCTATTTGGAATAAAATATTGAAATTTGGCACTTCCACGTCATTGCATTCAGTTTTTATTCACAATTTGTGTAGTGTCCCAACTTTTGTGGAATCCAGTTTGTAAAGTGTGTTCACCTGATGTTAATTTTTAAAATATATTACAGGAGCATGCTCTTTTTGTTTGCAGTTTAACAATTCGTCATTTGTTGTTCAGGTCATGAAGGGCTTGAAGGTTTCACCCAGAAAACACATAAATGAATGTTACGCTTTTAGGTTAACATGATTTACTGCTTACTTTAAAGCAACAAACAGAGAAACAGGATGCACTTTGTCATAAGAACAAATCTCTGAAAAATAAGCTTCTATTTCAGTCCTGAAAAGTCAGACATGTGTTCTGAATAGGAAGCCATGGAGAGGGACTGGAGTACTCTGCATTCTGATGTGTCACCGTCCTCAGTGCTGCCGTATTCAGAACAGCTGCAGCTGCCAAAGGTAACAGGCTGACAAGCCCTCCCACTGTCTGTGGGCTGGACCAATCTAGGAACCTCTGGACCATTAATCATCAAATGTATTATCTCCAAAAACACCATAACGTCCTACGCTACTTGAAACCTCCTTTGAATCTGCAGATGTCATTTCACAGTAGCTGAGATATGAAGTGGAGCAGCTGCTAGAATGGAACATCTTATTATCCAATATAATAAAGTACAACGTGCATTGTTTATACACGTTTTTATATTTTTTCTACCAAAAATGAAAAAAGGCATATAAAATTTGAGCATCGAGATTAAAGTATAAAATGTCATATTTATTATAATAAACTATTTTTTCTTTGGAAAACGATACTGCATGACGATTAGACTTATTTATTTTTTTTAACCAATTGTTTGATATTAATACTTACATAAAGATGGTACATTTGTGGAGTTATGGAGTAGCATTGTTTTTCCCTGTCTGTAAAGCAGTACAGTGGTACCTCAGCTTATGAAAGAAAATCCAAGTTATGAAACGCATTTACCTAAAATTTTCATCTCTGGATATGAAAAAAATTCACGTTACAAAATGCAGCATCTCAAAAATTCAAACAATGCGTGCTCGGCTTTTATTTTGAAATTGGTGTGATACAGTTGCTCTCCCATTGGCTATCTCCCAACACCAGCCCCACTGGCCTCCCATTGGCTTAGAGGGAGCTGCATCTCCATGATACCCATGATGCTTTTTGTGTGCCTTCGACCCATTGTTTGTCATGGAGTTCTAACACGTGTAAAGGACAGAGTTACTGTTGCTTCGTGAGTTTTTCGAGTGTGCTTATTGTAACTTTATTTTTTGTCATTCATCATGGGCGCCAAGAAAGTGATTCCCGGTGCGAGTGAAACAAAGAAGTGAACTCGTGGCATGCGGTTGAGTGATATCGCAAAGGAATGTGGCCGAAACCCGTCTACCATCGGTACGATATTGAAGCAGAAGGAGGCCTTAAATGGTCAAGATGGCGTTTCCTAGAGGGTGACATCGCGGAGTTCTCGGAGTCAAATTGTTTCTTTGTCTTTGTTTGTTTTAAATGTTGTTTTTGTTCGTTTGCTTTTTTGCACTATGCTTGTCTATGACTGTGCGACCCTACTACAGCTATGAGAGCACAGTCCTTGGACATTTAGAACTGAGCACGCTAATCTCCTATCCTGAGCTAATATGCTATGGTAGCTCACTGTTAGCCGCACACCAGATAACAATAAACCCAAGCGGGGACGTGGCAGGCTGGGAGGGGCTGAATGATGACTTGGTTAGCAGTGAAAAGTTAGCAGTTCCGGTCATACTGCTTGAAAAAGGTATGCTTTTATAATTTTTAAAGGGTTTAGGGTAGTACCAAAGAGAAGATTTATGGATGTGGTGAATGAGGACATGAGGGTAGTTGGAGTAAGAGTAGAAGATACAGAGGATAGGGTGAGATAGAGGCGGATGGTTTGCTGTGGCGACCCCTGAAGGGAAAAGCCGAAAGGAAAAGAAGAAGAAGAAGAAAGGGTTTAGGGGGTAGTGTTGGGGGCCTTGGAACGACTCAGGCATTTTACATGTAAAATGCCACTCGATTTACGAAAAAATCAGGTTACGAAACCACTTCTGGAATGGATTAATTTTGTAAGGTGAGGTACCACTGTATATAGAATGGCAGTTCATAAACATCATATTAACAATATGATTTTTGTTTTTTTTAGAATCTCCTTCCTCTATCGAGGCTTCATATGAATGCATCTGTGCACCAATGGAAGGCCAGACAGGCCTGGCTTAGCAGTGAGGACGCATCACGATCCGTGCAGAGTCTGTCACCTGATCCAAACATCAGGTAAACACGTCTAAGAAAAAAAAAAATAGTCACCCCATATATTAATTCATTTATTTGCCAAACTGCCTGATCCCTGTATGGTCGCAGGGAGGCTGGTGCCTATCTCAACTGACATTGTGTGAAGGCAGGGTGTTATGCCCTAAAAAGCTCGACAGACCATTGCGGAACAATACACACAATGCCATTTACATGCACACCTCGGGTCAAGTTGGAACAGCCTAATCCAACAAAGTGCACGTCTTACCCAGAGGAAACCCACACAAGTACGGGGAGAACATGCAAACTCCACACAGAAATACCCGAGCCCAGGACTTGAAGCCAGGACCTTTTTGCTGTGAAGTGGACATTCTAAATACTGCAACACCATGCTACCCTACTCCATCTAAAGTTAAAGTTAAGGTCTACTGTGCTTTTCCACCCGAGCCAACTGGCTCATCTGGAAAGAGCTTATGCCTGATTTCCTAGGAGTTCAGCTCCTCCTGGAAGGAACGCAAGTCCATCGCAGGTTACCTTCCCAGTATTTTATACTGCTATACAGCTGTGTGAATACAGGTACACTTATGGTTAGGACTTTGCCCAGGGATCTATCAGGGTTTCAAACGTACAACGTCTCGAATATGAGCCCAGCATTCTGATCACTACACCACGAGGCCCAGACCCCATCTAAACAAATTAAATTAAATATTATGTCATTTGCTTGTCTGAAATGTTATAATGGTAATATTTCTGTTAATTTAATGGTTATGTCATGGCACATTAAACTCCACTCAACTCAGAACCAAACAAAATATCAAAATAAAGTTGTATCATTTGTTTCTGCTGTTCTTGTGTGGTTTATTTTTGTAAATGTCAGACTTTTATTACATTTCCTTTATGGGGATAGCTTTACAGAAGTCAAGTACTCCAGAGGCAATAAAAAGTCTGTTCAGTTTGGTCCATTCGGAGTTTTGTTGACTAATTATAACAGACACCTGAATGAACAAGTGAAAACATACTGAATATAGATTCTTCTAAAAATAAAGGTGTACTGCATGAGTCAATTCGATAATTAACAACCTACAAAGAACCTACAGTACTGACACTTACCATACAAATATACATACAGATATATATAGAGGATTTTCTGAGTAGATCCTTCCGTAGGAGAGTGCTCAATATTCTTCTATAATTCTTCAAAATTCTTCTATAATCACCTGAAGAGAGAGGATGGTTTCACCACCCCTCGAAACAGATCTGTAGTGATAAATGGAGTTTCAATAGAAAGTCTTTGTCCTGTCCTTTTATTTTTGTACAGATATATATATATATATATATATATATATATATATATATATATATATATATATATACACGCACACAGGGTATTCATTAAGTTTCAGAGTAGAAGGGGGATATTGATAAGTCGGGGGTGGAAATTGTTTGAGGCAAGCATGGGGATGGGGGTGTCCCTCCCGCAGGGGGGTCTGGGGGCCCACCCCCCAAAATTTTAAAATTCATGTGCTCTGTGGTGCATTCTGGGCCCATATTTATGAGAAAATCAGACAAACTAGAAGCAAATAAAACTAAAAGTTTATATTATAAAAAATAGAACTTGTTACAAGAATAGTAGACTTACTTCTGAAAGGAAAGTACATAAAACTTCTTATTTGAAAAATCTAATCGTTACCCTCCTAATATAGAACATTTGTGACTCAAACTGCTACCCTAATCTATCAAAACTGTTCATGTAATATCATTGTAGGATTAATAAGATTAGGCTATTAGAATAAGATTAGGCTAGTTTAGTTGGGTTCTAGTTTTCACTATTATCGCTCAGTGCAATCAAGAAATCATTTGTGTTCAGACATGACATAAAACTTTTTTACCTATTTCATGAGATACGGATGTTTCCGAAACAGTGGAATCATCGGTCTTGAGTCGCTTTCACAACGTATTTAATGTTGGTTGTTTGGACCTACTTCGCTTCGGCGCCATGCTTGTCGGTATAACCCACATCAGTTTGGACTATATTTTACTCGGGTTTGTACGACCTGTCACGATCTAAATCTACACGGGAGCACAGGCAAATGGCGGTACATACATAAGTAGTGCATCGAGGGATATCGGAAGTGAACCGATTGAGAAATTATCAAAACAAGTGATCATGTTGTCAAGTACATAGCTTAAAGCCGTGAAAATGTTTTTATTAAAGATTATTATTATATTATTAAATACTATTATTTACTATTATAAAATATAACCGGTGCTAGGCTAATAGTAGCCGGCGCTTACGCCGGCCGCCGGCACTTAATGAAAAGTACTCCAGAGCCTGTGCAGATCCTCCACATTTGCTGTTATTTTCCTCCACAGAGGCTCCATCCCAGAAGTGCAACATAAACCATGGTTCCAGGTTAAGCCCTTGGCATTAAACAAAAGTTGTAAGACGATATACGCAATACAGATTTAAATGTTTCATGTCTCCACTCTAGAGTTCTAGCTATGAATTTATCAAGCTAACAATATTTACATTTATAGTCCGCAAATCCCATCATCATCATCATCATCATCATCATCAGCAGCAGCAGCAGCAGCATTTTTTTCAACTTATTCCTGGGTCGGGTCGCAGGGGCAGCAGCCTAAGCAATGAGATCCAGACGTCCCTCTCCCCAGCCACTTTCTCCAGCTGTTCCGGGACTGACACCGAGGCGTTCCCAGACAAGCCGAGAGACATAGTCCCTCCAGCGTGTTCTAGGTCGACCCTGTGGTCTCTTCCCGGTTGGACATGCCCGAAAGACCACATCAGGGAGGCGTTCGGGAGGCATTCTGACCAGATGCCCGAACCACCTCAACTGGCCCTTCTCAATGCGAATCCCATTTTAATAATTTGTGCTCCCTCTGACGCTCTGTAAAAGTTCCTCATTGGAATTGTGGTGTATGTCGTTGAGGACTGTGGATCCTTCCGACAGGTTCTCTCACAGGGATTCTGCAGATGCTATATACTTAGTAAGGGACTATACTGTATCATACTTTGTGTATGTATAAAATGCTGACCAGGCCCAGGTGACCACAGCTTCATACAAAATGAAGTGACTCTGAAAGAGAGGGGTGATATGGTGCCGTAGCGGTTAACACTTTCACGTCACAGTAAGAAGGACATAGGTTTAAGGCCCATGTCTGGGGATGGTGTTTCTGTGATGGTGTTTTTGCATGTTCTCTCTGTGCTTGTGTGGGTTTCCTCCGAGTGCTCTGGTTTCCTTCCACAGTTTGGGAATGACTAATGCTAATGGCTTCTTCTGTTTTTCCCCTAGGCGTGTGTGTGTGTGTGTGTGTGTGTGTGTGTGTGTGTGTGTGTGTGAGAGAGAGAGCCGGTACATGTCAGCATTGAACTTGAAATTGGCTTGCAAGCCATTCATGGTGGGCTCCACCTTTTGCCTGAGTCAGCTGGGAGCGTCTCCAGCTTCTTTGCAATATTAAACAGGATAAAACCATATGGATAATGAATAAATCAATGAATGCATGAATATTGGACAGTGCGGTTCACAACCGACATCAAGAGTAACTAAGGAAATATTTTTGGAAGAATTTTGTTTGTTCCCCTCGTGCATTTCCAGAGACTTGTCGAATCTGTCAGTACGCTTTGAAGCTGTTCTGAAGACTTGTGGTTGCGCAACGCCTCGCTAACTCACTTTATGCAGTTTTTTTAAACACTCGTCTGAAGTATTCTACTGAGATGGAATTTATTCTTTGCTTATCTTTTGAATTGTCAAATAATTAACAAATTGTATATTTTGTGTGTATTTCAGAACGAAATCTCCAACATCAACACTAGGAAAATCTTCTTTATCAGAAAGATCTGAGAAACTTCTGGAAGAATGGTAAAAACAAATCATTTACCACGAGTATTTATTTATTTATTTATTTATGAATAATTATTTTTATTTTTTTTAAGTCTATAGAGATGACCATAGGGTTTGGTGTGCACCTTTTTTTTCAGGGGTATTAGCAATAGCGCTACTGCCCTGCTTATGCTAAAAAGGGCTCAAAGGATGAAGGCCAGG
>CM045739.1:35592500-35600000 GCA_024760905.1 Plotosus lineatus
TATATATATATATATACATATATACGTTCCGTGGTTAATTGGGACCGAGATCCCCCCACAACCACTGAATTCCGCAAAGTAGGATCAACATCCCCTGACTGATTTATATGTACATGTATATGTGTACATAATATCAATAAATACATATTCAACACTATAAATTCTTATAATAACAAGTAAAAATTCAAAAATAATGCATAACATGTAAATAAAATATAAATACACACACATACAGATGCGCACGCGCAAACAAAGATGCGCGTGTATCCACTCAGACGTGCACCTCACATAAAAATGTAAGTAGTTTTGATGGGAGGTTTTGGGTTGTTTTTTGTTTTGTTTGTTTAGGGGGTTGTTTTGCATAATTTTGCATAATTGACTTTGTTTTGTGGCATTTTCCTTTACATTTCCCCCATTCTTCCTTAATTTCCTTATTTTTTTAATTCATTGAATATTAAAAAAAATAAAACGTGATGTACTGAAGCCTGAATTGAAAGCAAAGTAGCGAGGATCCCTGTGTGTGTGTGTGTGTGTGTGTGTGTGTATATATATATATATATATATATATATATATATATATATATATATATATATATATATATATATATATATATATATAGAGAGAGAGAGAGAGAGAGAGAGAGTTTCACAAGAATACGTTTTATTATCAGGACAAATTAGAGTTTTATTGATATAAAAATTGTCTCTTTAAAATATATAAAGGAACTATTTATTTATACCTGTGTTGAGTATCTGACTTGTTTAAATATTTCCCCATTGTAATTTTTCACCATTAAGTGCTACCTACTTTCTCACTTGAACTCTATGTAAGAAGTTAATCACTTGACATTTTTAGTGGATTTCCAATTAACCCATGACGACTATACCCATAAACCCCGGCTGCTCTTCACATCTTGGCAAAACCATCTGAAAGATTTAAATAAGTGTCTCATTAGTTCCAGCACTTGGCTGTCAGAAGTTGTTATCGATTCACACTCCTCCCTGGCTGCACGGCTCTCCACTGAGAGTTTGTGTTTTTTTTCTTGAGTTACAGCTTTCTGGTGGCGCGCTTCGACACTGAATGTAAATCACGCACTTGCTTCCTCTCTGGGTATTCGGGGTGAGTTAATATCACAGCTCAGCAGGTTGAAAAAGTGACCACAAAAACCTACCAAAAGCAAACTTCTTTATTTGTCCCGGTGAGCCACCGCTAGAGCATTGTAGTAATTACCCCGACGCTTACATGTAAACAGGCCACGCCACGCGCGTTGATCTCTGAAGACTTGATAAACTCTACATGGTTAACCGTCTGTCAAGCATGCAGCGTTTTCTTAGAACTCTACTTTCCACACTCACTTGTACAGGCTATTTATCTACAGTATTATACTTCATGCTCTGGGAATATTGTATGGTGTTTTTTTTCTTGTTTGTTTTTTTTTTTTGTATGCTTTTCATTAAATTTTGTCTTGACTTCACTGCCGATGGGGCTGCAGGTCTGTGCATGACAAAAACAAATTATTTTTATTGGAAAGTGACTTTGATGTTTGATGTCAAATGTAGCTGACAGAGGAGATGTAAGTATTCAGGAGGCACTGAGAGGAGAGCCAGAGCAGACACAGACAGAATTGCAGACACGACACAGAACCTACCAGCGGCTCCAAACACAAGCCGTGCCGAGCCGGAGAAGCTGTGCCCCCGCTGTGAGGTAAGTACATCATACATGATGAGAACTTTCTGATTTACATCTGATGAAGTATTATGTAATCTGATTAGGATTTACACAGGACAGCATGATTCTCTATTTGAAATCTAATTTGCTTTAGGGAAAATTTTTGTATATGCAACGTAATTGGGTAAAGTTCTAGTCTGGTTACGTTTTCTGTACCTTTCTAGTGATCATTTCCTCCCGGAGATTGACCCTGAAATTTTGAGTGGTAGAAGGATTCAGTTTATGGTAAGAACCTAGGTTCACCATCTGAAAATCACAGTACTTCAGGGATGCCCACACAATGTGTGCAGTTGCTTTTTTTTAATGTTGATTACTGTTATTACAGTCATATTGTTTTTCCTGATGTGTGTATCGGACTTTCAGGCCTCTACAAGTTACAGAGGTGCTCCAGAGTCGGCTGTAAGGCAGTCGATTTTTGGTACTGGTTTCTCCTCACTTCAGGATCAGCAAGTTTGCTCTCGGACACACCGGGCTGGACATGCAAGTGGGTCTCAAATTTAAGAAACGAAAGCACTGTCTCCCCATTTTTTTCTGAGGTTTCAGTATTTTCCAATAAGGAGTGGGTATATGCTGTGACTCGAGAAAAAGGACTGCACTTTTTCAAAGTGCGCCACCACGTCTTGCAGCCACCCCAAATAGAAAATTTCAAATAGGCTTTTTTTCAGGCAACCAATCCAGGCATGAGAGTGGTGATGTCATGTCAAAGTATAGTTGTCATAGGAACAAAAACAATATTCAGCCAGCCCAAGAGTAGCTTTTTTTGATGAAGTACTGGAACAAACCATTCCCCGGGGTTTCTATAAAAAAATAAATAAAAAAAAAATACATATATATATATATATATATATATATATATATATATATATATATATATATATATATATATATATTTATATGTATGTATATGTATATATATATATATATATATATATGTGTGTGTGTGTGTGTGTGTATGTATGTATATATATATATGTACTGAATTCTGAAATTAGCTCAAAAACACTACAGAGATCTACTGTACGGTACTGTGCAAAGGTTTCAGGCACATGCAAGGGAATGATGTAGAGCAAAAATAATATATAAACATAAATTCAAATATAAACAATGACATTACATTAAAAGTTTGTTCCTAAAAATTCTATAAAGCATAGTAAATAGTAATAAATTAAACAAATTCAACATTAGATGTTATGACTTTTTTGTTTAGAAATAGACTAACATCAGGTTCCGTTTGTGCCGTATTCACATGTACAGTATCTACCGAGTGTCTTCTAGAACCAGCCACAGGTCTCCTGGAAATGTTGACTGTTACACCCAATTCTTTATTTGCATTTAAATCACAGCAGCCTTCATTATATTTTTGTCTTAAAAGTACTGTAGTCTCTTATATGTAATACTGTATACTGCTTTCTTTACACAATGATTAATGATTGGAAATCTAAAATGTTTTCGTACTCACTTGCTAATGTACAAATTATAAAATAAAAATTAATAGCAGAGTTTAAAATAAATTTCAAAAAGAATGCTGAAAACTTTTGCACAGTACTGTATGTACATAAATATAAAGTGTGTGTATGTTTATAGGTGACGTAGGTATTGCTGAATAGCTCCTGAGACAAAATGTTAATATTCAGTAGGATCCCCCCCCGACTGACATACACATGCATGTATATGTGTATATAATATCAATAAATACATATTCAATGCTATACATACTTATAATAACAATTAAGCATTAAAAAAATAATGCATAAGATATAAATAAAATATAAACACATGCACAGATGCGCACACGCACGCTGATGTGCACCTCACAAAAATGTAACTAGTTTTGATGGGAGGTTCTGGGTTGTTTTTTTGTTTTGTGTTTGTTTAGGTTTTTTTTTTTTTTTTTTTTTTTGCATAATTGGCCTTGTTTTTGTGACCTTTTCCTTAACTTTCCCCCCTATACTTACTTAATTTCCGTATTTTTTTTAATTCGATAAATATTTTTTAAAAAAAAGCACCGCGATGCACTGAAGTCGCATGAATTGAAGCGCGAAGTAGCGAGGGATCCCTGTGTGTGTGTATATATATACTGTATATATATTTATTTATTTATAGTCGTGTTCAAATAATAGTTGTGTGTTTAAAAAAGTGAATCAAGCGCAAAATCCTATTATTAGCTTTTATTTCCAAACACACAAATACATTGGAAACACTACACAATCTTTTCCAAATCAAAACACGAAGAAGAATAAAGAAATTGAAGAAGAGTGAATATTAAACTGTTAAAAAAATAGCAGTCTTCATTCTTCTGTGCAAACGCCATCATTCATCGTATAAACTGAAAAATGGTGTAAGATTTTGTTTTCCTTTGAATCACTGAACTAATATTTAGTTGTGTAATCACTGTTTCTGAGAACTGTTGTACATCTGTGTTGCATGGAGTCAACAGCCCTGTGGACTACATTCCAGAGTTCTTCTATGTTCCTTGGTTTTGCCTCAGAAGCTGCATTTTTGATGTCACCCCACAAGTTTTCTATTGGATTAGGGTCCGGGATTGGGCCAGGGCTCCATAACGTCAATCTTGTTGGCCTGAAACCAAGATGTTGCCGTTTACTGGTGTGTTTGGCATTGTTGTCTTGTTGGATCACACATTTCAAGGCCATTTCCTCTTTAGCATAAGGCAGCATGACCTCTTCAAGTATTCTGATGGATTCAAATTGATCCATGACCCCTGGTATGTGATAAATAGGCCCGACACCATAGCATGAGAAACATCCCCATATCATGCTTGCGCCACCATGTTTCACTATCTGGCTTAAATTTAGTGTTTGGGGTCGTCTGACACACTGTCTCTGGCCACTAGACCCAAAAAGAACAATCTTACTTTCATCAGTCCACAAAATGTTGTGCCATTTCTCTTTAGGCCAGTCAATGTTTCTTCAGCACGTCTTTCTTTCAACAGTCTGACTTTGCAGGGGCTTCCTGCCAATAGCATGGCTTCACATAGGCGTCTTCTAATTGTAATGGGACTCACAGGTCACAGGTAGCTTTAGACCTTCTTCGACCTTCGTGGAGCTGATAGTTGGAGTCCTTGCCATTTTCTCTGTTCTTCCATCCATTTGAATGGTAGTTTTTCACTTTCTTCCACATCTTTGAGGTTTTGGTTGCCATTTTAAAGCGTTTGTGATAATTTGAGCTGAGCAACGTCTCATTTTCTGCACTTCTTTATATGGTTTCCCGTCTCCAATCAACTTTTTAATCATGGTACGTTGTTCTTCTGAACAATGTCTGGAACAACCCATTTTCCTCCGAATTTCAGAGAGAAATGTTCTATAACCAGCATATACAACGTATGCTGCCTTCCTTCTGTAAAAAACGACAATAATTGGCACCTGTTTTTCAAAGAATGAACGACCTTATTAATTGAACGCCACACTGCTATTATTTTGAACACGCCCCTTTCAATTAGTGTTTCAAGCAGCACACATTTCATGAATATTGGGTCTGTTGAATTCTATTACTCTACTACGCCTCATATATCATTACTCCCAAAAACACTGATTGTTCAGGCTAATGATGCCTGACTACACAACTGTATATAAACTGTGTATGTATATCTTCTTCTTCTTCTCCTTTCGGCTTTTCCCTTCAGGGTCGCCACAGCAAATGATCTGCTTCCATCTCACCCTGTCCTCTGCATCTTCTGCTCTTACTCCAATGATCTTCATGTCCTCCTTCACCACATCCATAAATCTTTGCTTTGGACTTCCTCTAGGCCTTCTGCCTGGTAGTTCCGACCTCAACATCCTACGACCAATATACTCACTATCCCTCCTCTGTACATGTCCAAACCATCTCAATCTAGCCTCTCTGACGTTGTCTCCAAAACCTCTTACATGTGCTGTAACTCTGATGTACTCGTTCTTGAACCTATCCATCCTCACAAGCCAGTGTTCACCCTCACGTCATGCAGAGGGTTGCTACAGGAAGGGCAGCCGGCATAAAATTTTTGCCAAAATTGATATACAAATGATATATATATATATATATATATATATATATATATATATATATATATATATATATATATATATATATATGTGTGTGTGTGTGTGTGTATTTATATATATATATATATATATATATATATATATATATATATATATATATATATATATATATATATATATAAATAAAAGGGCAGGACAAAGACTTTCTATTGAAACTCCATTTATCACTACAGATCTGTTTCGAGGGGTGGTGAAACCATCCTCTCTCTTCAGGTGATTATAGATGATTCTTCTATAATCACCTGAAGAGAGAGGATGGTTTCACCACCCCTCGAAACAGATCTGTAGTGATAAATGGAGTTTCAATAGAAAGTCTTTGTCCTGCCCTTTTATTTTTGTTATTTGCTCTACCAAAAAGTATTGAGCACTCTCCTACGGAAGGATCTACTCAGAAAATCCTATATGTGTATATATACTAAAGCTTCTAGCTAATTTCCTTATAACACACACACACTGATTAATGAAATTAAACTGATTAATAAAATTAAACTGATTAATAAAACTAAATGTTTTTATGTCACAAATGGAATAATAAGCAGCAAACAGTAATAAATGAACAAAGCTAATATTTGGTGTGATACCTCAGTCTCCTGTACAATTTGTACAGATTTCAATCTCAAATAGCTGGCACGTTTTGAGCAGTTTACAAAGTTATGACTGATCTTTTTAGAGATTTTTTGCACTTGCTTCTTATGTTCACTTGCAAAACAAGTTTTTAACAGCTTTTATTTTATATATATATATATATATATATATATATATATATATATATATATATATATATATATATATATATATATATATATATATATATATATATATATATATATTTTTTTTTTGACTGAAAAGTGATCGCTCATGTAATCTCCTGCTTTCATTACGGACAGCATTTTTGTCTGAAATTTTCATTGACTCATATATTTTATTCCCAATGTTTGTTTAATCTGTAGTTTATAAATCACTAGTATATAATATAAAACATATGTGTTAACTCTAGGCCTTAAAAAAGATGTAAAATTTAACAGTAATGGACACATGACACAAGTGGACCCCAGAGGAAGCAGGTGAGAGACTTGTAGAGCGAACTGACCTCGAATTCTCTCGTAGTTATAAGTACTGTATTGTCATTTTTGAAACTGTGTGTGTGTGTGTGTGTGTGTGTGTGTGTGTGTGTGTGTGTGTGTGAGTGAAGGTATAACACGGACAGGGAGCTGTCTGGGCCAGTCAGGTGACGGTCAGAGTGATGTGTCCGTCTCTCAGCAGGACGCAGTTCTCAGCTCTGCCTGTATCAGTAGTATCTGTGTTACACAGGCTTTAGATTAGCCTCCTAATTGAGAAAGAGGTTACTCAGGGACACATGCAACATTCAGCACATTTAACACAGCACTGCACTGTTGCTTCTAACTAACCTAAATTAGATTCTGATGATTTGGAAATTAAATCCTCGAGGATGTGCTCTAAACACATGACACTTTTTTAAACTCTCATAGGTACATGAGAATATTGATAAGAAAACAAGTTTGGAATATAACTCTTCACTGAGAGAAGGCAACAGTGATTATACGATAAAAGAGATAATAATTCATTCATGTTCTGAAGCTGCTTAATTGTAATTAGGGTCGGGGAAAGGCGGGCACCCATCTCAGCCAACTCGGGGCGAAGGCAGAGTATACCCTGGACAGCTCGCCAGGCCATTGTAGGGTAGAAATACAC
>CM045739.1:35605000-35610000 GCA_024760905.1 Plotosus lineatus
ATTAGTAATACTGTTAATTTATTCATAAATTAATATAATTAATATTCAGTACATTAACAGACTGTAATGGCTTGACTTATTTTAATTTAAACTTTTATTTGATCATATTATTTATTTGGAGTTCAGCAATATTATTCTGCAACAAATTAACTTATAGTTAAATATTTAGTAAAATTTTAAATAACCATTAAAAGATAATTCATTAAACAACCCTTTCTGAACTTACAGAAGTGCAGTGCCACCTATAACAGTAATACTCCTCCTCCTACTACTATTACTCTTATTACTCCTATTATTACTACTATTACTCCTAGTACCACTCCAATTACTACTCCTATTACTACTACTACTCCTATTACTCCTACTACTCCTATTATTACTACTCCTATTACTCCTACTACTCCTATTATTACTACTCCTACTACTACTACTACTACTCCTATTACTCCTCCTCCTAGTACTACTTCTCCAATTACTACTCCTATTACTCCTCCTCCTACTACTACTACTCCTACTACTACTCCTATTACTCCTCCTCCTCCTCCTACTACACCTACCACTAATCCTTCTCCTACTCCTCCGACTCCTACTACTCCTATTACTCCTATTATTACTACTCCTACTCCTCCTCCTACTACTACTACTCCTACTCCTATTACTCCTCCTACTACTACTACTACTCCTCCTACTACTCCTATTACTACTTCTATTAATCCTCCAACTACTAATCCTCCTCCTCCTCCTCCTACTACTACTTCTACTACTACTCTTATTACTCCTATTACTCCTCCTACTACTACTCCTACTACTACTACTGCTATTACGCCTCCTCCTCCTACTACTACTCCTACTACTAATCCTTCTCCTCCTACTCCTCCTCCTACTACTCCTATTACTCCTCCTCCTAGTACTACTTCTCCTATTACTCCTCCTCCTACTACTACTACTCCTACTACTACTCCTATTACTCCTCCTCCTCCTCCTACTACACCTACCACTAATCCTTCTCCTACTCCTCCGACTACTCCTATTACTCCTATTATTACTACTCCTACTCCTCCTCCTACTACTACTACTCCTACTAATACTACTACTACTACTACTACTACTCCTATTACTCCTACTACTACTACTACTACTACTACTTCTATTAATCCTCCAACTACTAATCCTCCTCCTCCTCCTCCTCCTACTACTACTTCTACTACTACTCTTATTACTCCTATTACTCCTCGTACTACTCCTCCCACTACTACTACTGCTATTACTCTTCCTCCTCCTACTACTACTCCTACTACTAATCCTTCTCCTCCTACTCCTCCTCCTACTACTCCTATTACTCCTACTATTCCTATTATTACTACTCATCCTCCTCCTCCTCCTACTACTACTCCTTCTACTCCTCCTACTCCTATTACTCCTACTACTCCTACTACTGCTCCTGCTACTACTACTGCTACTACTACTTCTACTATTACTCTTCCGATTACTCCTCCTCCTCCTACTCCTACTAATACTACTACTACTACTACTTCTACTACTCCTATTATTCCGATTACTACTCCTCCTACTACTACTACTCCTACTACTAATCCTCCTCCTCCTACTACTACTACTTCTACTCCTCCTCCTCCTCCTACTAATACTCCTATTACTCCTCCTACTAATACTCCTATTATTACTCCTCCTCCTACTACTACTATAATTCCTACTAATACTACTACTACTGCTACTCCTCCTCGTCCTCCTCCTACTACTCCTACTATTCATATTATTACTACTCCTCCTCCTACTACTACTAATACTACTACTACTCCTATTACTCGTATTACTACTCCTATTACTCCTCCTCCTACTAATCCTACTCCTCCTACTCCTCCTACTTCTATTATTACTACTACTACTACTCCTCCTCCTCCTACTACTACTCCTACTACAATTACTTCTACTCCTCCTCCTCCTCCTACTACTATTACTACTTTTTGTTCTTCTAGTACCTCTCCTCGTCCTCCTCCTCATTTTCCTACTACTACTCCTCCTACTACTACTACTGTCTGTCTTCCTTTCGGCCTTTTTCCTTTTACTCGGGAGTCGCCACAGCGAATCATCTGATTCACACGTTTGATTTGGCAGAGGTTTTTACGTCGGATGCCCTTCCTGTCACAACCCTTTTAGCAAGGGACAGAAACATGCTGACGACTTTGCAGCTACTCTTTACGAAAGTCAGCAATGGTTCTTTTACATGAACCTCTCACCATAGACAGTGACAGACATGGCCCGCCTTTAATAACCCATTTAGCCGCACTGGGGGGGACGGTGACAACCTTGTGGAGAGTGGTACTCAAACCCCCAACCTTCGGATCAGTGATCCAGCGCCCTATACCACGAGACCACCACTGCCCCATCTCCTCCTACTACTACTTCTACTAATAATAATAACATCATCATCATCATTTGGGGGCAGCCATAACCTAATCGTTAGAGATGAAGCTTTGGGATGAAAAGGTCGCTGGTTCGATTTCCGAACCAGCAGGGAAAATGTGTGTTTGTGGGGGAGGGAACTACACCTTCCCTTCTTCTACATTAATCACTGAAGTGCCCTTGAGCAAGACACCTAACCCCCAACTGCTCTCCCGGCGCCCCCAATGTATGTGTCAGCCCACTGCTCCAAGTCTGTGTGTGTGCATGTGTGTGTGTGTGTGTGTGTGTGTGTGTGTGTGTGTTCACCATGGCTGGGTTAAATGCAGAGGAAATAATTTCCATTTCAGACTTAATACAGTATAATTTTAAAAAATCATCCACAATAATAATAATAAAGAACCTGAGACCCTATATTTAACAGAGGGTTGAGTATCTTTATTTTCATGAAGTTTGTGAAATATGAAATTAATCTGTTGACCTTTTCAGTCATCAGTGTGGTTAGTCAAAAAAAAAAAAAAAGAAAAAAGAAAAAAAAAAAGAAGTTAACGCACCTCCACAAACTTCTCGCATTTTCTCCCCAGCATGAGTCCGAAGGCCGCATCAGAAAGCTCCCTGCTACTTCAGAGCATGTTATTTATTTTGCTTTGCACTGGACCAGCACCCTGTAAGCTTGGGCTTTGTTCAGAGGATATGACTGGAGTGGCAGGTGGAACGATTTAGCAGTAAATGAGAAAGAGCTTCTCAACGTGTGATCTCTTTAATGAAAGCTGCTTCAGGGAACACGTGCTATCAGGTATCAGTGGTACTGGGTCACAGCCCAGCCTTCAGGTGCTTGGCACTGTGGTCCACTCTGACCCTGTACAGTGTACAATCTGAAATCTGCCCTTTATTTATTCCAATATTAAACAGCTCGATGTTTCTTTTCTCAACTTGATCACAGACTGATTGTATTTTGTATTAGTTCTCACATGTTTGTATTTTATCTGAGTGATGTCATTGGGTGTAAACACAGGTTATACTGTCGCGTTATGATGCTGTTATATGAGAATATTCATTATATTTAATAGCTTACCTTGAACCCCTGGGTTTTTCCCCTTTATTTTCTCTTGATAAAAGTAAACAGCACAGTTTCATGAAAGAAGTAAAAGCAGTGAAAAAGTTTCAAACACATTTATTTCTCTTTTAATATTAAGGTGGGAAATGTGCTCGAAGTTTTTCGGCTACTCAAAATACATTTTAGTGAAGTTGTTATTGCACAGAGCTCAGTGTATACATATGTGTGCATGTATACACACACACACACACATATCACATATATATATATATATATATATATATATATATATATATATATATGTGTGTGTGTGTGTGTGTGTGTGTGTGTGTGTGTGTGTGTGTGTGATATATTTATGTGTGTGTGTGTTTTACACACACATATATATATATATATATGTATATATATATATATATATATATATATATATATATATATATATATATATATATATTACACTATACTGTGTATATATATACATATATATTATACTATACTGTATATACATATATATATATATATATATATATATATATATATATATATATAGATATATATATATATCACACACTGTATATATACACTTTATATATAGTGTAAGGCAGTACACCAAGTGAATAAGTGTACTATATAGATGTAACAGAATCAGAATGAGTTCGACACTTGCTGTGCATCAAAGAGCTTGAACTGTCCCTCAGAATTTTAATAAATTTCAAAAAGAAAAATGGTGGTAAAAGGTGCTGGATCGCTGATCCTAAGGTTGTCACTGTCCCCCCAGTGCAGCTAACTTGGTTATCAAAGGCCAGCCATGTCTCTCACTGTCTATGGTGAGAGGTTCATGTAAAAGAATCATTGCTGACTTTCGGCAAGAGTAGCTGCAAAGCCGTCCAGGGTGTACTCTGATCTCACCCAGAGGTGGCTGAGATGGGCGGCAGCCTTCATGCGACCCTGATTAAGATGAAGCGGTTCAGAAAATGACATAAAAAAGCAAAAATATTCAACATGAGACAGTCAAGTTGATCATACGATGATACGATAATAATAATAATAATAATAATAATAATAATAATAATAATAATAATAATAAACATTTTAATGAATAGTGACTGACGTAGCCTATTTATTTTAATACTACTTAATTCAGACTTTAGGATTTCCTGGGATTAAAACATTATAGTACATCTTATTGTCTCTTTACTGTAATGTTTGTTTTTTTTATTGTTATTTGTTCCTCTGGATCTGATTTGTAGTGGGCTTGGCATGAGGCTGATAGGTACCGCACCCTGAGTCCTTTTTCTTCTCCTCCACTGAATGAATACTTTCTCATTTTTTGTGAGTTGAATCCACTTTAACTCCGAACTTGAGCCTGTAAACTCCAGATGTCTAAGTCTACCCAGAGCATTATAAGCCTAATTGTAACGGTTTCAGAGTTCGTCTGTGCGCGTGCATGTGCGTCATGGGTGGAGTTTCGTGCTCTCCATATTCAAATCCTCGGAGCTCCTTGTGTTCTGATAGATATATATAA
>CM045739.1:35612500-35620000 GCA_024760905.1 Plotosus lineatus
AGCAGCAGCAGCTCCTCATTACTGCAGCGGGAAGGCGGATGACGGCGGCGGACGCACGGAGCTCGCCGGGCCGCTGGAGGAGCGCTGCGCTTTGAGGACATCACCGGGGACATCTATTCGAGACAAAACCGACTTGGATGACATTGGAGAAAAGTGTGACAGCAATGTGTCGAGTAGCAAGAAGAGACGCCATCGGACCACGTTCACCAGCGCGCAGCTCGAGGACTTAGAGAAAGTCTTCCAAAAAACGCATTATCCAGATGTGTACGTGAGGGAACAGCTGGCTATGCGCACCGAGCTCACCGAGGCCCGAGTGCAGGTAAAAAACAAAACAAAAAAAGTTTAAATCTGTCCCTTTTATACATGTTTGAAAGGTTTAATCACTTGACTGGAGCTTCCCTGCAGCCCGCTGTGCACCGTGTTCTGAATGGAACTGATCCGGATCTACAACACCGCACCGCTCACAGACTCAGTCTGGGCTTTTTCTTTTGCTTATGGACAATGCTCCGCGGACTGCAGACAAAAAGCATCATGGGAAAATATCTATATATATATATTTCAAACTTAATTCCTTCTAAATTTTGCACAATTGCTTTGGACAATATGTCAGTTATCTGAAATTTTTGTTTGTGTGTCTGCTCTGAATAGAGGTAAACATAGGCTTCAACCTAAAGATAATCATGCACTGCTATACAGGGATGTTTTGATTGTCACCTGTGCCGACACAACTTAATTCAATTGAATACAGACTCCAGAAGTTGCATACACGACATGCATTCAGCTATTGACTGAATCCATTGAATGACGTCATGTTGTGACCTTGAAGAATAAAAAGAACTGCAGATGCTAGATGTTGTAATTAGTTAAGCTCGATTCAAACAGGCACGCGACCTCATTCTCTTAAAACCTAATTCAACCCAATTCTCTTAAAAAAAAACAAAAACGAACTGGAAGAGAAATTGTGTCGCAAATGCGCATTCATGGGAATTTTTAAAGACGTGCAGTCTGGTCTGGTGACGTAAAATAAATAATACACTGCAGAAACTTCGAACTATTAGCAAAAACATTTTATTATTATTATTATTATTATTATTATTATTATTATTGTTGTTGTTGTTGTTGTTGTTGTTATTGTTGTTGTTATCATCATTACCACCACAATCATCGTCATTATTATTGTTGTTGTTGTTATCATCATCATCATTATTGTTATAATAATAATAATAATAATAATAATTATTATTATTATTATTATTATTGTTGTTGTTGGTGTTGTTTTTATCATCATTACCATCATCATCATCATCATCATCATAATTATCATCTTCATTATTGTTGTTATCATTATATCATCGTTATTATTATTATTGTTGACGTCGAGTCGTCATCATCATCATCATCATCATCATCATCATCATTATTATAGTTATTATTAATAATAATAATAATAATAATTATTATTATTATTATTGTTGTTGGTGTTGTTGTTTTTATCATTACCATCATCATCATCATCATCATAATTATCATCTTCATTATTGTTGTTATCATTATATCATCGTTATTATTATTATTGTTGACGTCGAGTCGTCATCATCATCATCATCATCATCATCATCATTATTATAGTTATTATTAATAATAATAATAATAATAATAATAACAATAATAATAATAGTAATAATAACAACAACAAAAACTACAGTGGTGGATTTATTAAAGGCAGATGTTGATTTTTAGAATAAATACTCGCATTAAAACTCACTCACTATGGGGCAGTGGTGGTCTAGTGGTATAGGGCGCTGGATCGCTGATCCGAAGGTTGGGGGTTCGAGTCTCACTCTCCACAAGGTTGTCACTGTCCTCCCCAGTGCAGCTAACTGGGTTATCAAAGGCGGGCCATGTGTCTCTCTGTCTATGGTGAGAGGCATGTAAAAGAACCATTGCTGACTTTCGTAAAGAGGAACTGTGTTTCTGTCCCTTGCTAAAAAGGGTCATGACAGGAAGGGCATCCGACGTAAAAACCTCTGCCAAATCAAACGTGCGAATCAGATGATTCACTGTGGCGACTCCTGAGTAAAAAGAAGGGAAAAAGGAAGACAGACAGACTCGCATTAAAACTCACATGTCGTATTATTTCTGTGTCTACACGCCTCAGGATCTCCTAAACTATGTTTTTTCAATTTCTGAAGGTGTGGTTTCAGAACAGAAGGGCGAAGTGGAGAAAGAGGGAGCGCTATGGACAGATCCAGCAGGCCAAAAGTCATTTTGCAGCCACCTATGACATTTCTGTCCTGCCCAGGACGGACAGCTACTCACAGGTCAGTGGAGCTGTGCAATCATTTACATGTTTACATCATTTCTGAAACTGTAACCTGCGCTTCACCCACAATGTGAAAAACACTGTCTCTTATTTGGGCATCAAGGTCGCATGGCAGGTGTGTGTGTGTGTGTGTGTGTGTGTGTATATACACACACACACACACACACACACATATTTACTGTATATTTCTCTGTGTATATTCATTCATTCATTTTCTGAACTGCTTAATCCTAATTAGGGGTCACGGGGAGGCTGGCGCCCATCTCAGCCGACTCGGGGCGAGAGTAGAGTACATCCTGAAAAGCTAGCCATTCCATCACAAGGCAATACACACACAGAGCCATTCACAGGAGAAATCTGGAACAGCCAGTCAGCCCGATGAGCATGAGAAAACCCACAGCACAGAGAGATCATGCAACGCCTCAAACCCAGGACCGTCTGAATGTGGGCCGGAAGTGCGTCACTGTGCCACCAGAAAGCCAACGTCGATTTTAGCTCCTAGTCTGGTGATCTATATATAAATATCTATAGCTATTTATTTAGATTACAGCGCATTTACTACTGAAGGTTTAGAGTTAAGATCTGCTGCCGTGATGTAAATGACATTTCACTGCCTTTCAGTGGATTTCTTTTTTTTTTTTTCTTCACTGCAATGGTTTTAGGACAAAAAAATTACAAGAGAAACATTTAAAATTGAATGTAGGCCCATTAAGTTTAAATCAGTCAGCAATGACAGGAGGCAGTACTCATCTGGCGCTCAAAACACGAGATCCACCAATCAGCGGTCACCAATTAACATGTAACCAATCACATTAACGCACGTTACTTTACCTGCAGACCCCCCAGGTTGTATAAATCGACACTGGTCCTATAGGCTAAAATGTACAAAATCAAATCAAATATATAATGTTGGAGTAAAACTGGATTATGTCCTGGAATGGAACATATATATATATATATATATATATATATACACACACACACACACACACACACACACACACATATATATATATAATATATGTATGTATATATATATATGTATGTATGTGTGTGTGTGTGTGTGTGTGTGTGTGTGTATATATATATATATATATATATATATATATATATATATATATATATATAAATTAAAAGAATTGCCCAATTATGGTACTGATCTGTTAAGTAGTTTTTGAGGATACTCCAGGATGCCAAGCTGCTCGGTGAGGCATTTTTAAAATGATCATACAGTGAATATCATTTTATTAAAAATAAATCAAGCAAAAATCTTTAATGAAACAGAAACAAACCCCAAAGCAAAGTATGTTAATGGTGTAGAATGAGACAAAACAAAAAAACCTCCCAAACAGTGTTCATGCTTCAAAGTTGAACTTTTGAGTAATATGACTGCAACTGACTGTAATTCTTTGGCGAAGGTTAAATTCTGTAGCCACAGATTATATTTGCATTATATTCTCACACACAGTGTTTCTTGGCTGTCTTTTGGTCGTTGTCTTTTTCTGATTTTTTTAAAAAACATTTTTGCCATCATAGTTTTTGTTGTTTTCTGAGAAATATATTGCATATCACAAGTATATAATAATAATAATAATAATAATAATAATAATAATAATAATAATAATGAGAAGGGCCAGTTGTGGTGGCTCGGGCAACTGGTCAGGATGCCTCCCGAATGCCTCCCTGGTGTGGTGTTTTGGGCATGTCCAACCAGGAAGAGACCCCGGGGTCGACCTAGAACACGCTGGAGGGACTATGTCTCTCGGCTTGTCTGGGAACGCCACGGTGTCCCCCCGGAAGAGCTGGAGCAAGTGGCTGGCGAGAGGGACGTTTGGGCCTCTTTTCTTAGGTTGCTGCCCGCGGAAGAAGAAGAGGAAGACGATTATGAATGATGACTTATTATTATTATTATTATTATTATTATTATTATTATTATTATTATTGTTGTTATTTGTGACTATTCTACTGGAGGAAAAAAATCTATCTTGGGTACTTTTTGACAACTTTTTTTTTTTTGTGACTCCAAACAGATACCCAATAACTTGTGGCCGGCTCCGACTCCCGGTGGCTCAGTGGTTTCCTCCTGCATGCTGCCACGTACTTCTCCCCCATGTGTACCATCTCCGTACCCTCACTCACCGCGCGCCCCTGAGCACAATTACATTAGCTTCCCAAACCACCAGCAGAACCAGTTTGGAGTCAATCCTGTCTCAATCAACAACTTTTTCACTGATTCACTTTTGGCCCCAACGCCAAATGGGCATGCAGCCTTTGAGAGCAAACCTGAGTTTGAGAGGCGTTCGTCCAGCATTGCTGTCCTCAGGATGAAGGCCAAAGAACACACAGCCAACATCTCATGGGCCATGTGATCCCTGCGCTCAGACTCTTATTCCAAACAGTATTAACTAACTTCATTGCACAGCGAATGATACAGATGTGGATTTTTTTCCCTTTACTTTAAGGACACCCTGCTCTTTGAACCAACTGAATAAAAGGTGTTCCCTGAGGAGTAATTTGAGCCAGAATCACTTCTCAGTCTTACATTGACCAACTTGAGAATGCCAAATATTACTTGATTTACATGCATATTGTGTGTAAATGAATGTCAACCAAGTTTTGCAATGGCGTGCCTTATGATCTATGATGCACTTAGTGGGGTGAAAACAGTAACACGGGGAGGTTTACAAGCTTTACTACGTTTTGTACTCAGGACTTGGCGTGGACACGATGTCCTTGATATGCTTACACAAGTCACATGCCTGTGTAACTTGAAGCAAAGCTGTGTACAACTCATAAATGTGGCCGGTGGTCGCTCTGCCACAATAAGAGGGGCAATTTGCACTCTGTAGGGATTGTATTTCAATAAATTTATTTGGTGATTCAGAATTATTGTGATTTATACTGTATCATGCCACACTTCTGAGAAGAATCAAACGTTGTACGCTTACACTAGATTTGTTTTTAAGCAACACTATTAGGTCTTTAGAAATAAATTTCAACTTGCATTCAAGCCTCTGGTGATTTATTCATAAAATTAAAAACTGACGAAGCCAGTTTCAAAGGTAAATTTCTTCATATACAGTATTTATCTTCTTGAACTACTTCAGTTCAGTTCATATTCTATAACCGCTTAATCCTAATTAGGGTCACGGGGAGGCTGGCGCCCATCCCAGCCAACTCCGGGCGAGGGCGGAGTACACCCTGGACAGCTCGGCAGGCCATCGCAGTGGTGGAAACACGCCGACGGCTTTGCAGCTACTCTTGTCGAAAGTCATCAATGCTTCTTTTACATGAACCTCGCACCATAGACAGTGAGAGACATGGCCGGCCTTTGATAACTCAGTTAGCTGCACTGCGGTCTTCTTGAACTACTCCATTCTAATCAGGACTGCGGCTAATACAACCGGAACAAGCGGCAGGTTATAAACAGGTGGGCATCACACACATGCTCATGGTTTTCCCACTAATTTGTATCAATCAGAGGCGAACTGGTGAAGCCACGCTCCCAAGCATATTTCGGAATGTCAACAGCCAATCAGCCTACTGTGTTTTTGGACTGTGGGAGGAAACCGGAGTATCTTGAGGGACCCACACAAGCACAAGAAGAACACGCAAACTCCCCCCCCCCCACACACACACACATTGTTGTGCTATAATTCTAACAACTAACATATGTACTGTACTATATGTACTATATATGTTACTCATATATGCTATTTGTAAGTGTATTAAAAGTACACGGAGGTCAACATACTAGAACAGTGGTTCCCAACCTGGGTTCGATCGAACCCTAGGGGTTCGGTGAGTCGGTCTCAGGGGTTCGGTGGAGCCTCTGCCACGAAGGTCAGGACACACCCGACTCATCATGTCAATTAGTGATTCGACAAAAATCGCTTGGCCATCACTGGCTGCAGATGATCACATTACATTGCTTGGCCAATCAGTGCCGCGGGGAATTTAGCCCGCTCAGTCGTCAATGTGTGAAGTCGTGAGATTTTTTTTCGGAATATTTTAATCCATACTAACTATGTCAAGCAAATAAAGAAAGTGGTTGGACGAATATGTACAACATGGATTCACATGCATCACGGAACGTGATGGGACTCAGCATCCAATCTGAATGATTTGCAATGCCAAGTTGAGCAACTCTAGTCTCTCACAAGCAAAACTAAAGGAACACTTCGTGAAACTGCATGGAGATGGGAATACAAGAACACAACAGTACCTCTGTCTTGAATTTGTAAAAAAAAATCACATTTTTATTTTTCACTGATGAAGGGTTTGGTGAATGTGCACATGAAACTGGTGGGGTTCGGTACCTCCAACAAGGTTAAGAACCGCTGTACTAGAAAATCTGTTTTCAGCAAACAGTTTGCATATTAAGCATTAAAGGAAAACTATTAGTGGTGAATTAATAAACATTCAGGTCTAGTATTGTACCTTTCTTGCGTTATTAATTCATTTTCTAAGCCGTTTAATTTTAATTAGGGTTGTGGCGAAGCTGGCGCCCGTCTCCGCTGACTCTGGGCAAGGTACATCCTGAACAACTCACCAGGCCATTACAGGGATGCAACACACATGCAGTACAACCATTTACACTCATACTCACACCGAAGGTGGATTTAGCACAGTCAATCAGCCGACTGTGTTTTTGGACTCTGGGAGGAAACCGGAGTACCGGGAGGGACCCACACAATCATAGGAAGACCACTCGCGAACTCCACTTAGAAACACCCTGAGCCCAGAAATCGACTTTTTTGCCGTGAGCTGGATGTGACAACCACTTTGCCACCATGCCACCCATTTTTGAGTAAATGTCAACTCTAATTGTGTCTCGATAGAATAAAAACGAGCTCGTACTTGTTCGGACAATTTCCGTCTTTGCCACAAAAATATCTCAAAAACATGGGACAGTGGTGGCCCGGTTATAAGGTGCTGGATTACTCATCACAAAGTCGGGTGTTCAAGCAGTCACTGCTGTCCCCCGGTGCAACTAACTGGGTTATCAAAGGCCGGACATGTCTCTCGGTGTCTATGGTGAGAGGTTCATGTAAAAGAACCATTGCTGACTTTATCAAGAGTCGCCACATAACCATCAGCATGCTTCTGCTCTGCGATGGCCTGATGAGCCGTCCAGGGTGTACTCTGCGCTCGCCCAGAATCTGCTAAGATTGGCA
>CM045739.1:35625000-35642500 GCA_024760905.1 Plotosus lineatus
CGTAAGTTGAACAGCATTTTACATGTAAAACGTATGATTCGTTCCAAGGCTCCCAAGACTACCCCATAGACCCTTTAAAAATGATAAAAGTACACCAATTTTGTATGAAATATGTTTTAAAAGTAAAAGAAAATTATTTACCTTTTTTTGAATCTCTCTAACCACCCATGTGACGCTTTAAAGTCCGGGGGTTGCTGGTCTGAAGAACCCTCACCCCCACCACCACCCTCCTTCATGAGGTCCTTAAATATGGCGGTTGCTTTTTCCGAAATAATCTCCTCCGTCACTGTATCTCCGCTTTTAATGCCTCCTTCTGTTTCAATATCGTCCCGACTGTAGAGAGGTTTCGGCCATACTCCTTTGCGATTTCACTCAACCGCATCCCACTTTCATATTTTTTTAATCATCTCCTGTTTTATTTTTATTGATAACGGAGCCCGCTTCTTCTTTTCAGTCTCACCGAGAATCACTTTCTTGGGGCTCATGATTAATAACGAAAAATAACGCTGCAATAAGCACACTCAAAAAACTCACAAAACTCACGAACCAACAGTACAACTCTCCTTCACGTGTGTGTGTGTGTGTGTGTGTGTGTGTGTGTGTGTGTGTGTGTGTGTGTGCCGAACAATGGGTCGAACGAACATGAAAAGCATTATGGGTACCGTATTATGGAGATTCAGCTCCCTCCTAGTCAATGGGAGGCCAGCGGAGCGGGTTGTTGGGAGACAACCAATGGGAAAGCAACTCACGCATTGTTTGAATGTTTGAATGGCGCATTTGAATTTTTAAGATGGCGCTTTCGTAACGTGAACTTGTTTCGGATCCAGAGACAAAAATTTAAGGAAAATGCGTTTTGTAACCTGAATTTTTCATTTGGTGAGACTTTCGTAAAGTGCGGTACCACTGTAAATCAATTTTCCGACTCAAGAATTGCCAGAGTGAGGACATTCACTTCCCTGCAATGGCCTGACAAGCTCTATAAGCCTTGCACTTGCCCCGAGTCGGCTGAGATGAGCCTCCTGATCCTAATTAGGATTAAGTGGTTCAGAAAATGAATGAATAAAGGACATTCACGCTCCAGATTTTTGCTTAATCCTTTCATCAGGTGCACAGTGGCAGTGGTTAGCGTGCTCGCTACACAGCAAGAATTATGGAGATTCAGCTCCCTCCTAACCAATGGGAGGCCAGCGGAGCGGGTTGTTGGGAGACAAGCAATGGGAAAGAAACTCACACATTGTTTGAATGTTTGAATGGCGCGTTTACATTTTTAAGATGGTGCTTTCATAACGTGAACTTGTTTCGGATCCAGAGACAAAAATTTTAGGAAAATGCGTTTCGTAACCTGAATTTTTCATTTGGTGCGACTTTCGTAAAGTGCGGTACCACTGTAAATCAATTTTCCAACTCAAGAATTGCCAGAGTGAGGACATTCACTTCCCTGCAATGGAAGTTCCCATTTCCTCTTCCCTCGCTTCACAGCAAGAAGGTCCCAGGTCTTGGGGGTTTCTGAGTGGAGTTTGCATGATCTTCCATGCTTCGTAGCTCAGTCCAAAAACCTGCAAAGTAGGCTGATTGTTGTTTCCAAATTGCCCCTAGCTGTGAGTGGAAATGCTTGCATGTGTGTTTCCCTGTGATGGTCTGGCGAGCTGTCCAAGGTATACCTTGTCTTCTTCCAGCGTCGGCTGAGATGGGCTCCCTGTGACCCTAATTAGGATTAAGCGGTTATAGAAAATGAAATGAAATGAAATGAATGAATTCTTTCATCACGGCAGTGATTTTCTCCCAATGTTTTTCATTGCCAATTCCCATTCATGCTACCTAACTGTCACATGACCACTCGTAACCAAAGACGGTGAAGGCCATCATGTGCAATCTTTCCTCTAAGCTGCATGCTTGTGCAATCGCACACTGCTTGCGCATTCATAGCACACAAGCAAATCTATCATAAAATAAAATATAACAGGAATGTATTAATTAATATCTAATATTAGACCTAATCTCATCTAATTAATTAGACCAATAATATTGTTTTCTGTACCATTTTGTAATGTAATTCAGCGAGTGACAGGTGTCCAGCAAATGATATGATATGGTTCACTTACGCTACACAACCAATCATAGCACTGACAGTGCTTGCGTATATGCCCTGCTCATACGCGCCGTGCAGGTTAGCTAGCTAACAACAGTGCAGTGGAGTGATACTGGTGTGTAGCCACAGCGTGCACATCTGATGTTGCTCACAGTGGTCCTCAGTGTGCTCAAGGAGCTTGTGTGTATGCCCAGACACATGAAAAATTAGAGGAAACATTGATCATGTGCTTCCTCCAAGGTACATAAAGCCAGCCAACAACTTTTTGAACTGCTACACATGCACTGAATGATATGCTTAGAGGAAAGTGGTATCCACCCCTTCATAAGCTCACAGACCCTCACGACTGTGTCGTGTTGCTTGTAAGTGACAGGGAAGCGTGTATGCCATCTTCCCATTCTGAGCACTCAGCTTTGCTTTCAAACTTGTGAACTCCATATAACAGGGCGAATGGTTTTTGGTACGCCTGCTGGAGATGATTAGCACCTTTCCTTGGGATTTGATTCTACTCCCCATAAGGCTATGGGCTTTCTCCAGGTGATGGAGGTTTCCGTCGAGGTTTACTCTCGCATGTCAAAGACGTACAGATAATGGCTACTCTTTTAATGCAAATATGAGTTTTTTTTTTTTTTTTTTTTTTTTTTCTGTGTTAGCCCTGGGATGGATTGAGTCCTATCTAGGGTATACCCCACTTCCCATCGAAAGTCAACTGGGATTGGATCCAGGTTCCCCATGAGAATAGAGAATAATAATGGATGATGGATACTGTATATGGTTAGAGCAGTGCTTCTCAAATAGTGGAGCCAGGGGTATGATGGGGCCAGGGGTATGATGCTTTCGGGGAGGGGGGTGCCAGGGGGAGCGCGCATGACCCTGGAGAACATGCTTTTCTGGAATCGTGTATGAGAATTAAGTGTAATTGCACCTCCACTACGCTAGTTGGTAGTGGCACTCACATTGTCGCGCTTTTTTGCACGAGCAAACGATATGAAGTGTAGTAAACAACCCCTTAAAACAACACGGAAAAATTTCTAACAGGAACGAAGAGAAAGGTGGAGAGAGACGGAGATATTAAGACCTACGGTGAATGAGTTTAAATAATGATTTATTTTTTAATTTCAGACACATCGGGACACTTTAAATCTTTTATGTTACAGATTAAAAAGCAATGTTAATGGAGTTTTTTCTTTATTGTAAGTTGAACTATATTTCTTTTATTTGTTTTTTTTTTAATGTTCATAAAGATACAATCTAATGCAGAGGTGTACTAATAATTTTATAGACAAATAATACTTTTTATAGTCACTGAATGACAAGGACCCAAGAGGAACGGTGAGGTTACAGGGAGCAGAGATAAAGAAGGTGGAGGATTTTAAACAAACTTCAACAATCCAGAGCAATGGAGAGTGTGCAAAAGAGGTGAAGAAGCGTGTGCAGGCAGGTTGGAATGGTTGGAGAAAAGTGTCCGGTGTGATGTGTGATAGGACGGTTTCGGCAAGAATGAAAGGAAAAGTGTACAAGACGGTGTTGAGGCCAGCGATGTTGTATGGTTTAGAAACAGTGGTGCTGGGGAAAAGACAGGAGGCAGAGCTGGAGGCAGTGGAGATGAAAATGTTGAGGTTCTCTTTGGGAGTAACGAGGATGGATAGGATCAGGAATGAGCACATCAGAGGGACATGTAAGATGTTTTGGAGACAAAATCAGAGAGGCTAGATTGAGATGGTTTGGACATGTACAGAGGAGGGATAGTGAGTATATTTGTAGTAGGATGCTGAGGTCGGAACTACCAGGCAGAAGGCCTAGAGGAAGACCAAAGAGACGATTCATAGACGTGGTGAAGGAGAACATGAAGGTAGTTGGTGTAAGAGTAGAAGATGCAGAGGATAGGGTGAGATGGAGGCAGATGATTCGCTGTGGTGACCCCTGAAGGTAACAGCCAAAAGGAAAAGAAGAAGAAGCGGGCGGTGTGTGTGTGTGTGTGTGTGTGTGTGTGTGGGGTGTTGTTGAAATGTTTTTTCTTCCTTGAGGGGGCGCCAGAGAAAGTAACTGAGAAGCACTGGGATAGAGGAATTCATTTTAACAGGATGTCAAGTCAGCATCTGTCTGTATTGGGAGCTCCAGTTCCTATTTGCTCCAGAGGGCTTCCAGCATTGCAGAACTGCATCTCCTAACCTTCACCACTCACAGTCGTCTGATTTCTATGTAAGATCTGTAGTTTTCTCTGTTTATACAGTGGATGCTTTGAATTTTTATTCCACCAAGCATTGTTTCTTATGATTTCCCCCTGTTTTTTTCTCTCCAAATCATATTCGTCATATGCAATTCCTACCTATCAAATGTTGCCTTCCCATCACATACAACTACCAACAACCAGTGAGGGGCATAAGCATGCATATGACCACTCTGTTACACGCAATGTTGCCACCTGCCTCTTTACGAACTGCTGTGCATGTACAATTATAGGAAACCTAGCACAATAGGAGGGAAAGCACCATCCACCCTTTTGTATGAATGAGTTCACAGACGCCCATGGATTGGCTTTTGATTGCTGTGATTGACAAGATAGCATGTACCATGTCTTTGTTCTGTAAGAGGTTGGCCAATTAGCTCCCAGGGACTTCTGGTTGCAGATACCTGTGGCATCAATCTCGATTGGAACTTGTTTTCTCCAGGTTGATGTTCATGCCTCTTATTAATGCGATACTCGGAAGCCCACATTACCAAACTCTTTGTTTTCTGCATTGATCACCTGTTTCTTATGTGTTTTTGTTCACTGTTTAGCTTACAACTAACGGAAAATATCTACGATAGGTAGTCTCTCGATATCTGAGAATAACGATTCATTGTGCTGTCATCAGTGGGAACGCATGTAACTCTGTAGTCCAAGGGGAGATGTGGTTGCAGATAAAGCATGGAGCACCAGCTCTTGGAGAAGGTTTTACAGAAGCTTGGTTGTTCTTCAATAAATGAAAACTGTAATTGTTGGCAAATTGCTGGAGTATGACAGGAATAAAAACATTCAGAAGGTATCGTGGAAAAATCACCTCAGCCCATTGTTTATTTTTTTACATTTATATGGTAAAATGCGTCAAAGTATCTAAGTGAGAATAATCACCAACTCTGATACTGATATTCAGATTCTGTTATTAGATTTTTAAAAAGATTTTAATGTTTAACATGTTGGAGGTTCTATGTTCTAAGACAAGTTATCACTTTTGTTATGGTACCATAATCTTTCCATTCCCTGCCTCTTTTGTTCTCCTTCTCTGGAAGTCAAAAACAATAAAAAAAAGAAAAAAATTGCTGCAATATGCCATGTTCACAAGAAACAACAAACAAACGGACAGACGGACATACAGACAGACAGACAGACAGACAGACGGGCATACAGACAGACGGACATACAGGCAGATGGACATAGACAGACAGACAGACAGACGGACAGACAGACAGATAGACAGACGGATAAACAGACAGATAGACAGATAGATAGATAGATGAATAGATAGATAGATAGATAGATCTCCCCAAAATTCCTAGTCCGAAAGACTATTCTGACTCCATACATACATACACTTTAAACCAATATTTTTTGGGAACTGTTTTAATTAGCTGTGATGGTCTGGCGAGCTGTTCAGGGTGTACACCACCCTCGCCCGGAGTCGGCTGAGATGGGTGCCAGTCTCTACATGACCCTAATTAGGATTAAGATGTTCAGAAAATGAATGAATGTTTTCAATGTGTAGATTGTTGAGCGCGCGCGTGCACATACACACACACACACACACACACACACACACACACACACACACACACACACACACACACACACACACACACACACACACTAAAAACTCAGCTCAGACAGCACTTCCCTTCAATATGCTGTAAAGAATGAATCAGACAGTCAGCGTTGACGTGTCATGTCCTCATGAATAGTGAGATGAGGCTGCTCTGTTGCGCCTGCTGAGATAATGACGTTTACGAATGCCACGACAAACAGAAGCAGTAAACAAATAATTAATTATCAGACACAAACAAACTCAACATGTACCAAAATTTGCTCCGACACCCATTCACGAGCCAAGCAATTACAGGCCTGTGAAAAACGATTCATTGTCCTAATCTGTATTCATTTAATTTTACTGACATTCAAAATCTCTCATTTTGACTTGTCATGTTCTGGTTGACGTGGGGTTGAATATTTTAACATCAGTTTATATATGATCTGTTTGCTGTGTTATTGCTGCACCATTGGACTTGATTAGATTATCGTGAAATGAAATAAAAACAATGACTATCATATATAAATTTAAATCTTGTCAGTCCTGTATGCTTAATAAAACTTCATAAATAACCCTGTATGTTTTGCCATGAATGATTCACTGAAGTAAAATCTCAAGTCACATGATGACGGATGACGGACACCCCCCCCCCCCCTCTCCTGTAATCAGCACCCAGAAGGGCCCCCAGCAGGAACTCTCTCTTCTAAAACCGGGCTTTAAGGCCCCAAACCCAATCATTTAAACTAACTCAGTATCTTATTGGGCAACTCGGACTGTTGCAGCTATTACGTACAGTGTGCCAGGACACGGCACATTAACCATCGTATTGTTTAATCAGTATTCCTTTTCCTCAGTGCTGCTAACTGGTTATCAAAGGCCCGCCGTGTCTCCCACTGGCTATGGTGAGAGGAGGAGTAAAAGAACCATTGCTGATTTTCGTCAAGAGTACCTGCATAGCCGTCAGTGTATTTCTGCACTGCAATGGCCTGGCGAGGTGTCCAGGGTGTACTCTGCCCTCGCCCAGAGTTGGCTGAGATGGGCGCCAGCCTCCTTGTGATCCGAATTAAGATTAAACGGCTCAGAAAAGGAATGAATGAAGTATTCCTTTTGTTTGTAAGAAAAAAGTAACATAAATATATATATTTTTTCTTCTCTTGAATCTTCCCCTGTGGCACAGTGGTGAGCACATGTTCACACCAAGAAGGTTCTGGGCTCAGGAGGTATCTGTGAGGAGTTTTCATGTTCTCTGTGTGCTTGAGTAAGTCTCCTCGGGGTACAGTCCAGAAGCATGCTCAGTAGGCTGACTGATGGTTCCAAATCACCCCCGCAAGTGTGAATGTGAATGGTTGTATATGTGTTGGCGCTGCAATGGCCTGGTGAGCTGTTCATGGTTCAACCCACCTTCACTCAGGGTTGGCTTCGATGGGCGCCAGCCTCCCCTGACCCAAATTAGGATTAAGCGTATTATAAAATGAATGAATTCATTCCACCAGTTTTTCTATAGGATGCAATTGTTTTCGCTTCGATTCTTCCTGATGTCATCACAATGTTTTTCATTCGGGTTATACAAGAACATATAAGATCTACACGTATACGGAGGTGCATGAATTCTTCTTTTTAAAATCCATAACTAAAGCTATTGAACTATGACACTGGCTGTAATTTTAAGCGCTGAACAAATGAAATTGAATTGAATTAATTACGAAGGAAAATAGTAAGGCACTGCAGGATAAATGGAATTACTGTACTGCAATGAATGTGAAGGTAACCTGTGATGGACTTCCATCCAATCCTGTGCGTACTTCTGCCTCGCACGTGATTATGATACATTCCAGATTATTCACAACCCTCAAAAAGATAAAGAGCTTTCAGAATAAATCACTGAAGCAAATAGTTTTCTAATGCACTGTTACTGACACAAATTACAGAGCTGAACAGATGTATTAGAGCGCTTGGCTTGGTTGACGTAAATGTTAATTGTTATTTATATATATCGACACCAATCCCAAACTTTCATTGAAATTGAAAACAGTAACAGAAACAGTAGTAAAAATAATGCCATCAAGGGATGGTCACTGTTATAAAAGTCAGCAGAGTTCATACTAAATACATTTTATTTATTCATTTGTTCATTTTCTGAACCGCTTAATTCTAATTGAGGTTGCTGGCACCCATATCAGCCGACTCTGGGCGAGGGCAGAGAACACCCTGGACAGCTTGCCAAGCCATCGCAGGGCAGAAACATGCTGATGGCAATGCAGCTACTCTACGAAAGTCAGCAATGGTTCTTTTACATGAACCTCTCACCATAGACAGTGACAGACATGGCCGGCCTTTGATAACCCAGTTAGCTGCACTGGGGGGTTAATAAATAAGTGCTATAGTATACAGTGATCCTTTAGTACTTCGCGCTTCTGTTTCTGCGCCTTTAGTGCTTCGCGGGTTTTTCAAAAGTAGTCATCGAAAAAAAAATTAAGGAAATTAAGGAAAAATAGGGGAAAAAGTTAAGTAAAATGCCGCAAAACAAGGCAAATTATGCAAAAAACCCCAAACAAACAAACAAACAAACAAAAAAAAACCCAACCCAAAACCCCCCAACGAAACTACTTACATTTTTATATGAGGTGCACATCTGCATGTGTGTATTTATATTTTATTTACATATTATGCATTATTTTTGAATGTGTAATTATTATAAGCATTTATAGTGTTGAATATGTATTTAATATTGATATGATATGCACCTATACATGTACAGTGGTACCTCACTTTACGAAAGTCTCACCTAACGAAAAATGCCGATTAAGAAACTAATTTTCCTGAAATTTTTGTCTCTGTATATGAAACAAGTTCACGTTATTGAAAGCGCCATCTTAAAAATTCAAACGCGCCATTCAAACATTCAAACATTCAAACTAGATTGAGATGGTTTGGACATGTACAGAGGAGGGATAGTGAGTATATTGGTAGTAGGATGCTGAGGCTGGAACTACCAGGCAGAAGGTCTAGAGGAAGACCAAAGAGACGATTCATGGATGTGGTGAAGGAGGACATGAAGGTCGTTGGTGTAAGAGAAGAAGATGCAAAGGATAGGGTGAGATGGAGGCAGATGATTCGCTGTGGCGACCCCTGAAGGGAAAAGCCGAAAGGAAAAGAAGAAGAAGATTCAAACATTCAAACGATGCACGAGCTTCTCTCCCATCAATGACGTTCAAACATCCTGCTCCACTGGCCTCCGATTGGCTAACAACTGAGCTGACGTTCATGTAGCCTTCACTCGAGCACCATCTTGGACAGGTCCACCTGACGCCATCTTGGACAGGGATCCCATTGGCTAGGAGGGATGACGCAGCTACCTCGCATTGTCTATTCTGGAGCTGAATCCACCATGATGCTTTTCGTGTAAAGCACAGAGTTACTGTTGTTTTATGCTTTATTTCTTGACTCAGGCTTTAAACCTTCCATAAACATTTGTAAGATTATAACTCTGCTAAGAAGACATGGTCAACACACTCGCGCACACACACACACACACACACACACACACACACACACACACACCAGCGGGTGCACACACATGTGCATGTAATTTCCAGTGCAAGTGAGAAGAAGAAATGGGCTCGAGTGATATCACAAAGGAATATGGCCAAACCCGTCTATCATCGATACGATATTGAAGCAGAAGGAGGTCTTAAAGGTATGCTTTTATAATTTTTAAAGGGTTTAGGGGGTAGTATTGGGAGCCTTGGAATGAATCACATGTTTTACATGTAAAATGCGCTTCAACTTACGAAAAATGCAGTTGACGAAAAAGGCTCTGGAACGGATTAATTTCGTAAAGTGAGGTACCACTGTATGTATACGTCAGCCGGGGGGGGTCGATCCTACTTCGCAGAAATCGGCGGTCGCAGGGGGGGGGGGGGGGTGCTCAGTCCCCATTAACCGCGGAAAGTGAGGGATCCCTGTATAATGCAAATGACTGTTTCCTGTTAAACATCTAGTACCCAGACTCTCGGTCCCATTTCAAACATTTCCAGCTTGCAGACTCATGCTGACTCGATGATAAATGTAGTGTGTTGATGGAGACAGCGACCTGTCCTTTGATGATAAAATGTGCATTTTGAACCTCCCGCTATATGGAATCTTTACGGGCTGGACATTGACTTATCACCCCGTCACAATCCCATGAACTAATGGGGGATGTGTTCATTTTCTTATCATGTATATTGATGTGATTGGGTGACCCTTTGGCCATCTGAGGAATACCAGCTTTGTCAGACTTTTGTCCTTTTCTTTGAAAAGACTTTGAGGTTTACTTCCCACTATAGAAACGTCTCTCTGGGGATGAAAAAATAAACCAAATAAAAGGAGCAATGAGTTGTAGCTAAAAAATTTTTAATTCATAACTTGGTTAATATTTATGAGAATATTATTTTACATTCAGTTGTGCCACTAATTCATCTGTATGCAAGTTATTTTTCTTGTACACGTCAACTATTAAATGTGCTTGGCATCTGAACCCGACCAAAGCGGCATTAGAAGTCAGTATCACACACACATGGAATATGCAGTATATATACATACACATTGCTTGGTAGAACGAGGCACACGTACCAATTTACGATTATAATTTACGGTTCTATTGTGGAAAATATACACTGATCTCTCTTTACATTTGAATTAGCAACACAGTCAGAGTTAGAGATCACCACTAAAGAAAGCAGCTGTGATCAGGGTACACGTACTCTCATCTGTATCTAGACTGCAACCTGGATTATAATCACCTCATTAATCTCCAGTGAGGGAGTAAAATAGCATTGTTTAAAGATAAGATTTGGCAGATCATTCAGCTCGAGTGGAAGTGAACCAGGTTACAGTGCAGGGGACTCATAATAAACTGAAGGACTGCAGAAAAGCGAAAGAAAAGAGAGTCAGTATCATGGAATAATTTTACATTTATCGCTATAAAGTCAAACTTTTCATGTCACAATAAAAATATTTTATCGCGATAAAAAAAAATATTTATCACAGCATTCATCTATTCATTTTCTGAACTGATTTATGCTAATTAGAGTCGGGGAGAGGCTGGTTCTCATCTCAGCTGATTCTGGGTGAGGGCGGGGTGCATCATGTACAGCTTGCCAGGCCATCACGAGGCTAACTCTCACACCTAGGGGTGATTTGGAACAGCCAGTTAATCTACTGTGCCGGTTTTTGGACTGTGGGAAGACACCAGAGTACCCGGAGGAAACCCACGTAAGCCAGTTGGTATGCTTGTTGTAACTTGCGCCCAAATCACTTTTCAATGTCCAAGTGCCGTGCTCTGAGCGGTCTTCCTCATCCTCTCCTCGCACCATCGACCCTGCCTTGGATGAGGATCTTCTATAGGCCATCATGTCGCATTGTGTTACCCACATTGTGTTTCTTCTGGAGCACCCATTCATTTATGTTTGTTTTATTAATACAACAATATAATATTTATCATGCTAAAACATGAAATGTTTATTCTGTAACTATATGTCCACGTTATTCTGACTTATACCGTTTCAACAAACTTTTATTGGAGCATTATAACTTGAAAAATAACATGAAAACATATTATTATTATTCCACGAAAGTTTTAATCCAGAAATGATGTCTGTCTTCTGTAGTAAGTTCTAGACGGTTTTCTATCAGCTTGTTTATTTATTGAAGTCACTGAGTAAAGTGATAAGAACTCTGTGTGTCTTCGTTCTCTCCTCAGAACCTAATCAGCTGTTGACAGACAGCAGAGCCCAGTGTGATGCCCAAAACCCTCTCAGGTGACGCTGTTGCTCTAACAGATCTGCTCTTAAGAGGTATGTGTCACAGAAGCTGGCATCATGGAGCACAACAAACAGCTGTCTGCAAACAGCCATAGTGAGCCTTTAATCAAGCCAGGGGAGGGAAGGAGGGAGGGGAGGGAGGGGAGGGGGGTGACCCAGCTCACAGTGATGGAGTTCCAGCTCCTTTGTTCAGATGATTAGAAAAGATTAGGGGGTCAGGTTTATCCCCACACTGGGCCTGACAGCATCTGCAAAGGAAGCCACTCCCTCCCAAGCTTGATGACACCCAACTAACAGAACTGCCACTGCATGACATTTGCTTTTCTTAAAGACTTTATCAGGATTATTTGTTTTGAAGAAATCTGCACACACACACACACACACACACACACACACACACACACACACACACACACACACACACACACACACACATAGTGATCCTTCGCTACTTTGCGCTTTAGTTCCTGCGGCTTCAGTGCATCGCAGGTTTTTCAAAAATATTAATACAAAAATAAGGAAATTAAGGAAAAAATAGAGAAAAAGCTAAGGAAAATGCCGCAAAACAAGGCCAATTATGCAAAAAATAAACAAACAAAAAAAACCCCAAACAAAACAAAAAGTACCCCAAACCCCCCAACAAAACTACAATACTGTACCGTACTTACAGTTTTATGTGAGGTGCGCATCTGAGTGTGTGTGCACGTGTCTGTATGTGTTTGTATTCATATTTTATTTCCATCTTATACATTATTTTTGAACGCTTAATTGTTATTATAAGCATTTACAGCATTGAATATGTATTTAATAATATTATATACATGTACGTATATGTCAATCAGGGGGTGTTTATCCTACTTTGTGGAAATTCGCCATTCGTGGAGGGTCCTGGTCCCCATTAACCAAAAAAAAGTGAGTGTTCACTGTGTGTTTTTATATATATATATATATATATATATATATATATATATATATATACATATATGTATATATATATATACATATATGTATATGTGTGTGTATATATATATATATATATATATATATATATATATATATATATGTATATATATATATACATATATGTATATATATATATATATATATATATATATATATATATATATATATATATATATATAATACTGTATATGCATGTATGTATATAATATTATTAATTGATATAGCTAGATAGTTTTAATAATTTCAAGAATGAAAAGGTGTCTAATTGATTGATTGGTTGCACTTTCAAATACATTTTGCATTTTCAAATATTTCAAATATTTTTTTATATACAAGGTATAAAAGACTGAAACAGTCTGCCTCCGAATGTTCAATCAAGTCCATCTTTAAATATCTTCAAAAAGTCGCTAAAAAATAGTAATAGATAAAAAGCCAGAGAAGAGTACGAGTCTTCATTTCTATTTCCATAACTTAATAAGTGACTATCATGTAACTTTGAATTTACCAGGATTATACTTTATCTATTGACCCCCAGTGCAGCTCACTGGGCTATCAAAGGCCGGCCATGTCTCTCACTGTCTATGGTGAGAGGTTCATGTAAATTAGAACCATTGCTGACGTTCGTAAAGAGTAGCTGCGTAGCTGTCAGTGTGTTTCTGTCCCTTCTGAAAGGGTTGTGTCGGGAAGGCCATCCGACGTAAAAACCTATGCCAAATCAAACGTGCGAATCAGATGATTTGCTGTGGCGACCACTGAAAAAGAGAAATGCGAAAGGAAAAGAAAGATAGTATGTCTATTGACTTAAATAAGCACTTTTTCAATGTAACTTTTTTGGTGTAATTGTAAGGACCCCGTCGGCTGTCCTTGATATCAACTACACTTATCCAGGGTATTATTTTTTTTTTTTTTTTATTTATTGTATTTGTTATTCTACATTTGTATAACTAGTTGTTACCAAATTTTTATTTTATATAGTATTTATTCTTTCTTTCTTTTCTTTAAAGTCTGTTGGGTTTTTACTCCCGAGCCTCATGGCTCATTGGGCCGGTGCTTATCCCCGGTTTCCATAGCGTGAAGCGACCAGGAGTTGAAGTCCCCCTGGATGGGACGCTAGTCCATCGCAGGTTACCTTCCCAGTATTTTTACTGGTACCCATTTATGCTACTGGGTGAACAGAGGCACACTTGTGGTTGAGACCTTGCCCAGGGGTCTTAGCACAGTGAGGGTCTCAGTGGGATTTGAAGCAGAAGACAAAGTGGTGGAAGCTGAAAAAGGAAGAGTGTCGTGTTGTCTTCAAGGAGGAGTTGAAACAGGCTTTGGGTAGTCAGGAAGTGCTTCCAGAGGACTGGACAACCACAGCCAATGTGATCAGGGAGACAGGTAGGACAGTACTTGGTGTGTCCTCTGGAAGGAAAGTAGATAAGGAGACTTGGTGGTGGAATGAGGAAGTGCATGAGTGTGTACAAAGGAAGAGGTTAGCTAAGAAGAAGTGGGACACAGAGAGGACCGAAGAGAGTAAACAGCGGTACAGGGAGACACAGCGTAAGGCGAAGGTAGCGGTGTCAAAGGTCAAACAGAGGGCGTATGATGACTTGTATGCTCGGTTGGACTGTAAGGAGGGAGAAAATGATTTATACAGGTTGGCACAGCAGAGAAATAGAGACGGGAAACACGTGAATCGAGTTAGAGTGACAAAGGACAGACAGGGAAATGTATTGACTAATGACAGAAGTGTGCTGGGAAGATGGAAAGAGTACTTTGAAGAGCTGATGAATGAGGAAAATGAGAGAGAAAAAAGAGTAGAAGGGGTGACCGTTGAGGAGCAGGAAGTAGCAAAGATTAGTAAGGGAGAAGTGAGGTGGGCATTGAAGAGGATGAAGAGTGGAAAGGCAGTTGGCCCTGATGACATACCAGTTGAGGTATGGAAGTGTCTAGGGGAGGTAGCAGTAGATTTTCTGACACGAATATTCAACAAGGTCTTAGAAAGTGAGCAGATGCCAGAGGAATGGAGGAGAAGTGTGCTTGTGCCCATTTTTAAGAACAAGGGCGATGTACAGAGTTGTGGCAACTACAGAGGGATAAAGTTGATGAGCCATACAATGAAGCTATGGGAAAGAATAGTGGAAGCAAGACTAAGGGCAGAGGTCAGCATTTGTGAACAACAGTTTGGTTTCATGCCAAGAAAGAGCACCACAGATGCAGTGTTTGCTTTGAGGATGTTAATAGAGAAGTACAGAGAAGGTCAGAAGGAGCTGCATTGTGCCTTTGTGGATCTGGAGAAAGCATATGACAGGGTGCCGAGAGAAGAACTGTGGTATTGTATGAGGAAGTCTGGAGTGACAGAGAAGTATGTTAGAGTGGTGCAGGACATGTATGAGAGATGTAAGACAGTGGTGAGGTGTGCTGTCGGTGTGACAGAAGAGTTCAAGGTGGAGGTGGGACTGCATCAAGGGTCAGCTCTCAGCCCCTTCTTGTTTGCTATGGTGATGGACAGGCTAACAGATGAGGTTAGACAAGAATCTCCATGGACTATGATGTTTGCAGATGACATAGTGATCTGTAGTGAGAGCAGAGACCAAGTGGAGGAAAATCTAGAGAGGTGGAGGTATGCCCTGGAAAGGAGGGGATTGAAGGTTAGTCTTAGTAAGACAGAATACATGTGTGTGAACGACAAGGACCCAAGAGGAACTTTGAGGTTACAGGGGGCAGAGATAAAGAAGGTGGAGGATTTTAAGTACTTAGGGTCAACAATCCAGAGCAATGGAGAGTGTGGAAAAGAGGTGAAGAAGCGCGTGCAGGCAGGTTGGAATGGATGGAGAAAAGTGTCCGGTGTGATGTGTAATAGGAGAGTATCGGCAAGAATGAAGGGAAAAGTGTACAAGACGGTGATGAGGCCAGCAATGTTGTATGGTTTAGGGACAGTGGCCCTGGGGAAAAGACAGGAGTCAGAGTTGGAGGTAGCAGAGATGAAAATGTTGAGGTTCTCTTTGGGAGTAACGAGGATGGATAGGATCAGAAATTAGTACATCAGTGGGACAGCACATGTTAGATGTTTTGGAGACAAAGTCAGAGAGGCTAGATTGAGATGGTTTGGACATGTACAGAGGAGGGATAGTGAGTATATTGGTCGTAGGATGCTGAGGTTGGAACTACCAGGCAAAAGGCCCAGAGGAAGACCAAAGAGAAGATTTATGGATGCAGTGAAGGCGGACATGAAGGTCGTTGGAGTAAGAGTAGAAGATGCAGAGGATAGGGAGAGATGGAGGCAGATCATTTGCTGTGGCGACCCCTGAAGGGAACAGCCGAAAGGAAAAGAAGAAGAAGATTCAAACATTCAAACGATGCACTTATCTTTCAATACAGTACTTGAATACCTCATTTTATATCAGTAATGCAAATCATTTATCAGTTTACATTATTTATTAGTAATATATCAGTGTGAGCATTGTAGAAATAATTTTTGCTTTTTATGCCACCTAAGAAATACAAAATTATAAACTACTGTATTATTGACTGATATATTGCACTATACGTATGAGTATTATTTGCGAATGTTGAAATCAAATAAAATCAATCAATGTCTAATTTACTTTTCTTCAAGTACAATTAGTATTGTAAATATTAGTTTGCAGTTTTTAACAGCTAATCATGCTAAACCCAAAACAAATTACACACTGAGTCATCCCTGTAGTCACAAAATGGTTTGCAAACAAATAGCATGTATAAGATCGCCCTCTATAGGAGAATATCTACCTGACAGGAAAACAACATAGTCACAGTGTACCCAGGAGCTACTGTAGTTAAAAAAGAGGGGGTGGGGCACATTATTATGTTATAAATAATTGTCTCATAATTATATATAATAGGTACACTAATGCGTAGTCCATCAGGAACTGTGCAGCAGTTGAAGGAATCTCTGGAAGATTAAATGTGCATTGTACGAAGTTCCGATTTTCCCATCGACAACCTACATCACTGGACTTTCTACCCCTCAACCAATCCTGAGTAATCTCCTACTTAAAGATTCTACAAAAAAAAATATAACAACAAATATGTGTGGTCAAACTCAACACTCTGAAAAAGGAAAAAAAATGAAAATGTAGAAAAAGTGCAGCTGCTGCTGAAAAAAAAAAAGATTTACAATTGCAAGAAATATAAAGCCGCAGTTCACTGGTCCTTCCATTTCAACGCTGCAAAATGGCCTTCAGGACACTGTGAGTCATTAACCAAGCAAAAATAGGAACTGATTGGCCTGCAATTACCAGATTAGAAATAATTATTCTGAGTGGATAATGCTTAAATTAAAATAATACACACTCATTCATCTCTTGTGATCATTATCATGCTTTATAATTTTAATTAAAATAAACCATACAAAGTTTGTTTTAATTTGTTTTTCTTGTGTCTCGATGTAGTCTATACTAAACTTTTTACATAAGTGTCCAACCACATCTTTACAGGACTGGTTTACTTATGTCTGTGTACAGCCCATCTGACCCAAGCTTGTTCAATTAATTTTTTTTATATTACTTTGTAGTGTATACACACCACCTTCGGTGTCTTCCTCCAGGCACCCCGGTTACCTTCCACTGTCGAAAGACATGTACACGAGGCTAATTGGCTGTTCCAAATGGACTGTAGGTGTGGGTGTAAGGGCGAATGGTTTTGTGTGTGTGTGGGTGTGTGTGTGTGTGTGTGAGTGTGAGTGTGTGTGTGAGTGTGTGTGTGTGTTTTGCCCACTGGTCTAACAAGCTGTTCAAAGTGTATTTCACCTTCACCCAGTGTTGGCTGAGATAGGCACAGACTACCCATAACCCTAGTACAAGGATTAGGGGGTTCAGCAACTGAGTGGGCATGAG
>CM045739.1:35645000-35650000 GCA_024760905.1 Plotosus lineatus
AACATATATGTATATATATATATATATATATATATATATATATATATATATATATATATATATATATATATATATAGAGAGAGAGGATTTTCTGAGTAGATCCTTCCGTAGGAGAGTGCTCAATACTTTTTGGTAGAGCAAATAAACAAAAATAAAAGGACAGGACAAAGCTTTCTATTGAAACTCCATTTATCACTACAGATCTGTTTCGAGGGGTGGTGAAACCATCCTCTCTCTTCAGGTGATTATAGAAGAATCATTCTATAATCTTCTATAATCTTCTATCTAATATCTTATAATCTTCTAAATAATTCTTCTATAATCACCTGAAGAGAGAGGATGGTTTCACCACCCCTCAAAACAGATCTGTCGTGATAAATGGAGTTTCAATAGAAAGTCTTTGTCCTGTCCTTTTATTTTTGTACACACACATATATATATATATATATATATATATATATATATATATATATATATATATATATATATATATGTGGGTGTGTGTATATGTATAAAATACAACATGGAAGAACATTTTTCTCTTTATTATTATTTCTACAGGTTTAAAGTTACTAAGCTACATTAGATAAAATATTAATTAAGCAAGACATTTTAAACAAGAGAAAACAATTTAACATTGATTAATTGATTCTATTTCTCTTCCATCATTCTTGATTAGTTGAACATGAATGAGTGCTGCATGTTCTGATTCAAACTAAGCCAAAAATAACACGGTGCAAACCGAGACACACTTAATTAGGAAAGAAAAAAAAAAAAAAAAAAACCCTAAGCACTTTAGCATCAATCAAATGAAGTGTTCAATAACTGGCAAGCTGTTCATGGTGCAGCCCGCCTTCTCCCAGAATCCACTGGAATAGGTTCCAGCATTTCACTGATAAAGGATAGAGCAGAAGAAGATGAATCTTGGGGATTGGAAATGGCCTCCTATTGTGTCTACATTTCTGACAGCGTACAAGAGGATTACAATGTGAGAATGTAAGATTATTATAATGTGAGAACACATTTTTTTTCACAGTTTACAGTACAGTAGTGATTGGAATTTAAATTGTCTATTTTCATTTTGAATACTGTTTACACCATATGAGTTTCCATCTGCACCAACAGATATATTTCATTAATTCATTCATTTTCTGAACCGCTTAATCTGAATTGCGGTCGCGGGGAGGCTGGCACCCATATCAGCCGACTCTGGGCAATGGCGGAATACACCCTAGATCGCTCGCCAGGCCATCACAGGTCTGATTCTCACACAATCGTTCATACCTACACTCACACCTACAGGTGATTTGGAACAGCCAATTAACCTCTTGTGCATGTTTTTGGACTGTGGGAGGAAACCGGTGCACCCGGAGGAAACCTGCACAAGCATGGAAGAACATGCAAACTCCACACGAAGACGCCCGAGCTGGGAATCAAACCCAGAACCTTCTTGCTGTGAAGCAGGGGTGCTAACCATTACGTCACCGTTTCGCTCAGATATACTAGTATTTGTTGTACAAATGTGAGGAAAAGTATATGACATATGAAAGGTAGTGGATCAAAACTACCACCAGATGGCAGCATTTGAGTAACCCCAAAAGCACAGTGAGTGACACTGGCAGGAACAACAGATTTTAGTTTAAATTTGTCTATAGATGGATTCAGTGTCTATTAAACTGCCTGTAATAATTTTTTACATAAATACTGAGGTTTATTTAGGTCACATGGCTCTGAAAATACTAAATTAAATTAAAAACCGTACACAATCATTGTTTAATTTGCTGCGAAACCTTTAAAACATCTGGTTTAAGTTTGTCCAATCACAAACTCACACAGTATCTCATGTAATAAAATTCAATGCATCAAATCGTCTTTACAGTACTAACTGAAGAATGAAGTTTAAGAATAAAGAAGATTCTTCTTTATATATATATATATATATATATATATATATATATATATATATATATATATATATATATATATATATATATATATATATATATCGAGTGTGATGATAGGATTTTCCATAAAATGTGGTGATCAATGTTCATGTCTTTGAGTGTCCAGATATGTTTGCTGAGTTCGTAGACTATAATATATATATATATATATATATATATATATATATATATATATATATATATATATATTCATTATTTATATTTTCATTAATTTTCATGGAAAATTCTATCATCGCACTATATATATATATATATATATATATATATATATATATATATATATATATATATATATATATATATATATATATATATATATATCTCATTCATCCATCTTCAGTCAGTCATTTATTTATTCAGGTTGAGGTGGATCTCAGGGCAATCCAGGGCACATAGGCATGAGTCAGGAGTACACCCTAGGTAGCATACCACCATATACACATTTACACACTTATTTATAGCTACAGACAGGCCGACCATTCCAACTCCTTTTGGGAGGAAGAATGAAACCAGACAAAAGATTCTGGAGGGAACCCACATGAACTGCATCACCATGTCACCCCTGCTTAGGATTTCTTTTTCACAATAAGACAATGTGAGCTAATGTGACAAACCCATTAAAGCATACGATTCGTGTTATTGGTTGCAGCATTATCTTCCGACAGCTCATTGATTCAACAGTACCAGCCCATTGGTCTGACAGCCCTATCCCGACCCCTAATCCAGCTGAATGGAGTGGAGTGCCTTAAATGATTTTAGCAAGGTACCCATTTTATATGAGTAGGGCTGTCACTACAAAATCCAGACCCCCAGCTAAACTCGCTGTCAAGTGCAAACATATAAGTTCTGAATGGATTTTAATTTACAGTAATGTTTATAGTTCTCCCAGTGCTAGTCAGCTATTTACCAGATGCTTACCAGATAATATAAGCATTCATTCATTCATTTTCTGTCATCACTTAATCATAATTAGGGTCTCAGGGAGGCAAGTGCCCACCCCAGCTGACTCTGGGCGAGGGCAGAGTACACCCTGGACAGCTCGCCAGTCCATCGCAGGGTGGAAACATGGTGGCTTTGCAGCAACTCTTGTTGAAAGCCAGCAATGGTTCTTTTACATGAACCTCACACCATAGACAGTGAGAGACATGGCCGGCCTTTGATAACCCAGTTAACTGCACTGGGGGTGGGGTGGGGTGGGGTGGGGGTGGGGTGGGGTGGGGTGGGGGGCACTGGCAACCTGAGAGTGGGGCTGGAACCCCCACCCTTAGGATCAGTGATCCAGCACCTTTACCACCAGGCCATCACTGCCAATAATATCAGCAATTATTTTGAATTTGTATCAATAAATATCTCTGTTGTCCTGATGGACAGCTAAAGCCAGGTTTACATTCTAAGTTGCAGTATTTGACTGATTCAAAGGCCTTGTCATGTCTCTCACTGTCTATGGTGTGAGGTTCAATAGTAGCTGCAAAGCCACCAGCGTGTTTTTGCCCTGCGATGGCCCGGCAAGCTGTCCAGGGTGTACTCTACCCTTGCGCGGAGTTGGCTGGGATGGGCGCCAGCCTCCCCACAACCCTAATTAGGATTAAGCGATTACAGAAAATGAACTGAAAATAAGTTTTAGTATTAACACACACACATACACACACACACACACACACACACACACACACACACACACACACACACACACACACAAACCCAGTGAAATGCTAATTAGTTAAAATGGTCAAAATACTTCATCCAAGTAAAAAAAAAAAGTTCCACATTAAAAAAAAATATACAGGCTCCTGAGGGACTCATTGATAAAGTGTGTGAAGGTTGTGTTAGGTGCTGATCCCAACTACACATGCACAGCAGTTCAAAAAGAGGCGGGCGTTAGCACTGCATGTCAGGGAGAACATGCTTACACACCTCCCTGGATGGTGGTTGTGGTGGTTGTGTGATACCGAAGGTAATACTTAATAGGTGGGAACTGGATATGACCAAAATGGGGGAACAAGTACAAATTAAAGAAAAAAATTGAGAAACACTTTTTGAAACTTGAAACATGTCTAACGTGGGGATATTCCTCAAGAATCATAAAGCATTTTTAAGCATAATACAATCATATCTGTGATATAGTACCGATCAATCAAATCATACTCCATAAACACCAGAATGAATACAGCAAATCATAGTACAATTCCCAGCATGAACACCAAGAAGTCTGCCTTCCGCTCAGAATCTCAAACCGTTGTATCCGTGAACGTGATTTCGACATGAGCATGTGATTTCATGACAGAACAATACATCTCTTCGCTCCCATTTATTGGGCTCATTTCCAACCAAAGGCAGCTAATTATACAATTCTGGTGTTCTTCTCTTTTCAGTGTCAGAGTATTTTGATGAAAATTGACGGCTGACGGCTGCTACACTATTTATATAAAACCTACCTAGAAAAAGATGGAGTGCACAGATACAGTACAGGGATCTCTCGCTACTTCGTGCTTCAATTCATGCAGCTTCAATGCATCACTTTTTTTTTTTATTCATCAAATTAAAAAAAATAAGGAAATTAAGGAAGAATAGGGGAAAAGGTTAAGGAAAATTCCACAAAAACAAGGCTAATTATGCAAAAAAAAAACCCCAAACAAACAACAACCCAAAACCTCCCATCAAAAATACTTACATTTTTATGAGGTGCACATCTGTATGTGTGTGTATTTATACAGTAAAACCTCCGCTGACGAACGCTTAAGCTCACGAACTTTTCGCCTCAAGAACATTAAATTTGCGAGCATATAGTCTCTTCTGACGAACTAGTTTTCGGCGAACGAACCAAACCACGCGGTCGAACAGCGCCACGGTGGCGGCCACGAGATGCTGACGCACGCTCACGGCGTCCCAGTTCGTCACCCCCTTTCTTTGAGCGCGGAAGTGGTTTGTGTTTGATAGACATTTTGGACCATATTGAGTGTACTTTTGCTATTATGGGACCGAAAAAGACCCCACCACAGGCAGAGATCATTGAAAAACACGAACGAGGTGTGCGTT
>CM045739.1:35655000-35695000 GCA_024760905.1 Plotosus lineatus
CAAAAAAGAAAGAAATATACAGTAGTTCAACTTACAATAAAGAAAAACTTCATTACCATTTTTAATCTGTCACAGAAAAAGATTTAAAGTGCACCAGTGTGCCTGAAATTTAAAAAGATACACCCTTATTTAAACTCATTCAACTTATTTATGTCTTAATATTTCCGTCTCTCTCCACCTTTCTCTTCGTTCCTGTTAGAAATTTTTCCGTGTTGTTTCTTGAGGGGTTCGTTTACTTGTGCGAAAAACCGCTACACCATAGCGTGACAATGAGAGCGCCACTGCCAACTACTGGAGTGGAGGTGCAATCACACCTGATTCTCATACGCGATTCCAGAAAAGCATGCTCCCCAGAGACATACATGCTCCCCCCAGCATCACACCGCACCCCGCCAGCATCACACAGTGCGCCCCAATTATTTGATAAGCACTGTATTAGGGTCGCAGGGAAGCATTTACATACTTCTCATCACAGACAGTGAGAGACACAGCCTGCCTTTGATATCCCATTAAGTTGCACTGGGTGGACAGCAGTGCAACCCCGTTGACAGTGGGGCTTGAACCAGCACCCTAACACTAGGCCACCACTGCCCCTTGTTGTGGATCTCTTTCAAAAAGGTTCGATTCAATTCCATGATTACATGCTAGACTGGGCATGTACATGCTGAATTTGGCCCCATTGAGAAAGTAGTAATTATTGAGCTATCTGCTTCAAAATATATATTTACTGCTTTTATATGAAGTGTCACAATAATTTAACCGGGCCAGTATAAAATTCAACGGTAGCTTGACTTAGGAAATTAATCCGTTCCGAGGTCAAGCTCGTAAGTCAAAATGTTCGTAAGATAAACCAAAAATTCCCATCGGAATTAATAGAAAACCAATGAATCCGTTCCAACTCCTTCCCAAATTCATATAACCTGCCACAAACACGTATATTTCACCTAATATATTAAAGATCTTCTTCTTTTCCTTTCGGCTGCCCCCTTCAGGGGTCGCCACAGCGAATCATCTGTCTCCATTTCAACCTATCCTGTGCATCTTCTTCTCTTACACCAACTACCTTCATGGCTTCTTCACCACATCCATAACTCTTCTATTTGGTCTTCCTCTAGGCCTTCTGGCTGGCAATTCCAACCTCAGCATCCTACTACCAATATTTTCACTAACCCTCCTCTGTAGATGTCCAAACCATGTCAGTCTCGCCTCTCTGACTTTGTCTCCAAAACCTCTTACATGTGCTGTCCCTCTGATCTACTCATTCCTGATTGTATCCATCCTCGTTACTCCCAAAGAGAATCTCAACATTTTCATCTCTGCTACCTCCAGCTCTGCCTCCTGTCTTTTCCTCAGCAACACTGTTTCTAAACCATACAACATCGCTGGGCTCATCACTGTGTTGTACACTTTTCCTTTCATTCTTGCTGATACCTTCCTATCACACATCACACAGGACACTTTTCTCCAGCCTTTACAACCTGCCTGCACACGCTTCTTCACCTCTTTTCCACACTCTCCATTGCTTTGGATTGTTGAGCCTAAGTACTTAAAATCCTCCACCTTCTTTATCTCTGCTTCCTTTAACCTCACCGTTCCTCTTGGGTCCTTGTCATTCACACACATGTATTCTGTCTTACTGGGGCTAACCTTCATTCCTCTCCTTTCCAGTGCATACCTCTACCTCTCTAGGTTTTTCTCCACTTGTTCTCTGCTCTCACTACTGATCACAATGTCCTGTCTTCCTTTCGGCTTTTTCCCTTTCACTCGGGAGTCGCCACAGCGAATCATCTGATTTGCACATTTGATTTAGCAGAGGTTTTTACGTCGGATGCCCTTCCTGTCACAACCCTTTTAGCAAGGGACAGAAACACGCTGACGACTTTTCAGCCTACTCTTTACGAAAGTCAGCAATGGTTCTTTTACATGCCTCTCACCATAGACAGTGAGAGACATGGCCCGCCTTTGATAACCCAGTTAGCTGCACTGGGGGGGACAGTGACAACCTTGTGGAGAGTGGGACTCGAACCCCCAACCTTTGGATCAGCAATCCAGCGCCCTATACCACTAGACCACCACTGCCTCACTACAGATCACAATGTCAGCTGCAAGTATCATAGTCTATGGGGAATCTTGTCTCATCTCGTCTGTCAACCTGTCCATCACCATAGCAAACAAGAAGGGGCTCAGAGCTGACCCTTGATGCAGTCCTACCTCCACCTTGAACTCTTCTGTCATGCTGACAGCACACCTCACCATTGTCTTACATCTCTCAGACATGTCCTGCACCACTCTAAGATATTTCTCTGCCATTCCAGACTTCCTCATGCAATATCACTGTTCCTCTCTCAGCACTCTGTCATATGCTTTCTCCAGATCCACAAAAGCACATTGCAGCTCCCTCTGTACTTCTCGATTAACATCCTCAAAGCAAACACTGCACCACAGATGCTCATCAACTTTATCCCTCTGCATGTCTCCCTTGTTGTTAAAAATGGACACCAGCACACTTGTCCTCCATTCCTCCAGCATCCTCTCACTCTCTAAGACCTTGTTGAATATTCTTGTCAGAAAATCTACTGCTACCTCTCTGAGACACTTCCATACCTCCACTGGTATGTCATTAGGACCGACTGCCTTTCCCCTCTTCATCCACTTCAATGCCCTCCTCACTTCACCGTTACTAATCTTTGCTACTTGCTGGTCCTCAACAATCACCTCTTCAACTCTTTTTTCGCTCTCATTTTCCTCATTCATCAGCTCTTCACTCTTTCCATCTTCCCAGCACATTTCTGTCATCAGTCAATACATTTCCCTCTCTTTCCTTAATCACTCCAACTTGCTGCACATCTTTCCCATCTCTATTTCTCTGCTGTGCCAACCTGTATAAATCATTTTCTCCCTCCTTACAGTCCAACCTAGCATACAATTCATCATTTGCTCTCTGTTTGGCCTTTGACACCACTACCTTCACCTTACACTGTATCTCCCTGTTCTCCTGTTTACTCTCTCCAGTCCTCTCAATGTCTCACTTCTTCTTAGCTAACCTCTTCCTTTGTACACACTCCTGCACTTCCTCATTCCACCACCAAGACTCCTTATCTACTTTTCTTCCAGAGGATACACCAAGTTCTCTCCTACCTGTCTCGCTGATCACATTTGCTGTAGTTGTCCAGTCATCCGGAAGCACTTCCTGACAAGCCAATGCCTGTTTCAACTCCTCCTTGAAGACAGCAAGACACTCTTCCCTTCTCAGCTTCTACCACTTTGTCTTCTGCTCTGCCTTTGCCTTTGTCACCTTCCTCACCATCAGCATCATCCTGGGCATCACCATCCTATGTTGTCTGGCAACACTCTCACCCACTACTACTTTGCAGTCACTGACTTCCTTCAAATTACATTGTCTACACAAGATGTAGTCTACCTGTGTGCTCCTACCTCTGCTTTATAAGTTACCCTATACTTCCTGTCTCTTCTGGAAGAAAGTAATAAAGTTCAAGGTGGAGGTAGGACTTCTTCAAGGGTCAGCTCTGAGCCCCTTCTTGTTTGCTATGGTGATGGACAGATTGACAGACGAGGTTAGACAAGAATCTCCATGGACTATGATGTTTGCAGATGACATTGTGGTCTGTAGTGAGAGCAGAGAACAAGTGGAGGAAAATCTAGAGAGGTGGAGGTATGCCCTGGAAAGGAGAGGAATGAAGGTTAGACTCAGTAAGACAGAATAAATGTGTGTGAACGACAAGGACCCAATACTTCCTGTCTCCCAACATCCCACCCCGCTGGCCTCCCATTGGCCAGGGGGGAGCTGAAGTGAACACATTCCTGTACCCATACTTCCTGTTTGTCACATGCGTGAAGGAGAGTTGAACAGAACTGTTGGCTCATGATTTTTTTGAGAGTGATCATTACAACATTATATTTTGTTATCCATCATGGACCCCAAGAAAGTGATTCCAGGTGACACCGAAAAGAAGAAGCGGGCTCTGTTATCAATCGAAGTGAAGCAGGAGATAATAAAAAAATATGAAAGTGGGATGTGGTTGAGCGAAATCGCAAAGGAGTATGGCCGAAATCCCTCTACAATCGGGATGATAGTGAAGCAGAAGGAGACCTTAAAAGCAGAGATACAGTGACGGAGGCAATTATTTCTGAACAATATTTAAACAGAAAGAGGTATTAAAAGTGGAGATACAGTGACGGAGGCAATTATTTCGGAAAAAGCAACCGCCATATTTAAGGACCTCGTGAAGGGGGGTGGGGGTGAGGGTTCTTCAGCCCAGCAACCCCCAGACTTTAAAGCGTCGCATGGGTGGTTCGAGAGATTTAAAAAAAGGTAAATAATTTTCTTTTACTTTTAACACATATTTCATACATATTTCATACACAATTGGTGTACTTTATAATTTTTAAAGGGTTTATGGGGTAGTCTTGGGAGCCTTGGAACGAATCACGCGTTTTACATGTAAAATGCGCCTCGACTTACGAAAACTCCAGGTTATGAAAAAGGCTCTGGAACAGATTAATTTCGTAAGTAGACGGCCGACTGTGTGTGCGTGTATGTATGTATATATATATATATATATATATATATATATATATATATATATATATATATATATATATATATATATATATATATATATATATATTTGTGTGTGTGTGTGTGTGTGTGTGTGTGTGTGTGTGTGTGTGTGTGTGTGTGTGGATAGAGAGAGAGAGAGAATTTTCTGAGTAGATCCTTCCGTAAGAGAGTGCTCAATACTTTTTCGTAGAGCAAATATGAGTAAAAATAAAAGGACAGGACAAAGACTTTCTATTGAAACTTCATTTTCACTATAGATCTATTTCGAGGGTCTGTGAAACCATCCTCTTTCTTCAGGTGATTATAGAAGAATTCTTGTGGGGGCTGCATATATATATAAAATGTGTGTGTGTATGTGTGTGTGTGTGTCTGTGTGTGTGTGTGTGTGTGTGTGTGTGTGTGTTTATTCTGTGTGCAAAGGGAAGAGGGTGACTCATCTCAGTTAAACTGAGTTTGTGGGAAGTACCAACCTTTGGTGTGATGATTAACAGGTATTAAATTTTTGCATTTTACAACTCTGTATGGCATTCTCAACATTCTTGAACAGTTACTATGACTGAGATATTTATTCTAAAATGGAGTGATTGTTCTTTTTAAATGATTTTCCTGTTTGAGGTTATTGGCTGTTTAGTTACTGATATGTGCATGAATGCACCGGCACGCTGGAAATTGGAGGTGTTTATTTTGAATGTTATTATTTAACTTCAATCCTGTCCTTGTGCTTTAACAAAAGAGTTTATTTTGTCACCTTTTTTCTGCTCTGTGCTTCCTTCTCTGCTTTAATTTCAGTCATTCACTGCCAGTAGTCTGTCATCTCCATCTCACATGCATGATGTATAAAGCCAGAGTATAAAGATATAAACCTTCTCAGGTCTCACTACACACAGCCAAAATCCATCTGCATGTACTATTCATTTATTTACTGGCAGCGCTAAAAATAATCTATTTAATCACTCTTAAATGTTCAGGCTACTCACGATTACTCATGAATAAAGCTGCACACATCATCATTTGCACGTTATTACTATGTTTGGCTGAATAGGCCAGTTAATTGACTGCGTGTTGTCTTTTGCTGTTTGTTTGACTGTATCCTCTACAAAAAAAACCCCGTTTCACTTTTCTTTTTTTTTTTTTTTTTTTGATACCCATTCTAGGTGTGTTTGCTCACACTTCCAACAAAGAGCAAGCAATTGGACTAAAATATTAAAAGTGGCCTGGAATGTGATTGACCTTTCTTGGTGATTCATAGCCTGGGTCTGCTCTCAGCTCCTACTGTGCATTTAACCTTATCTAGCACAATCATAATAGTCACGGGTAGCTGGAACCTTTCCTGCCTACCACACACTAAATCACTTCAATAGATTCTCTACAGTTTTCTCTCCCCATATATATATATATATCGCCATATATATATATATATATATATATATATATATATATATATATATATATATATATATATATATATATTTTTTTTTTTTATTATCTGTCCATCACCATAGCAAACAAGAAGGGGCTCAGAGCTGACCCTTGATGAAGTCCTACCTCCACCTTGAACTTTAATACTTTCTTCCAGAAGAGACAGAAAGTATAGGGTAACTGTCTTACATCTCTCATACATGTCCTGCACCACTCTAACACACTTCTCTGCCACTCCAGACTTCCTCATACAATATCACAGTTCTTCTTCTCTCGGCACCCTATCATATGCTTTCTCCAGATTCGAAAGGCACAATGCAGCTCCCTCTGACCTTCTCTGTACTTCTCTATTAACATCCTCAAAGCAAACACTGCATCTGTGGTGCTCTTTCTTGGCATGAAATCAAACTGTTGTTCACAAATGATGACCTCTGCCCTTAGTCTAGCTTCCACTATTCTTTCCCATAGCTTCACCATATGGGTCATCAACTTTATCGCTCTGTAGTTGCCACAACTCTGCACGTCTCCCTTGTTCTTAAAAATGGGCACCATCACACTTCTCCTCCATTCCTCCGGCATCTGCTCACTTTCTAAGACCTTGTTGAATATTCTTGTCAGAAAATCTACTGCTACCTCACCTAGACACCGTTTACCTCCATCGGTATGTCATCAGGATCAACTGCCTTTCCACTCTTCATCCTATTCAATGCCCTCCTCACTTCACCCTTACTAATCTTTGCTACTTCCTGGTCCTCAACGGTCACCCCTTCTACTCTTTTCCTCTCTCATTTACATCATTCATCAGCTCTTCAAAGTACTCTTTCCATCTTCCCAACACACTTCTGTCATCAGTCAATACATTTCCATGTCTGTCCTTTGTCACTCTAACTTGATTCACGTGTTTCCCGTCTCTATTTCTCTGCTGTGCCAATCTGTATAAATCATTTTCTACCTCCTTACAGTCCAACCGAGCATACAAGTCATCATACGCCCTCTGTTTGACCTTTGACACCGCTACCTTCGCCTTACACTTTGTCTCCCTGTACTGCTGTTTACTCTCTTTGGTCCTCTCTGTGTCCCACTTCTTCTTAGCTAACCTCTTCCTTTGTACACACTCATGCACTTCCTCATTCCACCACCAAGTCTCCTTATCTACTTTCCTTCCAGAGGACACACCAAGTACTGTCCTACCTGTCTCCCTGATCACATTGGCTGTGGTTGTCCAGTCATCTGGAACACTTCCTGACAACCCAAAGCCTGTTTCAACTCCTCCTTGAAGACAACACGACACTCCTCCTTTTTCAGCTTCCACCACTTTGTCTTCGGCTCTGCCTTTGCCTTTTTCACCATCCTCACCATCAGCATTATCCTGCACATCACCATCCTATGCTGTTTGGCAACACTCTCACCCACTACTACTTTGCAGTCACTGACTTCCTTCAAATTACATCGCCTACACAAGATCTAGTCTACCTGTATGCTCCTACCTCCACTTTCATAAGTCACCGTATACTTCCTGTCTCTTCAGGAAGAAAGTATTCACCACAGCCATTTCCATCCTTTTCGCAAAAACGATCAACATCTGTCCTTCTGTGTTCCTGTCCTGGATACCCATCACTTCCTCGTCCCCTCTGTTGCCTGCACCAACATGTCCATTGAAGTCTGCACCAATGACCACTCTTTCACCTCTGGGGGCACTCTGCATCACTTCATCTAACTCACTCCAGAATCTCTCCTTCTCTTCTGGCTTACATCCTGCCTGTGGCCATAAGCACTAACAACATTGAACATCACGTCTTCAATTTCCAACTTGAGACTCATCACTCTGTCTGATACTCTTTTCACTTTGAGAATATTCCTGACAAACTCCTCCTTCAAGATGACTCCTACTCCATTTCTCTTCCCATCCACACCATGATAAAACAGCTTAAACCCTGCTCCTAAGCTTCTAGCCTTGCTACCTTTCCACCTGGTCTCCTAAACACACAGTATGTCCACCTTCCTCCTCTGCATCATGTCAGCCAGCTCTCTACCTTTTTCTTTCATAGTTACAACATTCAAAGTCCCTAGACTCACGCCTTTCCTCTTCTCTCTCCGCCTACGGCCACGCCTCCTGGCTCTCCTTCTTCGACCAACAGTAGTCCAATTTCCACCAGCACCCTGTTGGTTAACAGCACTGATTGCAGTCATTAACCCGGGCTTTGACCGATCCGGTATGAATTTCGTTTTGATCATTTGTATGAGAATTTTGTCAGAAGTTTTACGCCGGATGCCCTTCCTGTCGCAATTCTCTGCATTTATCCTGGCTTGGGACCGTGGTGAGGGAGAGACACTGGTTTGTGCCCCCCCCATGGCTACATTTATATCTATATCTGTCTATCTATCTATATATATATATATAATATCAATATATAGTGTATATAATATCAATAAATATATATTCAACGCTGTAAATGCTTAATAATATCAATAAATACATATTCAACGCTATAAATGTTTATAACAACAATTAAACATTAAAAAATATTGCATAATATCTAAATAAAACATAAATACACACATCTCACATAAAAATGTAGTTTTGTTGGAGGAGTTTGGGTTGTTTTGTGTTTTTGTTTGTTTGGGTTTATTTATTTATTTATTTTTGCATAATTGGCCTTGTTTTTGTAGCATTTTCCTTAATCTTTACCCCTATTCTTCCTTACTTTCCTTATTTTTAAATTCAATTAATATTTTTTTAAAAACCGTGATGCACTGAAGCCGCATGAATTGAAGTGAGACGTTGCAAGGGATCACTGTAAATAAAACTGTCCCACCATAGAGCAGTATTCTTGGGATCCTGTCTGTCTGTCTGTCTGTCTGAAAGCACTGAAAATAGACAGTAAGCTTGAGAGAGAGGGAGAGTGTCAAAGTGAAAATAATTTTTCTTTGTTGTTTACTAAGCACAGGAATGTGTCTGTGCTCTCAAATGTATCATATGTTTCACACATTTATATGAAAAAAATCCTGCAGTATCTGGTGAGCAAAATGAAATGCTCCGTGAAATGAAATATTCATGTTCAACTAGACAAGCGCATTCATCTTCTGGCTTTCTTTGTCCACATGGATCATTTAATCACGCAGCTGTCGCAGTTTGTAAGAATTGGTTCAAACGATACTTTCACTATTTTCAAGTTTCAAAAAGATTAACAATGTGTAATAATGTGCATGTGTTTCTGTTTGGATCGAGAACATTTTCAACATGCAATATTCTCTTAGTTACAGTAATTAAAGAAATTAGCCTCTAGCTCACACATGATTTTTAATCACCTTGTGCACAAGATTAAAGTTACAGTGTTTGATTTATTTCCTTCAAGGAAAAATCCTTCCATCTGAATCTGGACCCTTTAATTCACTATTTTTCTAATTATTCTTTGCAAACAATTTATCATGAGATAAGCTGTTTGTGTAATGCTATCATGAGGTCTGTACAGAGCTACAAAGTTCCATTTAATTGTTTGGTATGCAGTGATTCCTTGGTGCTTTGAGGTTCAGTTTCTGTGGCTTCAGTGCATCGCTGGTTTTTCAAAAATATTCATCAAAAAATAAAAAAAATAAGGAAATTAAGGAAAAATAGGGAAAAGTTCAGGAAAATGCCACAAAACACGGACAATTATGCAAACCCCCCCCCCAAACAAACAAAATAAAACAACCCGAAACCCTCCATCAAAACTACTTATACTTTTATGTGAGGTGCGCGTCTGTATGTGTATAAATATACACAGTATGTATATGTGTGTATAATATATATACCATATCCGACGTGATATATACCGTATCCGGTGCTTAAAAAAATTGGAGTGGGTGGGCGCTTATTAAAATGGTTACCAGCGGAGTGGAGCAGTAAGTGCTTATTACCAGAAAGGTGGAAAACATGAATAATAAAAAAAATAAATAAAAAAAGCATTTTACTGGTCTTTGTGTTATTCATTTTGTGGTATCAACCAAATTACTTACATGAAAGCTGAAAACAAACATCATTTAAAAAAAAAAAAAAAAAGACCCTTTAATTTTCCCTCACGGTGCTGTTCCTTTAAATATTTTCCCGATATAAAATCGAGCCAATCAACATGAATGTCGCTCATGGCACATTGAACAAATCAACACAAAGGTCAACTTTAGCACATGGTGTGTTGAAAAGCACATGACCAGGAACTAATGTATGTCGTTGGTGAGCAGTAGAATTCGGGTGAAAAATCCTCGTCATCACTTTCTGACAGGTCCATATCTGGCTCATCGCTCCATTCATTCAGAGCATCCAATAGTTTTGCTCTCACACTTTCTAATGGTTCATCTTGTTGGACATTTACCAAGAGAACACAGCAAAATATTTTCCTGTTTTTTAAAGCATGGAGGAACAATTACATGTGTTGTTACTGATGAACATTATAGACAGGGTTACATGTTTTTGTGAACATACACATGCAAACATTTTGGGATCTTCTGCTTTTAGGCAATGCCAAACTATTTCTATTGTTTTAGATAAAAGGTCAAATCTGTTGGGCTTTAATACCCAAACCTAATTGCTCATACAGCCGAAGTTGAATGGGTGGAGATGCTAGCCATCGCAGGTTATCTTCCCAGTATTTCTACTGGTACTCATTAATGCTCAGAGGACAGACGCACACTTGTGGTTAAGACCTTGCTCAGGGGTTTTAGCATGGTGGGAGACTAATAAGGATTCAAACCCACAAATTCCCAATCATGAGCCCAGCACCAATCACTACACTACTGGCCTCCGTTGTATTATTGAGTCAGTACAAAAACAAATACATCTTAACTTTTCTATGTTATGTGCTTCAGCAGAAAATTCCGTTATTGGAGCTCAATTCCTTCTACACCCACCAACACTGGGGGAAGTGGTGGCCTAGTGGTATAGGTACTAGGTACTGGATCGCTGATCCTAAGGTTGGGGGTTCAAGTCCCACTCTCCACAAGGTTGTCACTGCAACCCCCCACCCCCCACCCTAGTGCAGCTAACCCGGTCATCAAAGGCTGCCCATGTCTCTCACGTTCTATGGTGTGAGGCATATAAAAGAACCATTGCTGACTTTTGACAAGAGTAGCTGCAAAGCCGTCAGCGTGTTTCCGCCCTGCGCTGGCCTGGCGAGCTGTCCAGGGTGTACTCTACCCTCGCCCCGAGTCAGCTGGGATTGTCGCCATCCTCCCCGCGACCCTAATTAGGATTTAGTGGTTACAGAAAATGAACTGAACCTACCAACACTGTACCTGAGACTACCATTTAAATCTAAATATCATTACAGCATATAATTAATTTGTTTATTTTATTATTCTTTATTGTTTTACAGTGTTTTGATACCATAGAAACATTAAAAATAAACATTAATTTCATTATTTTAAAGGTATCTTTGTTTTACAGCTTTTATATTTTTGCATGAGCTTTTCCCACAGTACTGTATTTTAAAGTTACTTAAATTTACATGAGCTATTGACCATAGCATTTTGCTAAGTGTCTCAAGATAAATATTTCTATACTGGGACTGAATAGCCGACACAATACCATACAAGTTTACTGTGATGTACCAGATACAAGGCAGACGAGCATCTTCATTGGGCATAATTTAAATGGAAAAGAAAGTGTAAGTGTTTACTTTTATCTTATTAGCAAGTCAATGCCTTGGCCTTTTTCAAACAATTAAAAATGATGGCAATCAGGCTTTGCACCTCATGCTGTGCTCTCACAGACATTGCCAATATTTACGTAAATTAGTAGAAAAAATCTCTCCATCTCACAGCTGTGCTGTTTAGAGAAATTAATCTCTCCAGGTGCACACCTCACTTGCTTAATTGATAGAAAAAATAAACACTGTGCTCTGCATGAACCGGACAATGTCTTACAAAAATTTTACGACGTATTATTTCACATTATGTGGATGATTGATTTACATGCATATGCCCGTAAAAAGCGAGCGCTGTGAATGAAGTGATAATTGACCACAGATGTGTAGCAAGACAATAACAAACACAAATAGACATTAAAATAACCTACTTTCAGCAACACATTTATCAACATTATTCCATTGAGTGCACTCAGAATATGTAAATAAAGGCAGAGGTTAAGATAAATAATGGTCATTAGCAAGGCAGCTTGGGGTCGTTTCCTTATTGTCACTGTATTACAACTCCCAGAACACATGACACTAATCCCAGTCACCTGATTTTTACCTCGCAACTCATCACCGCACCTACACCTGTTCATCATGTACCTGGTACTGTATTTTGATCTGCTCCTGATTCTCATTATTTAAATGCATGTGCCTGTTTTACCTTGTTTACCAATGTTGAAGTGCATTTGTTTACCTGATCTTGAGTAGGCATTTGCCTCTGATATTCCTCTCGCTGTTGAACTCGGACTGTACCTGTTATATGGACCTGAGTTCTTAATTCTACCTCGGCCATTTTGTGCAGGCGCATAATTATGATGTTCTGTTTGGAAATATGGTTTCATACTTATACACCCTGAAATATTTACAATCTCTCTCTCTCTCTCTCTCTCTCTCTCTCTATATATATATATATATATATATATATATATATATATATATATATATATATATATATAAAATATATATACACCAGGATAAGCTACTTCGCAATTTATTCACAATTTATGTGGCTTCAGTGCATTGCTTTTTTTTTTTTTAATATTCATTGAAATTAAGGAAGAAAACGGGAAAAGTTTAATGAAAATGCCACAAAAACGAGGCCAATTATGCAAAAAAAAAAATAAAAAACAAACAAACACTAAACAAAAAACAACACAAAATTTCCCATCAAAACGGGATACATTTTTGTGAGGTGCGCATCTGTATGCATGTCTTTGTGTGTGTGGATTTATATTTTGGCAGCACGGTGGCGTTGTGGTTAGCACGTCCGCCTCACAGCAAGAAGGCCTGGGTTCGATTCCTGGCTTGGGCGTTTCTTTGTGGAGTTTGCACATTCTCCCCGTGATTGTGTGGGTTTCCTCCAGGTGCGCCGGTTTCCTCCCACAATCCAAAGACATACACAGTAGGTTAATTGGCCGTTCTAAATTGCCCGTAGGTTCGCATCATTCAGAAGGAAATGGCAAACCCCTGCACTAATCCTGCCAAGAAAACCTCCATGAAGATGATAACCAGGGCGTTATCCTTCATGGCGGGTTGCCAATGGTGGTCTTTCGATTCAGGCACTAGATAGATAGATTTATATTTTATTTACATCTTATGCATTATTTTTAAATGTTTAATTGTTATTATAACAATTTACAGCATTGAATATGTATTTATTGATATTATATACGAATGTTCATGTACGTATGCATCAGGCAACGGGGGGGGGGGGGGGATTTATTCTACTTCACAGATCTCAGTTATTGCGGGAGGATATCAGTCCCAATTAACAGCGGTAGTGAGGGATCCCTGTGTGTGTGTGTGTGTGTGTGTGTGTGTGTATATATATATATATATATATTTACAAAATTATTCCGTTACAGCGCCTTTTTCGTAATGCGGGAGTTTCGTCAGTAGGGGTCGCATTTTACATGTTAAACGCCTGATTCATTCCAAGGCTCCCAAAACAACCCCATAAACCCTTTAAAATGATAAAAGTACACAAATTTTGTATGAAATATGTGTTAAAAGTAAAAGGAAATTATTTATTAAACCGTTTAAACATTTTATTAACATTTTAAACAGTTTTATTAACATATTTATTAATTAAACCATTATTAAACATTTTTATTAACACACACACACACACACACACACACACACACACACACACACACACACCTGGCTCTCTCTCTCTCTCTCTCTCTCTCTCTCTCTCTCTCTCTCGCCTCACACACACACACACACACACACACACACACACACACACACACACACACACACACATTAAATGTGTATTGTACCGCTGCGGGCCACACCCACAAGACTTCAAAACACATTCCCTGCGTGACAGTTCGGAGGTCCAAACTTGAGGGATCAGAAATCCAGATGAGCTCAAATGCGCCACATTTATTAAACATTTACTGAATTAAACAACTTCAAAAACTAAACTAAAAACTAAAGAGTGAAGCTTCCTTCTCTCTCTCACACACACTCACATCTCTCTTTCTCTCTCTCTCTATCTCACACACACAAGATGTTTTATTTAAAGTGGAATTACAGAAATTGTTTGAAAGATCAGAGGTCCTCACTGTATTAACGCTTTAAGGTCTGCTTCTGGTTCTCAGCCCGGGATTTTCGTACCCAGGCAGTTTCGTAAGTCTGTATATATGTATATATGTATATATGTATATGTGTGTATCTCTTCTTCTTTTCCTTTCGGCTGTTCCCTTCAGGGGTCGCCACAGCAAATGATCTGCCTCCATCTCACCCTATTCTCTGCATCTTCTACTCTTACTCCAACGACCTTCATGTCCTCCTTCACCACATCCATAAATCTTCTCTTTGGTCTTCCTCTGGGCCTTTTGCCTGGTAGTTCCAACCTCAGCATCCTACTACCAATATACTCACTATCCCTCCTCTGTACATGTCCAAACCATCTCAATCTAGCCTCTCTGACTTTGTCTCCAAAACATCTAACATGTCCCTCTGATGTGCTCATTCCTGATCCTATCCATCCTCGTTACTCCCAGAGAGAACCTCAACATTTTCATCTCTGCTACCTCCAGCTCTGCTTCCTGTCTTTTCCTCAGCGCCACTGTCTCTAAACCATACAACATCGTTGGCCTCATCACCGTCTTGTACACTTTTCCCTTCATTCTTACCGATACTCTCCTATCACACATCACAACGGACACTTTTCTCCATCCATTCCAACCTGCCTGCACGCGCTTCTTCACCTCTTTTCCACACTCTCCATTGCTCTGGATTGTTGAGCCTAAGTATATGTGTGTATATATTATTATATTATTATGGATGCTTGTATAGCCCATACTCCATACACACGTATGCTCAATGCGTTTGTCGCCACCATGCAGCACCAGTTATTGCGTTGTTCTATCCTTTTGATGCTGACTCCAAACAGGAAGCAACAACTCCCACATTTTAATGTCTTATGGTATGACGCGGTCGGATCCGAACTCCAACCTCCTGGAGGATAAAGCGGACTCTCTACCAACTGAGCTATCCCCAGGGTGTGTATATAGATATATATGGGGCCGGTGGTGGCGTGGTAAGGGTGCTGTGCTCATGATCGGAAGGTTGTGAGTTCGAATCCCACTGAGACCCTCACTGTGCTAAGACCCCTACCACAAGTGTGCCTCTGTTCATCCAGCAGTATAAATGGGTACCAGTAAAAATATACTGGGAAAGTAGCCTGCAATGGACTAGCGTCCCATCCAGGAGGAGTTGAAGTCCTGGTCGCTTCATGCTATGGAAACTGGAGATAAGCACCGGCCTGATGAGCCACTAGGCTCAGGTGTAAAAACCAACAGACATATATATATATATTCCTTCTCAAAAAAATTGCATATTGTGATAAACTTCATTATTTTCTGTAATGTACTGATAAAAATTAAACTTTCATATATTTTAGATTCATTGCACACCAACTGGAATATTTCAGGTGTTTTATTGTTTTAATACTGATGATTTTGGCATACAGCTCATGAAAACCCCAAATTCCTATCTCAAAAAATTAGCATATCATGTTCAGGTAGTCTAAACGAGCTATTAACCTAATCATCTCAATCAACCAATTAACTCTAAACACCTGCAAAAGATTCCTGAGGCTTTTAAAAACTCCCAGCCTGGTTCATTACTCACAACCGCAATCATGGGTAAGACTGCCGACCTGACTGCTGTCCAGAAGGCCATCGTTGACATCCTCAAGCAAGAGGGTAAGATACAGAAAGAAATCTCTGAGCGAATAGGCTGTTCCCAGAGTGCTGTATCAAGGCACCTCAGTGGGACGTCTGTGGGAAGGAAAAAGTGAAAGAAGGGCCGATTCCAGACCTTGGGGAACCTGTGGAAGCAGTGGACTGAGTCTGGAGTAGAAACATCCAGAGTCACCGTGCACAGGCGTGTGCAGAAAATGAGCTCCAGGTGCCGCATTCCCCAGGTCAAGCCACTTTTGAACCAGAAGCAGCGGCAGAAGCGCCTGACCTGGGCTACAGAGAAGCAGCACTGGACTGTTGCTCAGTGGTCCAAAGTACTTTTTTCGGATGAAAAAGTCCAGTGTGAAGTACCCACAGTCAGTGATGGTCTGGGGTGCCATGTCAGCTGCTGGTGTTGGTCCACTGTGTTTTATCAAGGGCAGGGTCAATGCAGCTATCAGGAGATTTTGGAGCACTTCATGCTTCCATCTGCTGAAAAGCTTTATGGAGATGAAGATTTCATTTTCCAGCACGACCTGGCACCTGCTCACAGTGCCAAAACCACTGCTAAATGGTTTACTGACCATGGTATTACTGTGCTCAACTGGCCTGCCAACTCTCCTGACCTGAAGCCCATAGAGAATCTGTGGGATATTGTGAAGAGAAAGTTGAGAGACACCAGACCCAACACTGTGGATGAGCTTAAGGCCGCTATCAAAACATCCTGGGCCTCCATAACACCTCAGCAGCTCCACAGGCTGATTGCCTCCATGCCACGCCCGCATTGAAGCAGTCATTTCTGCAAAAGGATTCCCGACCAAGTATTGAGTGCATAACTGAACATAATTATTTGAAGGTTGACTTTTTTTGTATTAAAAACACTTTTTTATTGGTCGGATGACATATTGGATTTTCTTTACTTTTTTGCCAAAATTATCAATATTAAAACAATAAAAGACTTGAACTACTTCAGTTGTGTGTAATGAATCTAAAATATATGAAAGTCTAATGTTTATCAGTACATTACAGAAAATAATGAACTTTTAGCACAATATGTTAATTTTTTGAGAAGGACCAGTATATATGTATATATATATATATATATATATATATATATATATATCACAGGGATCCCTTGCTACTTCGCGCTTCAATTCATGCGGCTTCAGTGCATGGCGTTTTTTTTTTTTTTTTGAATATTCACCGAATTAAAAAAATAAGGAAATTAAGGAAGAATAAGGGGGAAAGTTAAAGAAAATACCGCAAAACAAGGCCAATTATGCAAAAAAAAAAAAAAAAAAAAAAAAAACCCAAACAAACAAAAAACAACCCAAAACTCCCCTTCAAAACTACGTCCATTTTTATGTGAGGTGCGCGTCTGTATGTGTGTATTTATATTTTATTTCCATCTCATGCATTATTTTTGAATGTTTAATTGTTATTATAATAATTTATAGTGTTGAATATGTATTTGTTGATATTATATACACATATACATGTATGTATACGTCAGTCGAGGTGGTGGTTGGTCCTACTTCGCGGTCACGTGTCTGGTCTCGGTTCCCATTAACTTTGGAAAGTGAGGGATCCCTGTATATACTTTCAGCTAAAACTGTCAACCAAGGGCCTTGCTTTGTGTGAATGTTCTTCCTTTGCTTGCGTAGGCTTCCGCTGGTTTATATGGTTTCTTCTCATATTCCAAAGAAATGGACATAAGTCTAACTAGCTACAGTTAATTGTTAACTCACTGACCCTGATGGATATGTAGTACAGACATGGATGTATGTTTTTACGATCTGAAATGGCTCTAAGTTTATTTAAATATTTAAATGAGTGTCATTTGTTACTATAAAAATATTATCGTATAAAACTAATGTCAAAATTTAAGGTAAAAAAATGAGCAGTGGTGGCCTGGTGGTAAAGGTGCTGGATCATTGGTCCCAGGGTTGCCCCCCCGAGCCCTAAGTGCAGCTAACTGGGTTATCAAAGGCCGGTCATGTCTCTCACTGTCTATGGTGTGAGGCATGTAAAAGAACCATTGCTGACTTTCATAAAGAGTAGCTGCATAGCCGTCAGCGTGTTTCCGCCCTGCGATGACCTGGCGAACTGTTCAGAGTGTACTCTGCCCTCTCCCAGAGTTGGCTGACATGGGCAAAAGCCTTCCCACGACCATAATTACGATTAAACGGTTCAGAAAATGAATGACTAAGGAAGATAAAAAAAATAAATTAAATAAAATTATTTAAAAAAAAAAAAAAAAAAACCCAAGCTACCCTCTTTCAGAAAGTTAACACCAGGAACATATTACTGTATTACTGTATTTTCCAGCATTATAATCACTCAAAGTTGACCACAAAATAGTTGAAGAGGAAAAAATGTGAATGTCTTTATGTGACCTCGTCAATCTCAATAGAATTAGCGCAGCATTGGATTATTACACATTTTATTTCTACCTTGTATAATTCTGATGATATGTCTTACAGCAATTGTGTAAAAATGTGTATTTTATATATTTATATGCATTTATGGTATGAATGTGGAACATTTCATATATTTGATTTGATTTGATTTGATTCATTCAAATATCGAGAAAACAGTTCAGATTAAAGTTGAGTGAACTTTATTCCTAGCTTATAAAAATTAAATCTGTCTGAACTGTGAACGGTTTTATTTAATGAGCGCGTGTTCATCAGCGGGATTATATAAGGAAATGAGCCTTGTCCGGGTTTGTAAACCTACAGCATTTGTGATTTGGGAGTAAACATAGTTTTATAAAATTGACAATGCTCGATAATCTTTTGGTCTGAACCATCACTGTGTGTACAGGTCAGACACCCGGACCTCTATTCACTTATAATTGTTGTGTTATTGGGTATTACTCTGTGTTCAACCGCTTGAATGTTAAGTATAATAATTACCATAAGCAGCAGGAAATGCCATTTATGTTATGTCACGGTGTTCCTTTTTAAAAGAGGGATGATGTGTTTCCAAACAACAGAGAGATAGAGAGAAAGAAAGAGAGAAAGAGAGCGAGAGCGTCAGTTCCCGCTAAGAACAAAAACAGGTTGAACCGTAGTCTTTAAGACGTCTCACGCATCAGACAAGAAATGCCAAGTTACATTTGTGAAAATTGTGACTGCCAATAACGGACAAGACTATCCAGCAACGAGTCCACACCGTCCTCGTTTTTAGTCCATTTGAACCTTTTAAAACAACAACAATAATAATAATAAAATCAAAATGATAAAATTTCATGGAAAGCTGCAGGGACCTCTTATCTTAAATAATACCGTTGAAGCTAATTACGCTCTCACTGTGTGACAACACGGATGACTGACTGAAGTGTAATAACTTGGAAAGAACAATAAAGCAATGAATGACGTATATGGAGTAATTTAATTTATTTATTTGTTTATTTATTTTGTGTATAGAAATTGGTGCTGTCGGTCAAGTGTTTGAGGACATGGCATTTGAATCCTGGGAGCCGTTATCTGTAATGGTTTCTCTCACCTGAGGAAACGATTATTCCAGATCCTGAGACCTCAGTCGAGGAAACCTTTGTCAAGTGATCCAGTTCTGGCATTCACGATGTTGATCACATGTGGATGAGCCGAAGTGATGCAGTATATAAAGCAATCTTGATAAGCAGTTCAATTTGACTCGAAGTTCTTAGTGAAGTTTTTAACTTTTGGTGCGAGAATAAAAAGCTAAAAACCAACTGTCTTTTTCTTTTGGATTTTCTAAAATTTTATTTTATTTTATTTTATTTTTTCCACAGTTACCCTCTGTTAAACTTTAAATCCAGTCGACCCCCGCACATTCGCGGTTCAGCGCTCCCGGCCCTGCATACTCACGGATTAGCAGCAAACCTGGATGTTACTGGGACGTCATTCAAATTTAGCCAATGGCTGAGAGCTTTTGTTTCTCCCTCCTCCTGATTGGTTGCAGATAATATGGACGGCTCTTTTTTTTTTTTTTTCTCCTTCACACACAAGTTATCAACATGATTGCTTGAATTGTGAATTTATGGTTTTTAGTGTGTTTGTCTGTCTGTCCTCCTTTCGGCCTTTTCCCCTCCTACTCGGGAGTCGCCACAGCGAATCATCCGATCCGCACGCTTGATTTGGCAGAGGTTTTTTTTTTTTACGTCGGATGCCCTTCCTGTCACAACCCTTTTAGCAAGGGACAGAAACACGCTGACGACTTTTTTTTAGTGTGTTTTTAATGATTATTTAAGCCCTGTGATGTCACTCAAACACTGCATGTTCTCTGGCTTCTGGTAAGGAGCCTAAGCGCTTTATTCATGAATAAACATTATGACCGTACAAAATTAAAAAAGTTTTTATTTATGTATATACATAGGGTTTTAAAACCGCGTCAATAATTCACAGGTTTTCAGGGACGGGACACAACCCCCTGCGAATAACAGAAGGTTATTGTACCATCCAGCTAGGGGCAGTGGTGGTCTAGTGGTATATGGCGCTGGATCGCTGATCCAAAGGTTGGGGGTTCAAGTCTCACTCTCCACAAGGTTGTCACTGTCCCCCTAGTGCGGCTAACTGGGTTATCAAAGGCGGGCCATGTCTGTCACTGTCTATGGTGAGAGGCATGTAAAAGAACCATTGCTGACTTTCGTAAAGAGTAGCTGCAAAGTCGTCAGCGTGTTTCTGTCCCTTGCTAAAAGGGTTGTGACAGGAAGGGCATCCGACGTAAAAACCTCTGCCAAATCAAAACGTGCGAATCAGATGATTCGCTGTGGCGACTCCCGAGTAAAAGGGAAAAAAGCCGAAAGGAAGACAGACATTGTACCACCCAGCTGAGTAATGTAGCAGTTACTTTTGGAGGAACTTTTTATGGCGGAAGAACTACAATGCACCTACAACACACCCCAGCAGGCTCAGCATGGTGCACATGTGTGAATGGTCATGGCCCAGATGTAGACAATCTGCGCAGCTTCTGTCCTGGTGAGCTGTGCAGGGTATAGGCACGGTGGCGTAGTGGTTAGCACGTCCGCCTCACAGCAAGAAGGCCCGGGTTCGATTCCCGACCTGGGCGTTTCTGTGTGGAGTTTGCATGTTCTCCCCGTGCTTGTGTGGGTTTCCTCCGGGTGCTCCGGTTTCCTCCCACAATTCAAAGACATGCACTGTAGGTTAATTGGCCATTCTAAATTAGGGACTACAGATGGAAGCTAGTTATAAGATGTATGATGTAATGATGTAAGATGTATGATATATGATGTGAGGCGACCTTGAGTGCTGAGAAAGGCGCCATATAAATAAAATGTATTATTATTATTATTATACCCTTCCCTTGCCTCGATTCGGCTGAGATGGGCACCAGCTTCCTCGTGACCCTAATTAGGATTAAGCGGTTCAGAAAATGAATGAATTCTTGGTGTATGATCAGAATCTGCCTGCCTGTTCCTCCTCTATACCCTCCCTCTGATATTTCCTGCCTCAGATACGGTCTCTGCCTGCCTGATACCTGACCTTGAGTTTAGTTCTACGTATGATATACCTGTAAAAAAATAGATTTATTTGAATTACATATCACAAGAATAATGATATTTGTATAAATATTTTTAAGTTTATCTGCTTTAGTAGGATCACGACACACCTCATTTCTGCAATTATCATATAGCATGCACCACATGGCACAGGGCAACGCACAAAACCATCCCGCTACAGGCCAAAGGGTTCAGTTGGTGGTATCTGTGTAGATTCTTAGACATCCAGATAGGTGTGAGTGATTGAGCTGAAAGCAACTGGACTTTCTGAAGCACGAAGAAGGATTTCAGTCAATGTTTACATCAGACATTCATTCATCACAATAATAAAAAAAAACGAAAGAAATATCTTAGTGAGAGAAGCATACTTGACAGGTTAATGTAAATACAGTGGTACCTCACCTTACGGTAGTCCCAGCAAACAAAATATCCAGGTTACGAAAAACATTTTCCAAAATTTTTTGTCTCTGTATACGAAACAAGTTCTCCTTACGATGTGCGCCATTCAAACATTCAAACAATGCACAAGCTGCTTTCCCATTGACTATCTTCCAACATCTTGCCCTGCTGGCGTCCCATTAGCTAAGAGGGATGATGCAGCTCCCTCCCATTGGCTATTATGGCGCTGCATCTCCCATAATTTTTTTTTTTTCCAAGATGGCGCCGGGTGACCTGCAGCCAGTTACAGGAGCTCTTCAGTTTATTTTTCTTTTTTTTCTCTTTTCTATTGTATATAGGCGTGTTTCTTTATCTTTTTTCAATTTTTCTTTTTCTTTCTTCAATCCTGCATCTGGAAAACATACTTTCATGATGCTTTTGTTCTTCTGTGCACTTTTATTTTCACTTTTGGATGAGGCGTCAGGAAACTCATTCACCGACGGCTCTGAGTAACGCCAGGTCTTACACACGTGAGACCCTCCTCGGCCTGCCTTCCCCGCCCTCCTTCACGCGGAAAAGCCCTTTGTTCCTTTGGAAATCGGAGGAAAAGGAGAGGCTGCAGAGGGGGACGAAAGAGCCGGAGGACATGTGTTCCCCTCTGTCATCATGGGAAATGTCCGCGCGATCGCCAACAAGGCGGAGCTGGCGCTGACCCGGCAGCAGAGGCAGTACCGGGACTGCAGCCTCATGTGTTTCTCAGAGTCGTGGCTGAATGAACTCACACCGGACTCTGTGGTTTCTCTTAGCGGATTTACACTCGCGGCGTGCAGATCGGAGTGTAGCGGAGAGCGGTAAGAAGAAAGGAGGGGCGTGGCGGTCTATGTGAATGAGCGATGGTGCCACCCGGCAAACGTGCACGTGAAGGAGCAGCTGTGCGCGGGACCTAGAGCTGCTCGCGTTAAGCGCTGCCATATTATCTACGAGGGAGTTTTCACACGTGATTGTGTTTTGCGTGTACATTCCGCCCTCGGCTGATGCAGCGACGTGTGGCGTCTACACAGCGCCGTTAATCAGACACAGACTCGTCACCCCAGCGCCATGATTCTGATCAGCGAGGACTTTAACCACGCCCCCTCTCTCCGCCTCTCTTCCGGACGTTCACGCAATACGTGAAGTCGCCACAAGAGACAATAAAACACTGGACTTACTGTATGCAAATGTGAAAGGCGCTTACAGCTCCTCCCTCCCCACTGGGACGATCAGACCACAACCTGGTCTACCTGCTCCCAATACACACCCAGGGTGCGAAAGGAACCTGCACAGAAAGAGGTCTGTGAAAGTGTGGACCGAGAGACCAACGAGAGGCTTAGGGACTGTTTCCAGACCACAGACTGGAGCATGCTCTGTAACTCCTTTGGTGATGACATCGACGGCCTCACACACTGTATCACCGACTACATGAACTTCTCGTGGACAGCACCGTGCCAACACGGAGAGATGCGGTGCTTCTCCAACAACCACCCATGGGTCACCCCTGAGCTCAAAGTCCTCCTGAACCAGAAAAAGAGGGCTTTCATCTCGAGGACAGAGAGGAGCAGAAGAAGGTCCAGCGTGAGCTCCAGTGGAGGATCAGGAGGGCAAGAAGAAGGACTATGGGAAGAAGATGGAGGAGAAGCTGGCTCAGAACAGCGTGCGGGGCGTCTGGAGAGGACTAAAGACCATGTCTGGATTTGGGCAGGGTGTCAGAGGGACAGCTGATGGTGACCAGCGCTGGGCGGATGAATTAAACTGCTACTTCAACAGGTTTGATTCTCCCCTCCCTCTGCACCCCTCCTGTTCCCCTCCCTCTTCACACGTCTCCCAGACCAGCTGACACCTCCCCTCCCCAGGCCAACTTCACTTGACTGCTACAGCCCGACAGACACATCCCCTCCCTCTGCAGCCCACCCCAGCCCCCTCTCCCTCACATCAGACCAGGTGAGGAGACAGCTGAAGGCGACTAAATCAGAGGAAATCTGAAGGACCTGATGGCATCAGTCCCAGGCTGCTGAGGACCTCGCAGACCAGCTCTGTGTGGTACTATGCTACCTGTACAACCTGAGCCTCAGCCTGGAGAAGGTTCCAGTCCTCTGGAAGACCTCCTGTGTGGTTCCGGTTCCCAAAACAGCACAAGCGAAGGAACCAGCCCACTACAGACCTGTCGCCCTGACCTCCCACCTCATTAAGATCATGGAAAGGCTCCTCCTTGAACACCTCCGCTCTATGGTGAGCCCCACCTAGACCCGCTGCAGTTTGCCTACAGGCCCAACATCGGAGTAGAAGATGCCGTCATCTACCTTCTGCAGCGGGCACTCACCCACCTGGAGATCGCCCGGCAGCGCTGTGAGGGTCATGTTCTTTGACTTCTCCAGCGCCTTCAACACCATCAGGCCAGCGCGTCTGCGGGGAAGCTGGAGGACGTGGGAGTGGGACGGGCATCTTGCTGCCTGGATTATTGACTACCTTACTAACCGTCCACAGTCACGTCATGCTCTGTAGGCTGTAAGTCAAAGGTGGTAGTCTGTAAGCAGAGGCACCGCAGGGCACCGTCCTCTCACCCTTCCTTTTTAACATCTATACCTCGGACTTCATATATAACACAAACAGCTGCCACCTCCAGAAGTTCTCGGACGACTCCGCCATCGTGGGCCGTGTGTCAGAGAACGAGCTGGAGTACCGTCGGTCATCGTCGACTTAGTGGACTGGTGTGAGCGCAACCACCTGTGCTTGAACACTAGGAAGGCGAAGGAGATGGTGGTCGACTTCAGGAGAAACACTCAAACACACACACACACACATTTACTAGTGAACATCCAGGGACAGGACATTGAGACAGTGGACAGTTTCAAGTACCTGGGTGTTCACCTTAACTAATAAACTGGACTGGTCCCACAACACCAACGCCCTGTACAAGAAGGGCCAGAGTCGCCTCCACCTTCTGAGGAGACTCGGGTCCTTCGGCATATGCAGACCTCTGCTCAGGACATTTTATGACTCTGTGGTAGCCTCTGCAATCCTCACGCTGCCATCTGCTGGGCCCCGGGCAGCACAGAGCGGGACAGAAAGAGAGACTGAACAAGCTGGTCAGGAGGGCCAGCTCTGTCTCGGCTGCCCACTGGACTCTGTGGAGAGGTGAGTGAGAGGAGAGGATGGTAGCAAAGCTCACATCCATCCTGTTCAGCAGCTCTCACCCACTGCACCAGACTGTCAGAGGCTAAGCAGCTCCTTCAGTGGACGACTGAGGCATCCTCAGTGCAGGAAGGAGCGCCACCGGAGGTCGTTCATTCCCACCTATCAGACTGTACAAACGCCACTTTGTAACTGTCTGTGAAAATACGATTATGTGCAATAAAACCCGTGCACTTTAATCAACCACATCTACCCCACTGACTGTCAACCATATCAACCCATCTACTCTGCACTCAGATACATTACACTTTAATATAGGCCAATCTATAAAGTTGCTCCATTCTTTTCTTTTATTGTTTAGTAATTTATACTATTTATGTATCTATTTATTTATTTACTTATATATGTATGTGTGTATGTTCGTACTTGTATCTATTTTTGCACCCCCTACTGATAGTACCTCAAGAGCCTGTAACAGTGAATTTCTCCATTGTGAGATTAATAAAGCTGTATCTTATCTTATCTTATCTTATCTTATCTTATAATGCTTTTCATGTGAAGGACAGAGTTATTGTTTTTTGACTCAGGCTTTTAACCTTCCATAAACATTTGTAAGATTATAACTCTGCTAAGAAGACATGGTCAAGACACACATGCGCACACGCACACGCACACACACACGTATGATTTCCAGTGCGAGTGAAAAGAGGAAGCGAACTCGTGATATCGAAAGGAATATGGCCAAACCCGTCTACCATCGGTACGATATTGAAGCAGAAGGAGGTCTTAAAAGGTATACTTTTATAATTTTTAAAGGGTTTAGGGGGCAGTATTGGGGGCCTTGGAACGAATCACGCGTTTTACATGTAAAACGCGGTTCAATTTACGAAAAATCCAGGTTAAGAAAAAGGCTCTGGAACAGATTAATTTCGTAAGGTGAGCTACCACTGTACTTAAAAAAATGCCAATCTCCATATGTGAGATAAAATTAAGTATGATAACATTTCTCAGATGAGCAGTGTCGGTGAGTGTGTATGTGTGTGTGTGTGTGTGTGTGTGTGTGTGTGTGTGTGTGTGTGTGTGTGTGCATACCTGTCAAGTTGTACAGTTTTGGCGTAATTTGTACAAGTGAGCACTGATTTTTAAATGTGTACGCCGTACGTCCGAAATCTATACGTTTTTCGATTATTTTGTCTTTTTTTTTTAACTCCGTTTTTTGTGTCACCGTTTCGGTAAAGAGACGATACGCCGAATTGGTCTGTAGCCGTTTTCTCGCGAGAATCGCGTGTTGCGTTTATCGTCTGCTATCGTCTGCTCTTTCCGACCACGTGACCGCACTTTCACTTCCGCCATCATTCAAGTCAAACTTAATTGCGAGCTCAAGTGCCATGAAGTGAAGCCATCAAAAGAAATGATTGAAAGTGCCAAAAGTGCTACATATAGTTATAATAAAAATCACTGTTAAATTTTCTTAATCATGCAGCTGAAGATATTACTCTTTTATTTGATTGCACCAGGTTATATGTTACAACATTACCAATAAATTCATATTATATTAAAAATAGAGTTTAATTTTTGTTTCATATTGCACGCGATAATAAGACGCGTAAGATTAGTTGCTATTTTGTAAGGGCATAAGTAGCCATTTGTAAGATCGCCAACGGCCTAGGGTTGACAGGTATGTGTGTGTGTGTGTGTGTGTGTGTGTGTGTGTGTGTGTGTGTGTGTGTGTGTGTGTGTGTGTGTGTGTGTGCGCACTATTTTTAAGATTGAATCTTGTGTTCTGTTGTGGCACATAGACAGTAGGGTCAGGATTTGTAATTAACATCATGAATTCATTGACCCAGCTGGCTTTAAGTCAACAACTCATGCCGCTGCTGGTGGTATTGAAGATGTTTTATTCACGCACTGAGCTCCTTAAAACCAACTGAGCATTCTTGGTATTAAGCAGCTTATATTATTGTTGCTGACCATGTGTGTCTTTTTATGGCCACGATTTCCCATCTTCCAGAAGCTAATCTCTGCATGACAAATCACAAAGCCCAAGTCATTCTCAACATGCGTCCATGATGATCAGTCATCAGCTCTGAATCCAATAAAACCTCTCTGGGATGTGCTATAAAGGGAGATTTGCAGCATGAATGGTCCTGACAAAGCTACAGTGATTATGTCATGCAAACATTTCAAAACGTAGCAGAATCTCACGCCGCTCCATCACCGCTGTACTATGAAGAATTTGGGCTGTTCTAAGCAAGGGAAAAAGATCGGCTATACCCTGGCCTGTGGTTCTTAACAGAGGAAGTGGTACGTCTGTGTCCACGTCATTAGGTTTATGCACTTGCTGACTGATTGAAGATGTTTGATTTGATGCTCGAATAAAGAAAAATGTCCATATTTTTAAACGGATAAACTGAGTCACGTTGTCGAAACAGGTGGCACAGTGATGTAGCAGTTAGCATGTAACACCTCACAGCAAGAAGGTGTTGGGCTCGAGCTCCAGGTTTGGGTGTTTCTGTGTGTAGTTTGCATCTTCTCCTCGTGCCTGTGTGGGTTTCCTCTGTGCAGTGTGTTTTTTTTCCCTCACTGTTTAAAGACTTGCACGTTAGTCCAACCAGCTGTTCCAAATTGTGGTGTTCTGGTGAAGTGTTTAGGTTGTACGCCACCTTTGCACACAGTTGGCTGAGATAGCTTCCAGCCTCCCTGTGATCCTAATAGGATTACATTCTTTGACAAGTGAGTGAGTGCAAACATTTTATTGAAAAGTACTTCTCATTTAAGGGCAGTGGTGGCCTAGCAGTATAGGTGTTGGATCACTGAATCAAAGGCTGGGGGTTCGAGTCCCACTCTTCACAAGACATGGATGTCTGTTTTTACGATCTGAAATAGCTCTAAGTTTATTAAAATATTTAAATGAGTGTCATTTGTTACTATAAAAATATTATTGTATAAAACTAATGTCAAAATATAAGGTAAAAAAATGAGTAGTGGTGGCCTGGTGGTAAAGGTGCTGGATCACTGGTCCCAAGGTTGCCCCCCCCCCGTGCAGCTAACTGGGTTATTAAAGGCCGGCCATGTCTCTCACTGTCTATGGTGAGAGGTTCATGTAAAAGAACCATTGCAGACTTTCTACAAGAGTAGCTGCAAAGCCATCAGTGTGTTTCCTCCCTGCGATGGCCTGGTGAGCTGTTCAGGGTGTACTCGCCCAGAGTCAGCTGGGATGGGCACCAGCCTCCCCACGACTCTAACTAGGATTAAGCGGTTATAGAAAATGAACTGAACTGAACTTCTCATTTATTAATTATTGACTAACACTTCAGAGGCAGAGATGCCTATTAGTGGAGGGGCTTTAGGACCTAATGGTTCCTCCACCTTCATGGCTGAAGTGTTATTGAGCAAGGCACCTAACCCCCAAACTGCTCTCTGGGTAACTCAATGTGTATGTACGTGTGTGTGCACGCGTGTGTTCACACGTGTTTAAGTGTGTGTGTGTGTGTGTGTGTGTGTGTGTGCGTGTGTGTGTGTGCTCATTTTGGATGGGTGAAATTCCCTTTCAGTATTAATACAGAATTTCAAAATCAAAAACATTTCATTCTTATTATTCACTTCAAAAATCCATGTTCTTTAGGCCTTCTACAGAGGATCTTTCCCATCTAGCTACAAATAATAAATCACGCGCCCTTCCAATCTGATTGACAGCAGTGACCTGTGTCATTAAATAGAATTGAATAAGGAAGCTCAGAACAATTGATAAAATATGACTAAATGGGCTTTACGTAAAACCTGTACTTTGCAATTTAATAACACAACCCAGCTCAATATGCTTCTGAATAATTCAGATCTATAACAACTATCTTACTCCCATATTTTAATACCACATAGATAGATAATAGATATTAAGAGTCATTCATAATAATAATAACCTCTACCTGTAGGCCATTTTCAGCTATTAACACAATAAAGTTAAATAACCTATTAAACAATTCCCACAAGAACCTTTTGAAGTTTGCGCTCTATACTGTACTGTACTGTACATGTAGGTAGAAAGTCTGTGTTTGTGTGTTGGTGTATGTGCATGTGTTTTGGGTAAATGGATGTATACATGGTCGAGCTGCACGGTGGCGTAGTGTTTAGCAGGTCCGCCTCACAGCAAGAAGGCCTGGATTCGATTCCAGGCCTGGGTGTTTCTGTGTGGAGTTTGCATGTTCTCCCCGTGCTTGTGTGCATTTCCTCTGGGCACTCCCGTTTCCTCCCACAGTCCAAAATCATGCACAGTAGGTTAATTGGCTGTTTCAAATTGCCTGTCGGTGTGAGTGAGTCCGTATGTGGTCTGGCGAACCATACGGTAGATCATTGTGATCACAGCCATGACAAGACAATCCCTGTATGAGCATCATTCAAGCATCAGGGGTCGATGTCCATTCCTCATGATTGGATGCAGATACAGAGAGAGAGAGAGTGTACATGGTTGCATGTGTGTAATGGTGGTTCATTTCTGAAGAAAGTCTTCCTTCCAGCACTGTCAAAACAAGGACTTCCCATTTCAGCCGGGGTTGAATTGCTTTTAATTCCACAGAGGAGACCCCTGAGTTTTGCGTAATTTAATTTCTATGCATAACTATTTTCTCTGACAGCTGTGGAAGATTTTTCTGTTTCTTTTCTTTCTTTTTTTTGCCCATAATGATGCTATGATGAACATTTAATGATGTATAGTACACTATGTTATGATTTCCAAAGCTTGACGGTTAGGGACAACTCTTTCAGGAGATATTTAACTATAATCCATAATGAATTAGTGCAATATTTAATTTAAATGACTGTCATTTACTTTTATGTGTGTAATCATATAAAGCAATTAAGATGCATTTAACACTAACTATCTTAATCTCAATAGACGCAATAGTCTTGTTATTATATCCAAGTCGTGTTTTATTCCACTATATTTCTGTACATCTTAATTTTCGCTTAATTTTTATGAAAACTCAAAAGACTGCTATGGCAAAATGCCTGAGATTCCACTGTTATTGATATTCTGTGCAATAACAAATCTCTAGTATGTGAAAGAGGTTCAGTTCAGTTCATTTTCTGTAACCACTTAATCCTAATTAGGGTCACGGGGAGGATGGCGCCCATCCCAGCCAACTTCGGGCGAGGGCAGAGTACACCCTGGACAGCTTGCCAGGCCATCGCAGGGCAGAAACACACTGATGGCCTTGCAGCTACTCTTGTCGAAAGTCAGCAATGGTTCTTTTACATAAACCTCTCACCATAGACAGTGAGAGACATGGCCCGCCTTTGATAACCCAGTTAGCTGCACTGGGGGGGGGGGGGGGGGGGGGGGGGGGGGGGGACTCGAACTCCCAACCTTAGGATCAGTGATCCAGCGCCTTATACCACTAGGCCACCACTGCCAGCATGTGAAAGAGATCCTGACGGGAATAGAGGGGAACTCTCACCCAGTATGGGAATAAGTAGCACTTTAGAGAAATGAAAACACAACATTTGGGACAGATCTCAGATTTTAATGTGTGTGTGTGTGTGTGTGTGTGTGTGTGTGTGTGTGTGTGTGTGTGTGTGTTTTATTATCAGTTTATACCGAGATGTAGTTACAAGAATCCCTGCATTGCAGTTGGGAAAACAGCTTTAGGGGGGAAAGGTTGGATTCCTGAGAGGTGAGAGAATGGATTTAACTGAGTAGGGAAAACATACACAAATAAAGATGAGGCTAGACTTGTTTTCCTTCAGCAATCAGGACTGAAAGAAAAAGTGTGTTTTTTCATTTTATAGTATCTTTTTTTTTAAAGGAAACCGTGATGTGCTTTGTGGTTCTGGTGGTAATATGTCGGTTGGTGCTGTATAATAATTATACTAGTCAGACATGAAAGGTATGGACCATCTCATAAATTGCTTTTTGTTGGAGGAGTCATGGTCCCGGCAGGGTCTGGCTGCATTCAACGAAATAGCCCAATGTTCAGAAGGAGAAGGGCAGCTCTTAAATTGATGTGAGGACACGATAAGTAAGTAGGTTGTGTGCTACTCTGATGTCATAATAGGAAAGTACTAACGCAGATACTATTGTGTTACATATAAGAAAATTTTTTTAAATTTTCTTATTTTTCTCACCATCTCTCAGTATTTTCAGTGACGTTCAAAGCCATGACAGTTCCAAAATAGAGATAGTATATGGGCAAATATCTGTGGGTAATAGTTGCAAGAAAAACCAGCAAGCAAAGACACCATAAAAGAACACAACAAGAACGTCCTGGGTTCATTGCCCAGGCTCCGGTCTGTATCTGTGGTGTGTGCATGGCCTCCTTGTTTGACAGGTTTTCTTCATGTATTCTGGCTTTCTTTTGAACATGAATGGTTGCATGTTTGTATGCTTTGTGATGATCTGATGAGCTGCTCTTCTTCTTCTTTTACTTTCGGCTGCTCCCTTCAGGGGTCGCCACAGCAAATCATCCGCCTCCATCTCACTCTGTCCTCTGCATCTTCTTTTCTGACTCCAATGACCTTCATGTCTTCCTTCACTACATCCATAAATCTCTTCTTTGGTCTTCCATTGGCCTCCCATTGGCTAGGAGGGAGCTGAATCTCCATAGTACTGTACCCATAAGCTTGTTTGTCACATGCATAAAGGAGAGATGTACTGATGGTTCATGAGTTTTGAGAGGTTTGAGAGTACTGTACTCATTGCAGCTTATTTGAGGAGGTACGAATGAGTCGCGCCCCGTCTCCAAAGCTCCTCATTCAGCCACGAAGCATTTTTTGTGCACGGAAGTGGGCGGCGACACAAATGTTCCGTGCAGAGAATGCTCCCCGATCTTGCAAGGAAGCAAGTTAATAATGAATCCGGACCTCAGATCTTTCAAACAGGTAATTCTGCTTTAAATACAAAACTGCGTCTTAAAAGCTCCATCGGCTGTGTGCTGCGTGTGGGCGGAGCCCGCATTCGACACAGCGCGCAAGTCAGAGAGAGAGAGAGAGAGAGAGAGAGAGAGAGATAGAGAGAGAGTTTTGTGTGTATGTGTGTGTGAGAGAGAGAGACAGAGAGAGAGAGAAAGAGAGAGAGACCGTGTTGCATGTGTGTGTGTGTGTGTGTGTGTGTGTGTGTGTATGTGCGTAAATAAAAAATGTTTAGTAATGGTTTAATTAATAAATGTGTTAATAAAATGGTTTAATATGTTAATAAAATGTTTAAATGGTTCATCATCAGTTCATTTTCTGTAACCGCTTCATCCTAATTAGGGTCACGGGGAGGCTGGTGCCCATCCCGTCCAACTCCAGGCGAGGGCAGAGTACACCCTGGACAGCTCGCCAGGCCATCGCAGGGTGGAAACACGCCGACAGCTTTGCAGCCTACTCTTGTCAAAAGTCAGCAATGGTTCTTTTACATGAAATTCACACCATAGACAGTGAGAGACATGGCCGGCCTTTGATAACCCAGTTAGCTGCACTGGTGGGGGGGGGCGACGATGACAGTGACAACCTTGTGGAGAGTGGGACTTGAAACCCCAACCTTTGGATCAGTGTTCCAGCACCCTATACCACTAAACCACCACTGCCCCTGTTTAAATGGCTTCATAAATAATTTTCTTTTACTTTTAACACATATTTCATACAAAATTTGTGTACTTTTATCATTTTTAAAGGGTTTATAGGGTAGTCTTGGGCGCCTTGGAACAAATCATGTGTTTTACATGTAAAATGCACCTCTACTTACGAAAACTCCAGGTTCCGAAAAGGGCTCTGGAACAGATTAATTTTGGAAGTAGAGGGCTGACTGTATATGTCTGTCTGTCTTTCGGCTTTTTCCCTTTTACTCGGGAGTCGCCACAGCGAATCATCTGATTCGCACGTTTGATTTGGCAGAGGTTTTTACGTCGGATGCCCTTCCTGTCACAACCCTTTTAGCAAGGGACAGAAACATGCTGACGACTTTGCAGCTACTCTTTACGAAAGTCAGCAATGGTTCTTTTACATGAACCTCTCACCATAGACAGTGAGAGACATGGCCCGCCTTTGATAACCCAGTTATCCGCACTGGGGAGGGGGGGGGGGGCAGTGACAACCTTGTGGAGAGTGGGACTCGAACCCCCAACCTTTGGATCAGCGATCCAGCGCCCTATACCACTAGACCACCACTGCCCCTTGACTGTATATGTATGTGTGTGTTAATATTTCATCCTAAAAAGATCACTTTAGAAAAAGTCAGCTAATTCTCTATTCTGGATTATTTTTAGAGGTCATGTCAAAAATTCTACTGAGGAATCTTCTTTTCCTTTCAGCTTTTCCCTTTTTCAGGGTTTGCCACAGCGAATAATCTGATTCACACGTTTGATTTGGCATAGGTTTTTATGTCGGATGCCCTTCCTGACACAACCCTTTAACAAGGGACAGAAACACAGACGACTTTGCAGCTCCTCTTTACAAAAGTCAGCAATGGTTCTTTTACATGAACCTCTCACCATAGACAGTGAGAGACATGGCCGGACTTTGATAACCCAGTTAGCAGCACTGGGGGGACAGGGACAACCTTGTGGCGAGTGGGACTTGAACCCCCAACCTTAGGATCAGTGATCCAGCGCCCTTTACCACCAGGCCACCACTGCCCCAAAAATTCTACTATGGCTGTACTACATTATTCTACTTAATGGCCGTTACTTTTTAATCACATTTGCAGGGCTTCCTTGGAGGAACAATAGAGGGTGTTTCCTGTTGAAATGAAAGCAATCACACACAAATGGATCCTCCCTGCTTGTGTGTAGGAGGTATCAGAATAGACAGATCAACAAAGCACAGGAAACTCACTGACTTTTGTGGGATAAGTTAAAACCTAAGCAACAGCAGGCGCGCGCGCACACACACACACACACACACACACACACACACACACTACTGATGGACTTTCAGAACAGGGTATCTTGACCTCTTTGCCCCAGGCTGCAGCTCTGTGCGTAATCCAGCAGGTGTTCCCACTAACTTCACTGACATCATCCTCCAACACAAAGGCACATCAAACTCAACTCCAGCCAAGAGAAACAAGAGATGATGTCAAAATCGCCAAACTGAACGGACAACATAAAAACTATAACATTTTTGTTCATATTTCACCCCCTCAGGACTGGTGAGTACACAGAATGTCTGATATTTCCACAGTCAGTGAGTCAGAAGCAGCTTTCACATTCCCACTGGATGTGATATTTGTTTTGCATACATCAGTCAGCGAATATTCAAAACATTTGTTTTAGATTTTTTATTAAGCTTACTTAAAATTTTATTAAGAACAGTCCTGATCAAAAACGGAGTTTGTTTTATATTGTCTGTAGAATCTGTTCTCTATCCCAGAAAAATCCCCAATAAAGAAATAATAATATGTAGAGCTACTTCAATCTTCATACTTCCACTGTTACCTACTACACCACCACCATCACCACCACCATCACCACCATCACCACCACCACCACCACCACCACCACCATCACCATCACCACCACCATCACCACCACGACTACTACTACTACTACCGATACTACAACTTCACTTCCCTCCATAAAAATTGTCAGCCCTGGTTAAGATGTGTTCTTTAGCTTCTTATAAATTCAGGGTTTTTTATCTAAATAACATGGGTCCACAATGGAAAAGAGGAATAATCTAATCTATAACTGGGCAGTGGTGGCCTAGTGCTATAGGGTGCTGGATCGCTGATTCTAAGGTTGGGGGTTGTCACTGTCCCCCCCAGTGCAGCTAACTGGGTTATCACAGGCCGGCCATGTCTCTCACTGTCTATGGTGTGAGGTTCATGTAAAAGAACCATTGCTGACTTTTGTAAAGAGTAGCTGCAAAGCCATCAGCTTGTTTCTGCCCTGCAATAGCCTGGTGAGCTGTCCAGGGTGTACTATACCCTTGCCCAGAGTCGACTGGGATCGGCGCCAGCCTCCCCGCGACCCTAATTACGATTAAGTGGTTACAGAAAATGAACGGAACTCATCTATACCTCAAGTGTAGTTATTCTACACTCTCCTCTTCAGTTCACTCCATGGGCTTTCAGTGGGGTTGAGGTCTGGGGTCCAAGATGGCCATGGGAGGAGCTTGATTGTTTGTCAGTGAGCCATTTCTGTGTAGATTTGGTCACATGTTTAGGGTCATTATCTAGCTGAAAGACCCGGTGACAATCCATCTTCAGCTTTCCAGCAGAGTCCACCAGATTTTTATTAAAAATGTCCTGATATTTCAAAGCGTTCATGATGCCATGCACCCTAGCATGGTTCTGAGAAACAGGCCCACAGCATCACCACTCCACCCCCCATACTTCACAATGGGCATGAGGTGCTTTTCTGCATGCTCATCTTTTGTGTTCCGCCTGACCTGCTTAAAGTGTTTGTTGCCAAAAAGCTCTATCTTGGTCAAATCTGACCAAAGCATGCAGTCCCAGTTTAAGTCCCAGTGCTTAGGGAACTCCAGATGTTTGCGTTTATGAGTGCGAGTGAGAAAAGGTTTTTTTCCGTGCATGCCTCCCAAACAGCTTGTTGGCATGTAAATAGCATCTGACAATTGTTTTGAAGACTTTGTGACCCAAAGATTCTCCCATTTGTTGCTTTGGAAAACGTTTTATTTCTCTTACCCTCCTCCCCACTGTGCATGGTGGCAAAATAACCTTGTGCCTTCGTCCAGGCCTGTTTCCCACTGGTCCGGTTGTTTTAAATTATTTAATGATTCCTCTGGCAGTAGATATGGGCCGATACAGGTGGGCAGCTATCTTCATGCAGTCATTGGCTGACTTGTGAAGGTCGTCACACATCTGCCTTACTTGAATGGTGTGTTCCTTTGTCTTTCCCATGTTGAAGAGCGGATAAGAGAAATGGCCTCTGTGTCACATCATATTTATACCCCAGGAAACAGGAAGTGATGAATTACTAATTAAATATTCCTAGCTATTCAGATCAACTTTTTAAACTACTGTAGAAATAACAGAATTATTTACATTTCATTAATTTTCTAGGATTTGTTAGGGGTGTCAATAATTGTGAAACAGGTGATTTTATGAAAAAATAATTATTTCTTAGTCAATGATTTTTCCCCTCTTAAAATTCACTTCAGTTGAAGGTTACATTTTTCTGCAATTTTCACTGTGAGCGGAGCTTCTGCAATAAAAATGTAATTTATTTTAAGGTGTTTAATACATCTTAACCAGGGTACCACCACCACCACCGGTACCACCACCACCACCACCACCATTACTACCACTACCACTACCACTTCTACTACCACCACTACTAGTACCAGTACCACTATTACAACTACCTCTACTACTACAATTAATACTACCATTAATACCTCCACTAGCAGTATTACTACCACTTCTACTACCACCACCACCACTACTACTACCATTAATACCTCCACTACCAGTATTACTACCACTACCACTTCTACCACCACCACTACTACTACCAGTACCACTATTACAACTACCTCTACTACTACCATTAATACCTCCACTACCAGCATTACTACCACTACCACTTCTACTACCACCACTACTAGTACCAGTACAACTACCTCTACTACTACCATTAATACTACCATTAATACCTCCACTACCAGTATTACTACCACTACCACTTCTACTACCAACACTACTAGTACCAGTACAACTACCTTTATTACTACCATTAATACTACCATTAATACCTCCACTACCAGTATTACTACCACTACCACTTCTACTACCACCACTACTAGTACCAGTACCACTATTACAACTACCTCTACTACTACCATTAATACTACTATTAATACCTCCACTACCAGTATTACTACCACTACCACTTCTACTCCCACCACTACTAGTACCAGTACCACTGTTACAACTAGCTCTACTACTAACATTACTACTACCATTAATGCCTCCTCTAGCAGCAGAACAACTGCTACCACTCCTATCAACACGACATCTTCTACCAGCGCTACTGGTAACCTTTGTGTCCTTTGGAAAAAAAATTGGGTGAAAATAGAAAAATAAGCAACAGTCATTTTAAAATTATTATTATTATTTGGTAATTGTAAGTTCCAGTCCCAGCAATGCCACAGTGATGCCTGTTTGGTGAAGACAGGCAGACAGACAGACAGATAGACAGACAGACAGACAGACAGGCAGACAGACAATATTTTCTGACTGGGAGGGATGGGACACTTGATAACAGTTACAGTCAATCATAGTAAATAAGACTGCTTGTTGGAACACATGAGCAGGAGGTTGCAAATATGTGGTTGGCTGACGTCATGTCTGTGTCTATTTGTAGGTGACCAAACTAAGCATTAGATCGATGGGAAACAAGAACGAAAGAAGTGTCAGCAGACATTGTATCCGCTGAAAAAACATCCTGTTTTATTACATGCTATGGACTCGTAAATATTCCCATAGAGCAGGGATGTCAAACTCATTTTTACTGAAGGGCACATGACAAAATTTCTAGCTCACCAAAGGTCACTGAATATTAATTTCAAACAAAGCTCTCATGGGCCACATAAAATGAGATGGTGGGCCCGATTTGGCCTGCGGGCCTTTATTTTAACACCTGTACCATAGATGAACTAACAGAATTACCCTTCTGAAGTCCTCACTAAATATTTTTTCTGATTGTTTTACTGAAGTTACTAAATCATTTATCGTCAGGATACTGGAAGGTATATTAATACAGCAGGTGGTATAGTGTTTAGCGCATCTGTCTCACGGCAAGTAGGTTGCTCGGGCAGTTCTGTGTGGCGTTTACATGTTCACCTTGCACTCCTGTGGCTTTCCTCTGGCTACTCCGGTGTCCTCTCTTATTCCAATTGGCTGTTCCAGATTGGTGTGAATGTGAGTATGAGTAGTTGTGTATGTTGCCCTGTGATGGTCTGATGAGCTGTATCCCTGCCTTTACCCAGAATCAGATGATATAAGCCACAGCCTTGAGGCGAACCTAATAGGAGTAAGAGGTTCAGCAAATAAGTGCCAAATTATCATAACCTTTGAAATTAATTCATTCATCCTCTACCGCTTATCCCTAAAAGTTGTAGGGAAGTTGGTTGAATCCCACCTGACTCTGCGCACACTCTGTTGCCCACCAGTGCATTGCAGAATGAACACAGATAAACAAATATCTATGTTGACAACTAGGTGCAATTTAGAATATCCAATTAGCCTAATTTATGTATCTTTAAACTGTGATACACATACATGAGAGGAAATCCATGGAGATTCCAATGGAAACCACCACTAACACAGGGACAACATGTCAACGCCACATAAAATTCTCATTGCCCTGCAAGAGGGCTTGACCTCAAGCCCTTCATGCTGTGTGCATTACGCACTAAACACCCTGCCCCTAGTCTTTAAAATGTATCAACATATAATTGTTTTTGGTTAATTTTACACTGTTATAAAGCATAGTTATAGTTTATACTGCATGAAGAAAGGGCAGTGGTGGCCAAGTGGTAAAGGTGCTGGAGGTGCTCAGGGGTTTTAGCATGATGGGAGTCTAACAAGGATTCAAACCCACAAATTCCCAATCATGAGCCCAGCACCAATCACTACACTACTGGCCTCCGTTATATTATTGAGTCAGTACAAAAACAAACACATCTTAACTTTTCTATGTTATGAGCTTCAGCAGAAAATTCAGTTACTGGAGCTCATTTCCTTCTACACCCACCAACACTGGGGGAAGTGGTGGCCTAGTAGTATAGGTACTGGATCGCTGATCCTAAGGTTGGGGGTTCAAGTCCCACTCTCCACAAGGTTGCCCCCCCCCCCCCCTTCCCCCAGTGCAGCTAACCCGGTCATCAAAAGCTGGCCATGTCTCTCACTGTCTATGGTGTGAGGTTCATGTAAAAGAACCATTGCTGACTTTTGATAAGAGTAACTGCATAGCCGTCAGTATGGTTCTGACCTGCAATGGTCTGGCAAGCTGTCCAGAGTGTACTCTGCCCCTCGCCCGGAATCGGCTGGGATGGGCGCCAGCCTCCCAAACGACCTTAATTAGTATTTGCGTGAAAATGAAGTGTTTACAGAAAATGAACTGATGAACTGCTTGAAGAACCCACCGTTCCTGTATTACTTTAGCATTATGATCCAATCTGGATATGAAGGAATCACTTCAGCTTTGTGAGTTTCATCCTCAGCAGACAATCCATTCTGCTTCAATAACTGTATTTACAAACCTGAAGATGTTGGTAATATGCAGGATTAAACCATGAGGACGCATTATATTAAACCTACACCTATAACTTTCCTGCCTGTTGTGAGAACTGCAAACAGAGCTGGAGAGATGCTTGATTTACAATAAGACCCAGATATGCACCTGAAAAAAGTGCTGTGAAGGTTGATTATGATTAGGAGTATGATGGGCTGCACAGGATGTTTATTATATTCAGAGTGTAATTACCTCCAGCATATAAGTATGAAATCATGTGTGGATGAGTGATGAGATCATTTGGGTCTAGGTAGTAATGTATGGAGCTTCTACTCTTCACCCATACTGATTGATTGCTGATTCATTGTAATGAATCACCATCACCACACATAAAGCAAAGAATCTTTCATGCTCGCCACTTACTTACTTTTATGCTTTCTTTCCTCTTTTTTCCATTTTAATAGTGATGCATTAAACCAGCATTTATGAATCGCCGATGGTGTGCAAATATCCACACTGTTTACTCACCAGTGCGTTCAGATAAAACTACCAACGGGTTCTTTTCAAATAAAATGGAGCAAATAAACAATGAACCCGGACCGTTCTACTTATTTCTATTGAATAGGCCTCAGTCAGCAGGAAAGTATGCATGACAGAAATATACACAGAAACAATGACATGCATTCGGGGGAGGCAGGTGAGGCAGAGCCTCCCCTGTCAATATCGAAAAGAAAAAAGTTAACCATAAAATATAGTAAATGTTAATATTTGTCAGCTGATATATATATATATATATATATATATATATATATATATATATATATATATATATATATATACGGGGCAGTGGTGGTCTAGTGGTATAGGGCGCTGGATTGCTGATCCAAAGGTTGGGGGTTCGATATATATAT
>CM045739.1:35697500-35715000 GCA_024760905.1 Plotosus lineatus
GTAGCTGTGTCATTCCTCCTAGCCAATGGGATCCCTGTCCAAGATGGCGTCAGTTGGACTTGTCCAAGATGGCGCTCGAGTGAAGGTGACATGAACGGCAGCTCAGTTGTTAGCCAATAAGAGGCCAGCGGGGCGGGATGTTTGAACGTCATTGATGGGAGAGAAGCTTGTGCATTGTTTAAATGTTTGAATGACGCGTTTGAATTTTTAAGATGGCGCTTACATGAACTGGTTTCGTATCCCTTCACAAAAATTTTAAGAAAATGGGTTTCGTAACCTGAATTTTTTTGTTTGGTGAGACTTTTGTAAAATGAGGTACCACTGTATTATAGTGCACAATTAAGTTTTTAGGTGCACTTATATGGTGGAAGAGAAGGTGCTGCAATTTTTCCTGATGGTTCGGGAAACTTTCGGGCCCGAAGCCGTGCTAAGCTTTGGGCTACGGTTGCCCCCAAATTATATTCTGAAAGCAAACCTAATGGGAAAAGGATTTATTTGTGACTGAAGAATGCAGGTCTGAACCTGCCAATGATATGTGGAAACAGCTCCAAAGTAAATCTAATCTGGACGTCTCATCTTTATAATGTTTTTGTAATGCATTGAGAATATTTTTTTCTTTTTTAATGTGTGCTCATTTATCATTTAGATGAGCTTCCTTTTTAGGCTGACTTCCACATGTTATCATAGGGAGCTTTTCTTGTCATTCTCCTCTCGGATTTGTTCACGTGAGACCTACCGAGAGATCTACGTTTCAATCTGTTTTTCTGGATTCTTGGTTCGTGACAATATCTGCACTTAAAATTGCAGTAAAGAGTTGAAATAAGTTTTAATGGATATACAGTGCATTCGGCTATTTGTTTGCACCAGGTTCGGGTCGCGTTCAGTTGTGTGGAGTTTGTATTTTATCCCCATGATTTTGTGGGTTTCCTCCCAGAGGTTAATGCACACATTGGGCGAATCTGATGTTCAAAATTGCTCTAGATGTGAGTGTGAATTGTTGTGTGTGAATGTTGGCTCTGTAATGATATAGAGAGCTGAACCCCATGATGGTGCAGCCCATTGTCAGCTGAGATAGGTTCCGGTCTCTCTGTGACCTTCATAGTATTAAGTAGTGAATGATACAGCACACTTCCTTGTTGTCCCTTCTTCCCAAGCTATATTAGAGCAACTTACCTACTAATTAATTATCAGATATGAAGTTGTTCTAGATTATGGCTAAATTTTCTCTTCTCAGCTTTTTATTGTTTATTTTTATGCAATATCCAGTGAGCAGGACAGATACAGTGTTGTTGTGGTGTGTGAAAGAGGCTCTCTGGAAGCAAACATCAAATCAGATAAAACTTGCAGACACACTGAGGCTCTTCAAAGCGAACCTGACTTGGAAGTGAATCAAGATTAGTGTTATTGCCACCATGTTGTACAGGAAGTCTGAAAGAGCTGTGAGAAAGGAAAGTGGGGGCCTGTGGGTGATCAAAGGTTTCCCAAGAAAGATCTAACACAGCCGGCAGTAACCCTCAATAGTTTGCACTTCAAGCCCTGCTCTGGACAAAATTCAAAACCCTCATCATGAACATTGTTGTATGGGTCTGATGTCAGTGGTGCAGTACATTAGCAGTACATGTGCATCAACAGCCTGTGGCACACATATACAGGTGCTCTGCATAAAGAATATTCATGAGAGTCTGTCTGTCTTCCTTTCGGCTTTTTCCCTTTTACTCGGGAGTCGCCACAGCGAAACATCTGATTCGCACGTTTGATTTAGCAGAGGTTATTACGTCGGATGCCCTTCGTGTCACAACCCTTTTTTAGCAAGGGACAGAAACACGCTGATGACTTTGCAGCTACTCTTTACGAAAGTCAGCAATGGTTCTTTTACATGAACCTCTCACCATAGACAGTGAGAGACATGGCCCGCCTTTGATAACCTAGTTAGCCACACTGGGGAAAGGAGGGGGGGGGGGGGGCAGTGACAACCTTGTGGAGAGTGGGACTCGAACCCCCAACCTTTGGATCAGCGATCCAGCGCCCTATACCACTAGACCACCACATAAATCTTATATTCCAATAGGATGAAATTACTTGTAAACTAACGTATATACAGTGGTACCTCACTTTACAAAATTAATCCATTCCAGAACCTTTATCATAACCTGCATTTTTTGTAAATTAAACAGCATTTTAAATGTAAAAAGCATGATTCGTTCCAAGGCTCCTGAGTCAAGAAATATACCATGAAACAGCAGTCACTCTGTCCATTAAAAGCAAAGCATTATGGCTACTGCAGCTCCATATTAGCCAATGGGAGGGAACTGCGTCATCCCTCCTAGCCAATGGGAGGCCAGCGGGGGCGGGATGTTGGGAGATAAGCAATAGGAGGTAGCTGCGTCATTCCTCCTAGCCAATGGAAGGCCAGCGGGACGGGATGTTTGTGATCCCTTCAGTGATGGGAGAGCAGCTTGTGCATTGTTTGAATGTATGAATTGTGTGTTTTAATGTTTGAATGGCGCGTTTGAATTTTTAAGATGGCGCTGTGGTAACATGAACATGTTTCTTATCCAGAGTCAAAAATTTTAGGAAAATACGTTTCGTAACCTGCATTTTTTGTTTGGTGAGACTTTCGTAAAGTGAGATACCACTGGATAACCACGAAGACAGAACGGAAATGATGTATAAAAACACAGAAGGAAGAAGCAAATGTATAAGTAATGTAAATATAAGATGTGAATGTATATGTTAATATAGGAAAGGTGGGATGGGAGGAAGGAACTGATGTCAAATGACATTACAGAAGGAAAATTTATGCACCGGTTATGCATTGCTGTCCAGCTGCTTTGTTACAGTGTTCACTGTCAAAATAAATACTGTATACAAATAATGTTGACTTGAGCAAAACAAAAAAGAAAGAAAGAAACCGCAGGAACAAGAAAGGCAAGAAGGAAGAAAGGATGGGACGTCATAAAATTACGGAAATAAGCGGAGGAGATAAGGAGAAAAGAAGAAAACAAGGATGGAGGGAAGGATGAAACTCATGTATAAAAATACAGACATGGAGAAAGGATGCATGAAAGCAAAAGAAATCGTATCTGAAAGGTTAAACCCGCCTTATCAATAAGCAGCACCACACCTCACATGCTTCTTCCAAAGATTAGTGGTATGCAACATCTAAAAAGGGCAGTGGTGGTCTGGTGGTATAGTGTGCTGGATCACTGATACTAAGGTTGGGGGTTCGAGTCCCACTGTCCACACTGTTGTCACTGTCCCTCCAGGGCAGCTAACTGGGTTATCAAAGGCCGGCCATGTCTCTCACTGTCTATGGTGTGACGTTCATGTAAAAGAACCATTGCTGACTTTTGTAAAAGAGTAGGCTGCATAGCCATCACTGTGATTCTGCCCTGTGATGGCCTGGCAAGCTGTACAGGGTGTACTCTACCCTTGTCCAGAGTCGGCATGAGATGTGCACCAGCCTCCCTAATTAGGATTAAGTGGTTCAGAAATGAACATCATTTCATCGTTTTCTGTAACCGTTTAATTCTAATTAGGGTCGCGGGGAGGCTGGTGCCCAACCCAGGCGACTCCACGCAAGGGCAGAGTACACCCTGGACAGCTCACCAGGCCATCGCAGGGCGGAAACACACTTTGCAGCTACTTTTGTCGAAAGTCAGCAATGGTTCTTTTACAGGAAATTCACACCATAGACAGTGAGAGACATGACCGGCATTCAATAACCCAGTTAGCTGCACTGGGGGGGGACAGTGGTAACCTTGTGGAGAGTGGGACTCGAACCCCCAACCTTAGGATCAACAATCGTGCTGAATGTTAGCGAGTTGGAGTAGAAAATTCAAAAAAGCTAATGTTGAGGCATTGGTGGTGTCATATGAGAGACTAAACAGAAATGTAAACATGTAAATTAAGCCTGTGGCATTAAAGAACCATGGATAATCAGAAACCCTTGTATAGTACATATCCTTTTTCTTTGTACAGTACATATCCTGATTAATAGTTATTGAATAATGCTGTCTTATACTATGCATTATATTATTGAGTGTACTGTATAGATATACGTCACAAAAATCTCAGTTTTTTTTTTTTTTTTTTTTTTTGTGCTGGCCCTCCCTGCCCCTCCCTTGAGAGCTCTGCAGACTGGCTTGGACATAATGAAAGGCTGTTTGATGAGCCTCAGAGAACACCTGTGGTAAAGCCAACAAAAATAACAGTAATAATAAGTGCACAGTTGGAGTGTAGGAATAAAGAGACATTAAACATGAAAGAAGCATGCGTGTGGCTGAGCTACGAAGGAGTCACAAGATCCAGCAGCATGATATTAGAATACTAAATAGAGTATATAGGCCACCCAAGGGTTATTCTGTATTTAGGCACACACACACACACACACACACACACACACACACACACACACACACACACACACACACACACAGACATACACACACAGACACACACACACACACACACACACACAGACACACACACACACACACACACACACACACACACACACACACACACACACACACACACACACACACACACACAGACACAGACACAGACACACCATTAAACCTTCTTTTTACAGCATCCTACTTTAGGAAAATTGGAATATACAGGGATCCCTCGCTACTTCGCGCTTCAATTCATGCAGCTTCAGTGCATCGTGTTCTTTTTTTTTTTTAAATATTCATTGAATTAAAAAATAAGGAAGTTAAGTAAGAATAGGGGAATCAGTTAAGGAAAATGCTGAAAACCCAAGACCAATTATGCAAAAACAAAAAAACAAAAAAACCCCAAAGAAACAAATAACAACCCAAAACAAAAAAAAATTATGTGAGGTGCGAATCAGTGTGCAGGTCTGTATGTGTATTTTTATTTTATTTACATTTTATGCATTTTTTTTAACGTTTCATTGTTATTATAAGCATTTATAGCATTGGATATGTATTTATTGATATTATATATATATATATATATATATATATATATATATATATATATATATATATATATATATATATATATATATATACATATACATGTATGTATACGTCAGTCAGGGGGGGTTGGGGGATTGATCCTACTTTGTGGAATTCGGTGGTTGCGGGGGGCTCTCGGTCCCAATTAGACACGGAAAGTGAGCGATCCTTGTATTGTTATATGGAAATGCATGAAAGCAGACATTATATTAGTTTAATGCCATAATCTGTACAGAGTCTTCATAGTCATTCAACTATTGATATATATTCAGATTTAAATCTGAACTGGGTGTGACCTAAACCAGACTTTAAAAAAATATGTCTACCCCACCACTTTACTCTCTGTAGCATATGTTGTTTCAAATATGGTACCTTGGTTCTCGACTGCTTTAGAGGTCAAACAAATCAGAATTCGAACAAAAAAATCTGAGATTTTTTTGCCTAGGAAGTCGCACAAAATTTGGAAGTCGAACTCAAAAATTGTGTGAGAAAAAACGAGACCGAGAGGGAGGAAAAGCGACTTCCGCAAGTCCGGAAGTTGTTGATACAGTACTAAAGTTAGCGCTAGCTTTAGTACTGTATCAACAACCTGGGGAAGCGCCACTGTTTCTAATCCATACAACATCGCTGGCCTCACCACCGTCTTGTACACTTTTCCCTTCATTCTTGCTGACACTCTCCTATCGCACGTCACACCGGACACTTTTCTCCAACCATTCCAGCCTGCCTGCACACGCTTCTTCACCTCTTTTCCACACTCTCCATTGCTCTGGATTGTTGAGTCTAAGTACTTAAAATCCTCCACCTTCCTTATCTCTGCTCCCTGTAACATCACCGTTCCTCCGTTCCACCGTTCCTTCTCATTCACACACATGTATTCTGATTTTCTGAGGCTAACCTTCATTCTTCTCCTTTTCAAAGCATACCTCCACCTCTCTAGATTTTCCTCCACTTGTTCTCTGCTCTCACTACAGATCACAATGTCATCTGCAAACATCATAGTCCATGGAGATTCTTGCCTAACCTCGTCTGTCAGCCTGTCCATCTTCTTCTTTTCCTTTCGGCTTTTCCCTTCAGGGGTCGCCACAGCGAATCATCTGCCTCCATCTCACCCTATCCTTTGCATCTTCTTCTCTTACACCAACGACCTTCATGTCCTCCTTCACCACATCCATGAATCGTCTCTTTGGTCTTCCTCTAGGCCTTTTGCCTGGTAGTTCCAGCCTCAGCCAACATTCAAAGTCCCTACTTTCAGTCCTAGACTCATGCCTTTCCTCTTCTCTCTCTGGCAACGGACACGCCTCCCGCCTCTCCTTCTTCGACGTCTTCGACCAACAGTAGTCCAATTTCCATCAGCACCCTGTTGGTTGACGGCACCGATGGCGGTCGTTGTTAACCCGGGCCTCGGCCGATCCGGTATGTGGTTCTTTCTTGTGATTCGCATAGTTTATTTGGCATTTGTTTTACGCCGGATGCCCTTCCTGACGCAACCCTGTGCATTTATCCGGGCTTGGGACCGGCGTGAGGGAGAGACACTGGTTTGTGCCCCCCCCTCATGGCTGCATTGTCTGTCAGCCTGTCCATCACCATCGCAAACAAGAAGGGGCTCAGAGCTGATCCTTGATGCAGTCCCACCTCCACCTTGAATTCGTTGGTCACGCCAACAGCACACCTCACCACTGTCTTACATCTCTCATACATGTCCTGCACCACTCTGACATACTTCTCTGCCACTCCAGACTTCCTCATGCAATACCACAGTTCTTCTCTTGGCACCCTGTCATATGCTTTCTCCAGATCCACAAAGGCACAGTGCAGTTCCCTCTGACCTTCTCTGCCCTTCTGAAGCTTGACGTTAGTGAAGCCCTTAAATTACTTAGAGCTGGTTTGTGAGAGAATATAATAAACACCTTATAGGTGTTTTGTCACTAGCTATACACAATACATCAAATTAGGTATATGAGCACTTTCACTACAGGTACCCTTTAACTTCTATTCAAAAGACGACGGGGATTAAGACCATTTACATTATTTGTTAAGGGATAAAGCGGATTTGGAATTTGAACAAATTGGAATTCGAACAGCCTTCGAGAACAAAGGTACCACCTTGTATTGCCAAAATATAATTGAATTACTTCTCCAATTTAAACCACCCTGATGCCTAACAAGCAGATCCTAAAGAGCACTGACGCTAGAGGTGCGATTGCAAAACACCCACAAGAATGGCAATTTGCAGCTGTAATTTTTCTTTGCCAAATTTCACATGGCATTGCATTTCATCTGGATCATGTTTTCATAACAAAAGGTTTTACACATATTGAAATTTTGGAGAATGTTGCAAAACGAGGCGGTGATGTGAAGTAGTCTCAAACTCTTCTCAAACAGTCTGTGAATATGGTGTGACGATCACAAAGTTGTCATTTTGCTTGAAAATTATAAATTAATCAGGTGTTGTTTTTTTTGGGTATTCCATGCATATAATCTTTGAGAAAAGGGTTCTTTTTTTTTTCTTTTTCTTTAAATTTATTTCTTTTTTTATTCATTGTCCTAAGCTCAGCATCAGCAGCTGGACCACCAGTCACTTGGTGGGATGCTGATGTTGAGCACTGAGGAAGGTGTTGACTTCACATTTGAAATTGTGCCTGTCATGTATGGTCGCAATTTCTTCAGGTAGACTATTCCACAATCTTACTGCGGCTGGAAGAAAAGACCTCAGGTGGCTTGTTGTTGATGATTGGGCGCATTCTATTGTTGCTAAGTACTGAGCACTAGACTGTCTGGTAACATGTCTCCCTGGTTTAGGCTGAGGGGGTAGGGCATTTAGTAGGGCAGGGGCTTCTTTGTAGTACATACGGTGGAGCACTGTTAGCGCTCCCACATTTTTACGTTGTTCCAGAGTCTGAATTTGCATTGAATTCGGGTCACCTGGCTTAGATTCTATTATTTTGATTGCTCTTCTTTGTATGGTATCAAGCCATGATAGTGATGTAGGAGAGGCACCCATCCAGACCGATGAGGCATATTCCATTCTGGACCTCCAGTTAGCTGCACTGGGGGGACAGTGACAACCTTGTGGAGAGTGGGACTCGAACCCCCAACCTTAGAATCAGTGATCCAGCACCCTATTCCACCAGGTCATCAGAGTCTAGGGTAATACTACAGTACATTATGATAATAAAAAAGAAAAACTAGAAGTTTATATCAATTTAATTAGCCATAAATGGACCAACACGCCAACAAAAAAAAGCATAAAATACAAACTTACAAATCAAAAAATTGTTTTTATCCAATGTTAAACTTTTTTAACAATCAACATTCAACACCTGAGCTCTTACACTGTTAACCTGCAAAGACTAAACAAGGAGAAACTGGAAAATAAAAGTACTGTAATCTTGATAACACTACGTTTACTGTGTCACAGATGTTTTTTTAAACTGTTGTTGTTTAGAACTTCGCATTACAATGCGAAAATGATAGTATGTCTACATGCTTCTGACTAAGGCTAGCTCTCCTCTTAGAAGCTATCTTGCCAGCAGCAAAACAGCCGCTCAGATGGTGTTGAGGAGGCAGGGATGCACACGCAGGACTTGGCCAGCAGGGTCAGTGTGGAGTACCTGTAACAATTAGCCTTCCACCACAATAACAGGTTTTCCTCCTTACCAATATTTCTTTCCCCAAAGTATGTTAGGACTTCATTTTTTACTTCTGTGTGGAGATCCTCCACTTCACTTTGTCTATCCTCTTCTTCTTCATCAGAAGAATCAAGGAGTGCATCAAGTAGATTGGCAGGTGTTTAAGTCGTAGTTGTAGTATCGGTGGAGGGGACACTGCAATGGATATGCTTCTGCACATTCAGCTTCCTTCTCCCTTCAAGTGCCATTGTATGCACTTTAGTTTCAACAAGAAAGACTTCTGCTGAAAGAACCTTTAGTTTTCTGAACCTTGGGTCGAGGTCTGCTGAAAGGAGCACAGTATTTTGTGTTGAGTCTGAGAAGGTTGTCTGCTTTTTCCATCGCTCCTGGAGTTGTTGTGAAGCAGCAAGTTTAAAAGACGTCATCATGATTGATTCAAACGCAGCACTCCGGGTGGACTTTAATACGTAGTCCCTTCACAAGTGGTGGTATTGCTGACACTGTCACATATTTCTCTCCACTCATGTACACAGTGGCATATTCAAAAGGCTTTAGTGCTGTAGAAAGCTCCTCAAACAGGCTCCACTGGTCTGGTTTCAAATCCAGGTGCCTTTTGCCTGTGTGTGTGTGATACAGCTGTCAGGTAGTGTTGCTTATATCGGCCACCTTTGCTCCGGCAGTTGGCTGATCATGTAAAAGGTACTATTCCATCTTGTGCTCATGTCTTCCACAAGGCTGTGCTCAGACCATTTGTTGTTGTTTCTCTTTTAGCTTAGTACTGGTTAGCTCACCTTTTAAAAAATGTTCTACCAGATATCTTCCAGCCCTGATAGCTTGTTCTATGCTTTGATTCTTTAAAGCAGCAGTAATGACAAGTTGCAAAGTATGACCAGTGCAGTGCACCGAGGACCGCCCATAGTTCTTCTCCAGGATGTTTGCAGCAGCTACAATGTTAGAACCATTGTCATGTACTGTACTATGGCAGCGATTTTGCAAGGAGGAATTTCAAACTTGGCTACTACCTGCTCCAACCACTCTGCAATGTTAGATCCAGAATGTCTGTCATGTAGTGGCATGGTGCTGAGGCAGATTGTTTTCATGTCCCAGTCATCTGTGATGTAATGTCATGTAATTCCGAGATAGGCTTCAGTGGCTGTACTTGTCCATACGTCTGCAGTGAGAGCACGTTTGCTGTTGTACTGCAATCTTCACTTTCTTGAATGTTTCTTCATATTTTTTTCCATGAGATTTATAAGATTTGCTCTCGAGGGAAGAGTTAAAGGATTAAAGGTGTGGATCACTGAAGTGAAGCCATCATCTTCGACCATTGATAGAGGTCTCATATCAGAGGTCTCGTATCAGAGACAAGCATGTTGAAGAAGATGCTGTCTCTAAAGGCTGTGGCTTGCTGAGGTGTGCAAGCTGTATTAGCCATCAAGAAGCCTTGCACGGTTTGCTGTTTTTTCCTGAAATCAGAAAGATATACAAGTAATATAATAGCACATTTATCTAAATCAATTTAATGTACACATTATATATTTTTTTACTTGTTCATGTATAGAAGTTGAACTATAATATATTATATTTATTACTATTATCTATTCATTAGGCATATGTGAGTAACTGAGTGTATATCTAGTCATTTGTTATTTTGTGATAGGTAGTTAATCATAGTTCAACATTTTTATATAAATAATAAATAATTTACTTATACACACACACACACACACACACACACACACACACAGTGGTACCTCACCTTACAAAAGACCCAACAAACGAAAAATCCAGCTTACGAAACGCATTTACCTAAAAATTTCCGTCTCTGGATACGAAACAAATTCATGTGACAAAAAAACGGCATCTCAAAAATTCAGATAATGCTCTCCCATTGGCTTTCTCTCAACATCCCACCCCGCTGGCCTCCCATTGGCTATGAGGGAGCTGCATCTCCACAATACCCATGATGCAGCTCCCTCCCACTGGCTATATAGAGCTGTATTTCCATAATACCCACAATGCTTTTTGTATGCCTTCGACCTACAGTTTGTCACGGAGTTCTAACATGCGTAAAGGACAGAGTTACTATTGTTTTGTGAGTTTTGCGAGTGGGCTCATTGCACCTTTCTTTTTTGGCTCAGGCTGTTAACCTTGCATAAACATTTGTAAAATTATAACTCTGCTAAGAAGACATGGTCAACACATGGTGCACACACACACACACACACACACACACACACACACACACACATGTGCGTGCACACATGCACACACACACTCACACACACGCACGCGCGCACACACATGCACACACACACACACACACACACACACACACACACACACAGACACACACACACACACACGCACGCGCGCACGTGTGATTCTCAGTGAAAGTGATTCCCGGTGCGAGTGAAAAGAAGAAGTGGGCTCGTGGCATGCAGTTGAGTGATATCGCAAAGGAATATGGCCAAACCCGTCTACCATTGGTATGATATTGAAGTAGAAGGAGGCCTTAAAAGATTTACTTTTATAATTTCTAAAGGGTTTAGGGGGTACTATTGGGGGCCTTGGAACAAATCAGGTCTTTTACATGTAAAATGCGGCTCAATTTATGAAAAAAAATCAGGTTATGAAACCACTTTTGGAACAGATTAAATTCGTAACGTGAGGTACCACTGTATATATCATTTATTAATATAATTTTATACATGCTATAGCTTATAATTACATGTCGTTTGGTTCTCAAATGCTGACTTAATTTTAGCTAATTTTGTATAAAGCTTAAATTATTTTTTTAATTTAAAATTTATATATTTAAATTTTCATGCAAATTGTGCATTCTAAAGATTTTAAAATCATTTTCCAGCAGGCTTTGGACTTTGGGCACATCATAACTCCAGTCATGATGATCATAAACAGCATCCGCTCCAGAGCTAAACAGCACAGAACATTCAGGGTGCTATTAGAGATGAGATTAGAGATGAGAGCTGAATATAGTGACCTACTACTACCTACTACCTACAGAAATCGAGCTTGCTTCATTTTTTTTCGCTTGTTTGTTAGTTTTGGTTGAGATTAAAGAGTTCATGCAATCTAAAGGTGGAGACACCTTGCTAATGGAGAGCACAGAGTGGACCTTGCATTTTTAATGGACATTACTGGGAAATTGAACAAGGCGGTTGCTGACATGATAAGTACTTTAAATGCCTTCAAAGCCCAGATGAACATTTTATCTGTGCATTTACAGAGAAAACAGGTGCTGCACTTTCCCTCTGTGCAAATAATGCTGAAAGACAATGCTTCTGCATCTGAGATGTTTGACAAAGCTGCAGAAAAGTACTCTCATGTCATAGACAGACTTGGGCAAGAGTTTGAGAACAGGTTTTTTTTGACCATGGTCAGCTTGAGCCATGCATGTCAGTCATTTCCAATCATTTTATGAATCCTAATAAGGTTGCAGGGAGGATGGAGTTTATCTCAGCTAACTTTGGGCCAAGGCAGGGTACACGCTGACTAACTTAGCAGCTCATTGCAGGGTGAACACACACACACACACACACACACACACACACACACACACACACACACACACACACACACACACACACACACACACACACACACACACTCTTACCTAGGGGAGACTTGAACAGACAATTGGCCTCTGAAGGACCTCCACATGCCCTTTTGCAAACATTCAGACCCTGAATCTTCATGTTGTTTACCACTGAGTCACAGTGCTCACCAGTCAATGACACATGCAAGGAAAAAGCTTCTAAGTTGTTTGAAATTAATTTTTTCACCAACTTGTCTCAGACTAAAAACCCCAGCAAATTCAGCACAAGAGGTCTATTTGATGTTGAAGTCTCCAAGAAGCCCAAAATGTAATTACAAGATTTGCAGATAACCCTTGAAATGGTTGATATGAAAGTGCATACTTCTACAGTGGAAAAAAAAAAAGGTTTGGACAAATTTGACATGCATGGAAATTGTGCCAAAAAGAACATTAGAGCATGATGACAGTATCTTATTTCTGCCCATCCCAGTCTGCCTTTCATTGAGCCTGGCGCTCAGAGTGGAACAGAGAGCACAAAGACCATAAATGGGAGGAGGAAGCCAAACAGGCCATCCGGGACACATACTCAAAATTAGCATTTCAGGGGAGGTGGGAATTAGCTTTCTGAAAAACTGGAGTTTTTTTGGAGTAGAATTTGTACTTTGATGCCTCACTGGGGTTGAGACTGAAAAATAAAAGCCTGAAAATGGGTGTAATAATCTGACCTTTACCAATAAAGAACCCTATTTGGAGTAATTAGTTTGTTTGTTGAGGAACCTGAATCCAGACACTATTTTATAAGGCTAAGATTCAGTTCACTGCATCTTGTAATTAATGTATTATGCTTGTTGAGAAATTGTCACTGCAGCACAGTGGCATTGTGTTTAGCAGGTCTGCATCACAGCAAGAAGGTTCTACATTCAAGTCCTGGTCTTGGCTGTTTCTGTGTGGAGTCTGCATGCTTGCGAGGGTTTCCTCTGTGAAAGTTTCCTCCTACAGTCCAATACCATGCACATTAGACTAAATGACTCTTTCAAATGTCCCCTGAATGTGAATGTGGTTGTGTTGTGTACTATTCGATGTGTACCCTGCCTTCACCCAGTGTGAGTTTTTTAAGCAGTTTGGCAAGTGGCAAGATGGTAAATGTAATGGCCAGGTCATGTGATTCATAAACTTGTGTTCTGGGTTTATGTGTAGAAAAATTCTGAACTTCATTTCACATGTGAAAACAGCTCATAAAACACACGAACATAACCTTCATACATATGACACCCCCCCCGACCGTCGAATTCCGCGATGTAGGATAACCCACCCGACTGATTTATATACATGTATATGTGTATATACTATCAATAAATACATACAGACACTCCACGCTTTACGTTAATTCGTTTTACATATTTTTCGATATTACGTTTGGGGAAAAAAAAAGTCAAATTTTGAGTTTAGCGTGCTCTCTGTAGTATGAGACAGACCTACGTAGTCCTCTGATGTAATATGCTACTTCCGCATGATGCTGCAAGCATTGTTTACAAACGACAGACTGAATGTGCCCTCCTTCTTCCCAGTTCACTGTGTGTTACACTTGTGTTAAGACGTTGTCTCTGTTATCTTTGTGTTTACACTGTTTTGCGGACTTTTGTAACCCAAAGCAAATATGGTTGGTCAGAAGCGTAAGCCTACTAGTGATAGTGGTAATCAGAAAAAGCGTGGCAAGCCATCTCGCTAGACACAAAGATGGCTATTATCAAGAAAATTGATGCTGGTGAAAAACGTGAGTGTCGACCATTGGAACCATTTACAAGCAGAAAGATCTGATCACAGAGAATATTAAAGGTTATATTTGATACTGTATTTGATATTTGATGAGCGAATTTGATTAAAATTTATCTATTTGAAATTATTTTGCTTGAATTTAATTTATTTGAAATTAATGCTGATATTATAATATAATATATATTTATAATAATTGATTTACGGGATGTTTTATGAGATACGGTAATGGTATTTATGGATGTATAGTACAGTATGAATGTTATACGTCACTGGAACATACAGTAACAACTTACGTTTTTGTTTTTTTTTCACCTTACGTTCGGCCGTCCGCAACCGAACTAAAACGTAAGTTGGGGAGCGTCTGTATTCAACACTATAAATGCTTATAATAACAAACATTCAAAAATAATGCAAAAAGATGTTAATAAAATACAAAAACACACATATACAGACGTGTGTGTGCACACACTCAGATGCGCAATTCACATAAAAATGTAAGTAGTTTTGATGGGTGGTTTTGGGTTGTTTTTTTTTTTTTTTTTTTTTTTTTTCATAACTGGCCTTGTTTTGCGACATTTTCCGTAACTTTTCCCATATTCTTCCTGAATTTTCTGATTTTTAAATATTTTTCAAAACAGGAACTGAACGCCAGCTTCAAGCTGAACTGTGGATTAAATGGAGAGAAGGATCCCAAAAAACAAAAAACAAAAACAAAACATGTTTTTGATAAAAATGTGATGCACCTATCATGCCTATTAATAATAATTAATGCTCGACATTGCCTACTTTAGAATTCATTCTCTATGTTAAAATATAAATGTGTAACATGGGTTGTATTTAAGATTTAGATAAATAATAAGCTTCGCTACATCTAAATATGATAAATATGGAATGCAGAAGAAAGATTTTCTTATTGTTTTCGTTGCTGACTGCATGTCCTGACTTTTGCCTAATTACCACAAAATTTATAGCTTTGTGCCTGATGGCATCTCTTCTAACAGTGTGTAGGGTTCAGGCAATTGCCTTCTGAAGCTGGTGTTGTTCAGGCATGTCAGCGTTGTTTAATCCACTGAGTTCTCTTCACCTCACTGACTCCATTCCTACTTTTGTAGGATTCCCGAGATAAAACAACATTCTAATATATGGGCATTACCATGTTATAATTCACAAAGGAGCACCGTATCATAACCTTCCTTTGACTGGATGTTGTATATCTTTTGAAAATCCAGTATTTAGTTATACAAAAAAGTATTTAGTTTGCTGAGTAAACATATTGAATGAATATGATTACTGCAGTCACGTTAATGGCACAGTTGACGTCTTCTTTAGTACCACATTACGCCATTAGGGCCCATTAACCAGATCAATCATTTCTGGATTTGAGAATCATATAATTAAGAATTGATGCTATATTTAAACTGGTACACCAATCCAGACAGTACGCAAAACTATAAAACCCGATACAGTATAATCAGATTATCATTTGAGGCTGGAGAATCAGATTTCTTTTGAAAAACTGCTTTAATTGTCGTAGATATTTGTAGGTGGTTTGGAGTGCTATTTATAAACATGAAGATCGTCATTCCGTCAGACTCTTATCAGAAAATTGGCTGCAGCAAAATGAAATTCTTCATTGTTTCTGATATTGAAGGATTACAGCTCTCAGCATGTTATCACAAAGTTCAAACAAAAGAGAAATTAGTCGTCTCTAAAGTGAATTGCTTTGTGGTTTTCATGAGCCTACTGAGTAATAATCACGCCTAATGCATATGTAATGAATTGCTTTTGAATACAGTGGAAATCTGTTTTGATGAGCTCTAAGGGAATGAGTGCAAAATTAATTTGCTTGGCTTTGATTAAATAATGTGTAATCAGTGGTTGGTGTGATTGAACAACATTTTTTGAGAGAGAGAGCAAGAGAGAGTGAGAGTGAGAGAGAGAGAGAGAGAGAGAGAGAGCAAGAGAGAGAGAGAGAGTGAGAGTGAGCGCGAGAGAGAGAGTGAGCGCGAGAGAGAGAGTGAGCGTGAGAGAGAGTGAGCGCGAGAGAGAGAGTGAGCGCGAGAGAGAGAGTGAGCGCGAGAGAAAGAGAGCACGAGTGAGTGAGCGTGAGAGAGAATGAGCGCGAGAGTGAGTGAGGGCGAGAGAGAGCGAGAGAGAGAGAGAGAGAGAGAGAGAGAGAGAGAGGCACGAGAGAGAGAGAGAGAGCGAGAGAGGCGAGAGAGTGAGAGAGAGAGAGAGAGCAAGAGAGAGAGAGAGAGAGAGAGAGCGAGAGAGAGAGAGAGAGAGAGAGAGAGATAGAGAGAGCACACCGAGAGAGAGAGACAGAGAGAGAGAGAGAGAGAGAGAGAGAGAGCAAGACAGAGAGAGAGAGAGAGAGAGAGAGAGAGAGAGAGAGTGAGAGAGAGAGAGAGAGAGAGAGTGAGAGAGAGAGTGAGAGAGAGCGCACACGCGAGAGAGAGAGAGAGAGAGAGTGAGAGAGAGAGCACGAGAGAGAGAGCAAGAGAGAGAGAGAGAGCGAGCGAGAGAGAGAGAGAGAGGGAGAGAGAGAGCAAGAGAGAGAGAGAGAGAGAGAGCCAGAGAGAGAGAGAGAGAGAGAGAGAGAGAGAGAGAGAGAGCAAGGGAGAGAGAGCAAGGGAGAGAGAGAGAGAGAGAGAGAGAGAGAGAGAGAGCAAGAGAGAGAGTGAGAGAGAGAGAGAGAGAGAGAGAGTGAGAGAGAGAGAGAGAGAGAGAGAGAGAGAGAGAGAGAGAGAGAGAGAGAGAGAGAGAGAGTGTGCCTGGACCGAAAATTCAGGATTTTTTTTTTTTTAATTGACCAAAGTGTCTGCTATTGGATGTAAAGTCTCGGCTGTGGAATGACTCCACTTAGGTAATGAATTATGAAGACATCAACCAGCAGGACTCTTGTGTCTCATCCACTACCTTTCTAATCTCACCTGAGGTGAACCACATCAAACATCCAAGTCATCTGATGTTATCACCAGTAAGGACAACACCAAGTCTCCTACTAGGGATAACATTGCTCATGTAATATGAAACACACACACACACACACACACACACACACACACACACACACACACACACACACACACACACGTATACAATGTGCTGGGTGCAAATTGGACAGTTATCAGTGTTTTGAATCCACAGTTCAGAGTAAATTGTTTCTTTAAAATGCTTCTTTAAAATTCTCGAAAGGAGACCTGAGAGCTCGTAATTGTTAGTGTAGGAGAAGCCGCTGCATCAGCATTCGGATAAGCAGTAATTGATGTTTTCGGCAATAAAGTAATTATGGACATTTTGCAACACAACAGATTCTGGCAGGCGTCTTTTTCCTGAATACACTGTAGAAAGAAATGAACTGGCACGACAACGGTGGCAAGATATGTACATACAGTACACACACACACATCCATCCACTCATCCATCCATCCATCCATCTGTCCATACATACACACACATCTATCTATCTATCTATCTATCTATCTATCTATCTATCTATCTATCTATCTATCCATCCATGTACACACATCTATCTATCTATC
>CM045739.1:35717500-35782500 GCA_024760905.1 Plotosus lineatus
CACACACACACACACACACACACACACACACACACACACACACACACACACACACACACAATGTTGTTTTGGTGCATAAAACCCATAACATGACAAATAATAGAAATTGTACATCCTCATAAAATAACATGTTCCTGTGTGAATAAGCGGATTGCTTTTTTTATTGAACACTCGCACCATGTCTAACAGCTCAAATATCTCTGACCTGAAGAGGTGTGTAGGGATGTTTCCACGCTTACCCCATCATTACACCGCAGTCGAGCTGCATTCCTGCTGCATGTCCTGTTTCAGTTCCACAGGTGTTTTCATGATTCAGTTTAGTTATGAGTGTCTATTTAAAAAAAGAGCTGTACACAAATGTACTGTGTGATTTCATGAGAATAAAATTCTTCTGGGGGTGGGCGGGGTGGGGGTGGTGGTGGTGTAGGGGGTGGAGATCCTCCAAGACGTCTGAAGGGAAATTTGTCACGTAGTTTAATTTAAACTAATCTCTGTAAGGAGACACTGGAATCTGCAAAATAGTACATTCCCTTTTGTTGTTATGCTAATATTTATGTTTATCTTAATGCATAATGTACAGATAAGTACAATTTTCATATTATAGCTTTATAAGACAGGCTACATGGTGTAAAAATAGTTTATACAGTGAAATAAAAAAGTTAAGAGAAATTGGTAAAAAGGTTCTAAACAGACTCTGGTATGTTTTAATATAAAACACTTATACTTGCAATTATAAGCCTAATTTATATCTACTATATCTATACCTTAAATACTTAAATTCTTTATAAATAAGCTGAAAAAAATAGCAAAATTCTGCAGAAATTGAGCATTTACAATGAGGCTGTTCGATTCAGTGAAGTTGTATATTATGGCATTTAAAGACATTATAATATTCTGTCCAAATGTGTGCTTCCAACTGTATGTAGTTTGGCGAATAATCACAAAGTCATGTGACAGTCAACTGTTTACAAACATTTGGTCATATGCAATGCCATGACATATGTTACACTTGCTGTAGGCTAAGTCCAGTCTTGTAAAGCTGGCGCTAATCCCCCCGCCTGAATTTGAGCATTTTCATAAATGTTCAGTGTTTAGCATATTAAAAGTTTCTCAGACCTGGCCAAGTAAAAATGATACATTACATACAGCTGAGCTCACGGAACTGTAAGTAAATATGACTTGATAAAGATGTAATCAAAAGATCTCAAACAAGTGTCTTAAATAGTTTATCCATTGATGATAATAATGATTTCTTTTCGGCGTTTTTCCCTTTATCAGGGCTCGCCACAGCGAATGATTCGCACGTTTGATTTGGCGTAGATTTTTACGTCGGATGCCCTTCCTGACACAACCCTTTAGCAAGGGACAGAAACATGCTGACGTCTTTGCAGCTACTCTTTACGAAAGTCAGCAATGGTTCTTTTACATGAACCTCTCACCATAGACAGTGAGAGACATGGCCGGCCTTTGATAACCCAGTTAGCTGCATTATTAATTTAAAAAACTACTTTAAGCTGACAGCCAATATGTTTCTAAAGTATTCTTGCTGATGCTGTCTGAGGTAAAGATAAAGTCTCTTAGGCTTTTCCACCCAAGCCTACAGGTTCGTCCTGATGGAGCATGTCCTGGGTTCTGTAGCATGAAGTGACTAGGAGTTCAACCCGTCCTGGATGAAGAAGAAATCCATTGCAGCTGTAGGTGGGTAGGTAGTCTATCGGGCTTTTTACACCTGAGCCTAGTGGCTCATCAGGCCGGTGCTTATCCCCAGTTTCCGTAGCGTGAAGCTGCCAGGAGTTCAACTCCTCCTGGATGGGACGCTAGTCCATTGCATGTTACCTTCCCAGTATATTTTTTTTTACTGGTAACCATTTATACTGCTGGGTGGAAAGAGGCACACTTGTGGTTAAGACCTTGCCCAGGGGTCTTGGCGCAGTGGGGGTCTAACTGGGATTTGATCACACAACCTCCTGATCATGTGTCCAGCACCCTAACCACTACGCCACCAACCCCCATTGCAGGGGACCCTCCCATTATATTTAGTGATAACCATTTATACTGAGGGGTGGACACAGTCAACTTGTCCAGGGGTTTTATCACAATTTGAACCCATCACCTCTTGATCATGAGACCAACACCCTACCACCTACCCCAAATAGGTCGACAATGTTGTTTCTTGTTTTGGTTATTTCCACTATCAGCTCAATCAAGAGATTGTATGTCACCATACTCTTTTCATCAATTATTAATATTATGTTTCTTCAATTATTACTGCTATTCCTATTAAGCATCAATGAGACCGATTCCTCAAGACCAACTAATAAAGTTGACTATGCATATTTGTACACTCATGAGTTATACATTAGTGTCTAGCGGGAGCTGTCTGTCCACAGAAGGAGACAGTGAGTCCTGACTGTGAGTGGAGCTTATGCCAGTGTCCGAATCTGTATCTGTCACATCACTAGGTGAAAGTTTCTGTCTAAGTGTCCCTTCAGCTTTCTGAGAGACACCTGGCCTTACTGGAGTATTCAGGTAAACAGGGTTGGGTGGTTCAACACAGTCCTCCAACTGCAATACACTCATCTGGGCAATAAGTTCCTGGTACTCCTCGTTCCTGAACTGCAGCAATGTTGTGTTATGCTGAAGTTCCTTATCGAGGTCCTGGGTTTGGGTATGTAGAGAAATTCCTGTTCTCATACTTGCCTCCAACTCACCCTGCAAGGTATCCTGCTCTCTGGATTCTGCAGAAGACAGGTCTGAGATTGGGTCAAACTCTAAAGCAGAAGTTGAAGCTGTTGCCCCTTCGAGTTCCTCAGAGTCCAATGTGCCAACAGCTTTCCTCAGTTCCAGATCAATGTCTCTAGAAAGCTCATCAATGAGTTCTTGATGTCTGAGGACCTGTTGGTCCAGTTGTACAATACCATCACTGGTATACAAGTATTCCTGCAGTTGGTCTTCACACTGAAATAAAGACAAAGAAAGCGAATGCCTGCTGGTGTTCTCAGTGAGGCTGGAATCAGGCAAACAGTTTTCCGTTAGGTGCTGCTCCACAAGCTCAATCTGTATGTCCAGTTCCCGTATCTGATTGAGTTGCTGTCTGATGGTGTAATCCTGGGAGATGATAAGTTGCACCATTTTGTCAATTTCCTCTGAACCCTCTGAGCTTCCGGCCAACTGCATCTTTTCCAGTTTGCGGAAGGCCTTCTTTACCATGCGTTTCTGTCTCTCCACAGGAAGGTTCCTCGCATACTGTGCTGGACCCTGCTCCCATCTTTTAGACCGGAGTCCTTTTGACTTTGAGACTCTTTTGGGTACAAACTCACTTGTCTTCACTAAGACAAACTGTATGAAGGCCCTCTCGTCACCCCAAGCATTCCACAAGCGCAGGATACGTGTAAGTGGAGGAAGAGCTCTTTCAAATCCCTTCCACTGCTCCAGAAGACAGAACTCTTTTGGCTCCCCATGAAGGAGCCTCTTACTTTCTGGTATGGTCTCATGATCTTCCAGTAAAGCCTGCACCACATCAGCACAGGTTGTATGCTTAGTGACACCCGAAACGATTTTTTCCTCTTTGCCAACTAAAACTTGGATTTCCTTCAGTGGTGTCTCCTCTTTTTCTTTAGACCTATGGAATGAAAAAGAAAGTTTATTATGGAAGCTGAACTACTTGGAGGAGATTCAGTAACCATAAGATAAGATAATGAATGAAAAGTAATGCGTAAGTTGCTTAAATGCAAAAATCCCCAGTCATGACCACTAAAATGTAAATAGATTTGGCGACATGGGTAATTATGGGTAACCAGAGCATAGCCTGAGAAATTTTAGTAAGGTCATGAAAAAGTTGCATAATATTAGCTAACGTAATCATCTGAATTATTTTGATACTAACAATATTATTATTAGTTATTGTGTGTAATCCAGCAAAACATATCATTAGGAAACTCATAATTTGATTTAATAAAATCACAAGTGTTTGTCTACAGTGTTTCTGGTTTGCACTGTGCTGTTGCCTGGCGAGGTTTTTGCATTTTTTTTTGTCCTCATACTTCAGGAATTACACATCACACCGTAGCGTACCATGTGGTAAACTTCAAGGTCTAGTCAGGTTGTTATCCACACAATACATAAAGTCATTTTTGGTAATCCAGTGAACCAAATGTTTGAATACTTTTTTTTTTTTTTTTTTTACTGAAGGCAGGATTACAGGAAGGGTTTATGTAGAACACACACATTGGGGTGACCCTTGTCCCTTGTGGTATTCTTTACAAACTGTGACAGAAGGCTATCCTTTTACACATCCGAGAGGGGTAAATCCAGGACACGTCGCCCATGAGCTGGAAAAACCTTGTAAGTTTGGGCTAGTGAGGGGCACTGGTTAGGTTATTCCAGATCATAAAACACCAAAGCATGGATTCATTTTATACTTGAACTTGATAAAATGATGGGGCAGAACCTAGTACTGTAAATGCAAATTCCATGAAAAATCAACTCACTAGGTTTTCCAGATCTGGGAAGACGTGCATGTGAGAACCATGTTTCTTGATGTTAGTTGCTACAATAAAAAAAAAACCAAGTGTAGTAATTTCACAGAAAATGGTAGTAAGATGAACATAACTGACTATGCTGGTGATGTGATCCTATATTATTACTACATTTACTGTTCCCTGCAGAGCTCCAGGAAAGCAGTTTCCAAGCTGCACTTGTTGAAAGCACTTATATCACACGTCACTTCTAGGAAAAGCATTATATGGTCTTAAGCAGATCAGTGTAGATAAATGGATACTTGACTTCTTGCTCCGGGATCACACATGAGAAAACTTAAAATTAATTCAAAATAAAGTCATTTATAATCTTAGTTTTATTAAAATTCTGAATATGTATGTTTAAATACTGTACATAGTAGAAATCAAATTTAAAATACATGAATTGTTTTATTATTCATTTTTATAATATTTTACTATTATGATCATGATTATGATATTAGAATTTTTATTTCTATGTGTGGTAATAATAACATTAAAAATATTAAGTACAAAAGGCCCTTTTCTTACTTAAACTTTGCATGTCCTCCTTGACCCAGTTTGACTGTTCACTGGGATTATTTTTCATACAGTTTCATAAATCGGATTATTCTATTACCAGCACAGGCAAGGTATTTCATTTTAATGATTAGATTTACAATACCTAATTTCATACAAGGGGCATAAAAAAAAAATCACCTCTTTCAAAATGTCTCCATTTTTGTTGCTTAATACATCAGAAAAATGTAATATCAACAGTTCGAAAAAATAAATAATTAAAATAACTGAAATGGTTAAAAAAAATCAACCCCTCCGAATAAATTTCACACACATGCTTCCTCCTTTGATCACATCTAATTATTCTGATTAGTTCAGCATATATATATTTTTTCTTTCCAGTGCTTTGAAATGTAACTGAAGCCAACAATCAAGTATGGGTGGCAAGGAAGTGCCAAAGCTGTTAAACGAGGCTCCCAAGCGGTGTATGGCAACTTTAGAGAGGTTACTGATCTTGTTTTGTGAAAGAATGGTCATTGTATGCACAGGAAAACAATATTACAAATGCTCAACAAATGTGGCTTGCATGTAAGGGGCAGGGTTAGATCCATGAAATCTTTTAGGTGAGCCCAAGGGCCAAACTAGCCAAAATAAGGTGGGCCTTCTGACAAAAGACAATAAAAGTGAAAGGTCTGAGAAGTTTTGAATAAAACAACAAGTAAAAAATGAGGTAAACTCACTGTAACAGTATCACAAATAATGAAATTAAAACAGAGTAAAATGAATAAGGAAAATCTCTTCATAATGACTACGATGAAAATAAGAGATAAGACATTTCGGACAACAAAACAAATTATGGAAATAAAATAACAATTAATTTTTAATCTTGCCTCAGGGTATTATTTTTTCCCTAAATTTAATTGAGGAAAAAACATAATAACGAGGAGACAAAATTAAAAATTAGTAAAAATATTTTTAAATTGAGTGAGTGAGTTATTGTGGGGCAGTGGTCATCTAGTGGTATAGGGCACTGGATCGCTGATCCTAAGGTTGGGGGTTCGAGTCCCACTCTCCACAAGGTTGTCACTGTCCCCCCAGTGCAGCTAACTGGAGGTCCAGAATGGAATATGCCTCATCGATCTGGATTGGTGCCTCTCCTACATCACTATCATGGCTTGATACCATACAAAGAAGAGTTATCAAAATAATAGAATCTAACCCAGGTGACCCGGATTCAATGCAAATTCAGACTCTGGAACAACGTAAAAATGTGGGAGCACTAACAGTGCTCCACTGTATGTACTACAAAGGCGGGCCATGTCCCTCACTGTCTATGGTGAGAGATTCATGTAAAAGAACCATTGCTGACTTTCATAAAGTGTAGCTGCAAAGACGTCAGCGTGTTTCTGTCCCTTGTTAAAAAGGGTTGTGTCAGGAAGGGCATCCGACGTAAAAACCTCTGCCAAATCAAACGTGCGAATTATTCGCTGTGGCGACTCCTGAGAACGGGAAAAAGCCGAAAAGGAAATCTCATCTCTCTCTCTCTGAGTAAGTGAGTTATTGTTTAACGCCGCTTGAGCAGTATTACAGCCATATATTTAAATTGAATATGAAACAAGAGTGATGTCGGATGAATCACTGTGTTTTCACGGTCTCAGACAATAGCATATCAAATTATAGGTGTTAGGTGTTCACTTTAAAATTGTAGTGATTCCATAACAAGTAACGGAATAGAAAACAAAACAATTAAAACCTTTTTGATAACTGTATAGTAATTGAAATGAAACTTTGCAGTACTTTAGCTACTTTAAGTAAAATGTATTTTAATTCTTTTGGCCTTCGGCTATACAGAGAAATACTAATTTTAAACATGGAGCAGAACCTTTGGACTATGAAAATTTTTATTTTACCTGTATCTGGCATTTACAAAGCTTAATTTCTGTATTCCTGGAGATTCAAGAGTTTCCAGCAATGACACCAGGCTTGTGTATTTGGAAACTGAGATATTTTTTCTTTGCCAGCCAGTATGCAAGCCACAGGCGGCACGGTGGCGTAGTGGTTAGCACGTCCGCCTCACAGCAAGAAGACCTGGGTTCGATTCCCGGCCTGGGCGTTTCTGTGTGGAGTTTGCATGTTCTCCCCGTGCTTGTGCGGGTTTCCTCCGGGTGCTCCGGTTTCCTCCCGCAATCCAAAGACGTGCACTGTAGGTTAATTGGCTGTTCTAAATTGACCGTAGATTCTCTCCTGCAGCGGCACTGGAACCCAGTCGTATCGGCACTTGCCCTTCCATTGGATCCTTCCGGTGGCGCCGAGACAGGGGACTTGCTGCCTGGGTAACAGCCTGTCCCTCATTACTCCCTACCCGGGCTCTGCGCACTGGGGAGTATCACCAGCCGGGATACCAGCCAGAGCGCAGCCATAGTCCTTCGGGACTGACGGAGGCCTACCATACCATACCATGCAAGCCACATTCCAGTGATGGCGTCTTCCTCAGCCATTGACACAGCATTTTTTTGTTACTTCTGCCATCCGGTTTCTCATTTCAATCTTTTCCAAAATAGCAGCATGTTCCGCTTTCAGCAAAAAAAAAAAAAAAAAAAAAATGTAAGTTTGGCTTGCGCCAAGTTGCTGTAGTAAACAAAATGCCAACTCATTTATAACCGGAAGCGGAAACGATTTCTTACAACGAACATCATTGGACAATAAGAACACTACCAACCAATCAGAGGGGCGCTCACAAACCCGGTTTAATTTTTCGATAAGGAACTACTAAAATTCACCTATTGATTTTTTATATGTTCGTTTACCATTTCGGCTAATTTGTAATCGTTGACAACGCTAAAACTATCTTTAAACTACAACACTATTTTTTCTTTAAGAGAAGCCCACAATATAATTTGACATGTGATCAAAGGCCCTTGCAGTGAAAATGAGATTGCATCCGGTAAAAAATTAATGCGGCAATGCCGCATGAACGCGTCTTAAATTTAACCCTGAATGCGTTGAAAAAAAATGGAGACAAAAATGGAGCCTCAAATAAGGCAAACTGCACCTTGAAGATTCTGAGGCCAAATACAAAAAAAGTGTTATGTTCAAATGAGACCGGAGAAAAGAATTTTACCACACTGCCAAATATATCTTGGAGAAAGCCAATCCTGCTTACCATCAATAGAACACAATGCTAGACAATAGCACACAATGCCTAGAGTAAAGCATGCTGGTAGTAGCAGCATCCTGTTGGTGGGGTGTGCCACCACTTTTTCAAGATGAAAGGTAAAATAAATGGGACAAATCAGTGTCAAAATATTAACAACAAACAAACAAGCAAACAAAAAAGAACCTGCTGCCCTTTGCCAGAAACTGGTCAATAAGAAGAAAGCTCACTTTCCAACAGCACAAAGACACAAATTGACCATACTGTGACTAAATAAAAAAAATGCCTTTGAATATATATATATATATATATATATATATATATATATATATATATATATATATATATATATACATACACACACACACACATATATATATATATATATATATATATATATACACACACACACACATACACATACATTTGTATGACTGTATGTTTGCTTAGTGGTTTATTGTAATACCCAAGATTTAAAAGCCCGCCTTAAAAATTCTTGTGATATTTAATCATAACTCATATTTTTTTTATTTACATAGATGTTGAACAGATAATATCGATCATTCCACCGCTCATTATTTCTTCCATGATTTCTTACAGCCATCATATGAGCGAAGCAGAAGAAAACAGAAGCAAAAAATTAACATTTTATTCACGTTGTGTAAATACTTGATTTTCAGGGTAATGAAAGACGATTCTGATTATTTTTGTTTTTCATTGATTAAAGATTGTGTGTCTGACATGTCGCATTTTGTGGAACCCTGCATGATGCTATTGACGATAAATGATTTGAAAAAAAAAGTGAATAATTTTTTGTATGTATTCTCTGTCCTCATGTGATGGGGTGAAGTCGGTGCCAGTGGAAAGAAACTGCAGCACCTATTAAAACATTTTCGTGAATGCAGCGCTTACCCAGAAAGCTGCAGTTAGCTGCTCATCAGGCCGGTGCTTATCCCCGGTTTCCATAGCGTGACGCGACCAGGAGTCCAACTCCTCCTGGATGGGACGCTAGTCCATCGCTGGTTACCTTCCCAGTATATTTTACTGGTACCCATTCATACTGCTGGGTGAACAGGGGCACACTTGTGGTTGAGACCTTGCCCAGGGGTCTGAGCACAATGAGGGTCTCAGTGGGATTCCAACTCACAACCTCCCGATCATGAGCACATCACCCTAACCACTACGCCACCAGCCCCACACAGTATATATAATATGATCCTACTCTGTGGAATTTGGTGGTCGCGGGGGGATCTCGGTCCCAATTAACCGTGAAAAGTTCCCCTGTGGTGTGTGTGTGTGTGTGTGTGTGTTATTATACACACACACACACACACACACACACACACACACACACACACACACACACACACACACAAAACTAAGCATTAAACCTTTCAGCACAGCTTGCTTTTTGACCTGGTCTTTTCAGATTGTCTATCCTGACGTTATCTGGCTTTCCACCTGGCACTGAGAAACAAGTGGCATATTGTTTGAGTCCTTGTTAAAAGACTCCAAAGGAATGTAATACACATGCAACAATGTGAATGGCTGGTTAATGGTTAGAAGATCCTGGGAGTTTCATTGAGCCAAGTAAATACCTGCGCAGCAAACAACTTCAACAATCTACTGCATACACAGAGAGCGCATATCACCAAAATCACGCATAAAGAGCGGCTGCCAAAAATGACATGAAATGCAATCTGCAATATTTCTGATTTCATTGCAATGATTGAATATGTTCATTTGTAACTGCTTAATCCTAGTTATTTTTGCGAGGAGGCTTCCGCCCATCCCAGCTAACTCCAGGTGAAGGTAGAGTACAACCTGGACAGCTCGCCGGGCCATCGCAGGTCGGAAACACACTGACGGCTTTGCAGCTACTCTTCTCAAAAGTCAGCAATGGTTCTTTTACATGAACCTCAGGACTCGAACCCCCAACCTTAAGATCAGTGATCCAGCACCTTCACCACCAGGCCATCACTGTCCTGATTAAATATGGACAATACCAAATAATTAAATTAAAAAAACAAACAAATTAATTATGAAAAAAATATTAAAAAATATTCTCTGCAGGTGAAATAGAAAACTTTCTGTGGAGAGTTACTCATTAAAGTCAGAGTGTAGGTACAACCGAAATGTCACACCTTAGTAAAAGAAAATTGACTGTGTGCATGTAATAATAAAGCAGTGAGGATTTAAGGTCATAATCATGCCGTAACGATTACATCACATATATGACTGCCGTGTGAGCCAACTCTTAATCCTCGCCAATCCTTTTATGGCACATGTGACAAAATAATATCATTAGATTGAAGCCATGCAGTGAGTTCCAACCATAAAACTCATTAATTAAATTGTGGTTACTTGTAGTTTCACACACACACACACACACACACACACAACACCTACGTATTTCCTTTCCATCCAAAGTGCATCCGCAACATCTGTCACCTCACTGTTTAAATACAATTTCCACTACTGCGTTGACGGCCCAACAGAGGATAAAAGTTAAACAATAGCGGTTAGGCAACTGTTAGAAATTAGACACAAATAAATCACAATTCTTATTCATAGTCTCCAGCACCTGCACATCTGACATCTCGTTTTAAGTAGGCATCAATAAAGAAGAACATGTGTTCTAATATGATTTTCCTTAACCAACACATCCACATTAGTGCATTATGTGGGGCAGTGGGCAGGTCTTTTGGACCTATGATGGGGTTCCCAGCCATCACAAGTCTCCACTGTCGTGTGTGCATGTCACAAGACAGTCATTAAGAGTAGGACCTGTCTACCTACACATGTGAAGACTGGGTCCAGCAGATTGTGTGGAAGAAACCACTAAATTGGTTCAACGGACAAGAAGGCGGACCCAGCAAAGCATCATGGAGCACAATCAGGGCACCGTGAGACGCACAGGACACTGCTGGTCATCCACTGCATCCTAACCTATCTCTAGCCATCTAGACTATGTCGACCCACGGTACTCAGATACACCGGGACGGTAGAGTGAGGCTGATCTGCACAACTCTCCATCACTTAAATCCAAGTTCAGCGCAAGTAATGTCTGACTTCACCCATAGCGCAGATCATCGATCCGATATGAACTCGTGGTCATCATCGACCTCGAAGGATAAACAACAACAACATGCATTGTGGTCACACTTCGACATGACTGAAGAATAATGCAATACAAAGCAATCATGCATGATTGGGTCTGCCATCTAGAAATGTAGTTTTCTATTCACTGATTCATTAACCTTTGCTGCCTTGTGGGATATTTAACAAATTTAATTTATTTTCTAGCTAACATTTTAGCCAGTTTAAAAAAAAAAAAATATATATATATATATATATATATATATATATATATTGTTCTGGGGGAAAAAAATCTAGAGCACATATTTATACAGGGAAGTACAAAATGGGGGATGGAAGCACCTGTGTTTGTCTTTTGAAAATCAGGGGACACCAGCAGCATCCTGTTGCACACTTCCTGCCAACAAGTGTAGATATTTCCATGGCAGTACCAGAACAAAAATAGAGATTTGAGGCTGACGTAGAGGAATTTTGTTTATGTGGGGAATAACAGTTTTGTGAAAATTTACAAAGAAACCACAGCACATAGTAAGAGTTTGTATTTTGTTGATAGGTTCCTGTCCTTATTTATAAAACTATAGAATAATCTATTCCTGTTGTGACCCTACGCCTGACGTTCATTCCTAACATAAACAGTCTGCATGCTCAGTGCAATACACAGAAATCTCGTTGCATGCTTCTCCACCCAGCATTGTGTTTGACCACTAAGCAGAAATAACTAAAGCCATTCCGATGGTAATCAGTGTATTTACTATCTTAGGGAACAATCTTTTACAAGACGTGACACGTACATTAGGAATACTAATCCCTTTGGTTAGCCAGATAACGCCTCCATTGATTTTTACAGGTTTACCATAAAAAGATCAGTTCCACCACAGTTTTTTTTAATATAATCACTAGTGCGTTACAACAAACTTGTGCAAATGTCAGGCCATCCAATGGGGTGCTGTCAGGCAAAATGTTTACAAAATAATGAAACTGATTAAAAAACCCACAGCAAATGCTAAAAAAAATTAATAAGATCAACCTGTGGTATAACTACTGTTCAAAAATTCATCAGTATATTTCTCTGCAGATTAATAAATAAATTAGTTGGGATTTGAAACTCAGCGGCCTTAAATAGGTTATATTTGTGTGTGTGTGTGTGAGAAAGTTGTTCTCTAAGGTACATTTCCCCCAACATTAATCCATAACACTAATTTATTCATCATTCATTTTCTGTAACTGCTTTATCCTAATTAGGGTCGCGGGGTGGCTGGTGCCCATCCAAGCTGACTTCGAGTGAGGGCATAGTACACCATGGACAGCTCAGCAGGTCATCGCAGGAGAGAAAACACACTGATGGCGGTTCAGCTACTCTTTTCGAAAGTCAGCAATGGTTCTTTTACATGAACCTCACACCATAGACAGCGGCAGACATGGCCGGCCTTTGATAACCCAGTTAGATGCAATGGGGTGCCAGTAGTGACAACCCGGTGATAGTGGGGCTTGAACCCCCAATCTTAGGATCAGTGATCCGGCACCTTTACCACCAGTCCACTACTGCCCCACACTAATTTATTTTTAGGACCAAAAGTAATGTTTAGAAAGGTAATATTTTTTGCTTAGGCAGTCGTGCATAAGTAATAAAATAAACATCCATTCACAAAAATGTTCTATAAAAGCACGCTCAAGACTTTTAGAAATGAATTGAACCGCATTACAACATACAGACAGGTTTTCAATAGGAATTTTATTCATTCATTCATTTTCTGGTCAGGGTAAACGTAATTCCAATTAGGATCGCGGGGAGGCTAACCCATATGAGCTCAAGTCTGGGCAAGAGTAGAGTACATCCTGGACGGGTCACCAGACCATCGCAGGGCCTACAGGAATTTGTTATTTTAATTTGGTAATTTGTTTGAATCATTTTTGCCCTCCCATGGATCCACCACCCGTGGGAGGAGTTTTAGGGGTCGGGTGCAGTGTGGCACCCAAAGGCATGGGTTCTGTCGGACCGATCCTCGGCTACATACTCTGACCCTCGGGACGTGGAATGTCACCTCTCTGGTGGGAAAGGAGCCTGATTTGGTGCGTGAGGTGGAGAGATACCGACTAGATATAGTCGGGCTCACCTCAACGCATAGCTTGGGCTCTGGAACCATCCATCTCGAAAGAGGCTGGACCTTCTTCTATTCTGGAGTTGCTCATGGGGAGAGGCAGCGAGCCGGTGTGGGTATTCTTGTTGCCCCCCGTCTCGGTGCCCAAATGCTGGGGTTCTCCCCGGTTGACGAAAGGGTAGCTTCCCTCTGTCTTCGGGTGGGGGGATGAGTCCTGACTGTTATTTGTGCTTATACACCAAATGACAGTTCAGAGTACCCACCCTTTTTGGAGTCTTTGGGGGGGGGTGTTGGAAAACGCTCCCTCGGGAGACTCTTTCGTTGTCTTGGGAGACTTCAACGCCCATGTGGGCAATGATAGGGTGACCTGGAAGGGTGTGATCGGTAGGTTCAGCCTCTCCAGTCTGAATCCGAATGGTGTTTCGTTGTTGGACTTCTGTGCTCATCATAGTTTGTCTATCATGAACACCATGTTCGAACATAAGGGTGTCCATAAGTGCACTTGGCACCAGGACACCCTAGGTCGCAGTTCGATGAGTGACTTTGTAGTCGTGTCATCGGACTTGCGACCATATGTTCTGGACACTCGGGTGAAGAGAGGAGCTGAGCTGTCTACCGATCACTACCTGGTGGTGAGTTGGCTTCGGTGGTGTGGGAGGTTGCCTTCCAGACCTGGCAGGCCCAAGCGTGTAATCAGGGTCTGCTGGGAACGTTTGGCAGAGTCCCCTGTCCGAGAGGCCTTTAACTCCCACCTCCGGCAGAGCTACAACCACGTTCCGGAGGAGGTGGGGGACATGGAATCCAAATGGGCCATGTTTTGTGCCTCCATTGCTGAAGCGGCAGCCCATAGCTGTGGCCGTAAGGTCGCCGGTGCTTGTCGTAGCGGTAATCCCCGAACCCGGTGGTGGACACCTGCGGTGAAGGGGGCTGTCCAGCTGAAGAAGGAGGCCTATCGGGTTTTGTTAGCCTGTGGGACTCCTGAGGCAGCAAACGGGTACCGGCAGGCCAAACGTGCTGCAGCCGAGGCTGTCGCAGATGCAAAATCTCGGGCGTGGGAGGAGTTCAGTGAGGGCCTGGAGAGTGATTATCGGTTGGCCTCAAAAAGGTTCTGGGCCACCATCTGACGCCTTAGGAAGGGGACGCAGTTCTTCACAAACACTGTTTACAGTGAAGGTGGGGAGCTGCTTACCTTGACTAGGGATGTTGTCGAGAGGTGGAGGGAATACTTTGAGGACCTCCTCAATCCCACCAACATGCCCTCCGTGGAGGAGGAAGACCCTGGGGGTTCGGGTGAGGGTCCGCCCATCACTGGAGTGGAGGTCACTGAGGTTGTCAAAAAGCTCCTCGGTGGTCGAGGTCCGGGGTTGGACGAGATCCGCCTGGAATATCTCAGGGCTCTGGATGTTGTAGGACTGTCTTGGTTGACACATCTCTGCAACACCACGTGGTCATCAGGGGCTGTACCTCTGGATTGGCAAACTGGGGTGGTGGTCCCAATTTTTAAGAAGGGGGACCGGAGGGTGTGTTCCAATTATCGGGGAATTACACTCCACAGCCTACCTGGGAAAGTCTATGCAGGGGTACTAGATAGGAGGATCCGACCGATAGTCGAACCTCGGATTCAGGAGGAACAATGTGGTTTTCGTCCTGGCTGCAGCACTCTTGACCAACTCTATATGCTCCGCAGGATTTTGGAGGGGCATGGGAGTTTGCCCAATCTGTCCACATGTGCTTTGTGGATTTGGAGAAGGCTTTCGACTGTGTCCCTCGAACGATCTTGTGGGGCGTGCTCCGAGAGTAGGCGTTCCGGATCCGTTGTTACGAGCTATTTGGTCGCTGTATCACCGGAGCCAGAGTTTGGTCCGTATTGGTAACAGCAGGTTGGATTCGTTTCCAGTGGGAGTTGGAGTCTGCCAAGGCTGTCCTTTGTCACTGAGTCTGTTCATAATTTTTATGGACAGAATTTCTAGGCGCAGTCGAGGCGATGAGGGGTTCTGGTTTGGTGGCCATCGGATATCGTCTCTGCTTTTTGCGGATGATGTTGTCCTTTTGGCTTCATCAAGTCGGGCCCTCCAGCTCTCATTGGAGCGATTCGCAGCTGAATGCGAAGCAGCCGGGATGAAGATCAGTACCTCCAAGTCCAAGCCCATGGTTCTCAGTCGGACAATGGTGGAATGCACCCTCCGGGTCGAGAATGAGGTCCTGCCCCAAGTGGAGGAGTTTAAGTATCTTGAGGTCTTGTTTACTAGTGAGGGAAAAATGGAGCGAGAGATCGACAGACGGATCGCTGCAGCCTCTGCTGTTAAGTGGTGCCTGTACCGGTCCGTCGTGGTGAAGAAGTAGCTGAGCCGCAAGGCGAAGCTCTCAATTTACCAGTCAATCTACGTTCCAACCCTCACCTATGGCCACGAGCTTTGGCTAATGACCGAAAGAACAAGATCACGGATACAAGCGGCTGAAATGAACTTCCTTCGCCGGGTGGCGGGGTTCTCCCTTAGAGATAAGGTGAGAAGCTCCGCCATCCAGGGAGAGCTCGGAGTAGATCCGCTGCTCCTCCGCATTGAGAGGGGCCAGTTGAGGTGGCTCGGGCATCTGGTCAGAATGCCCCCCGGACGCCTCCCTGGTGTGGTGTTTTGGGCATGTCCAACTGGGAAGAGACCCCGGGGTCGACCTAGAACACGCTGGAGGGACTATGTCTCTCGGCTTGTCTGGGACCGCCTCGGTGCCCCCCCGGGAGAGTTGGAGGAAGTGGCTCGGGAGAGGGACGTCTGGACCTCTTTGCTTAGGTTTCTGCCCCCGTGACCCGACCCTGGACTAAGCGGAAGATGATGATGATGATGATGATGATAAATTTGGTAATTTGTTAAAGCTTGTAATATGGTACTGATCATGATTGCCATTTGCTCTGATCAAATTCTGCTGTTGCATTGACGGAAATGAGAACATTAGCACACATCGATAAACATTGTTATACATAAGAGAACATTGAAAGAAGCTATTGTTTCGGAGAAGACTGAAATATTTTTGGGAGTCTAAAATTTGGTGTTAGAAACAGGGGGGAAAAAAAGACTAACATCACAACCAGTGTTCCCATTAGGCTAAACTGGCACAACAAAATTATTTTAGATTGGTGCAAGGAATTATTGGCACCATGCCAGTAATTTTTTTCCCGTGGTTGCTTTGTTTCAAGTTCCACAATCTACAACTTGTTCGTAAATAATATTAAACAAGCTGTCAAAATGTTCAGCATCACAAATGAAATTTCGGGGCAGATTGGTTCCGTACCACTGAGGTCCAACTCCCGTATTTTTCGGACCATAAGGCGCACATAAAAGCCTTCAATCTTCAAAAAAGCTGGCGTGCGCCTTACAAACCGTAAGCCTTGTGTGTGGATGCAGTGCAGCCTCGGCTCCATCTCACTGACACCATCAAAACCCAAGTAAAGCAAACTAATTCAGAGCTTACTGTCATTCCGGTGGATTAACCAAAGAACTTCAACCGCTAGATACTGGTGTCAACAGGTCGTAAGTTCGAGGGATCCAGGCTTTATGTCCAAATACCGAGATAAAGCACGCTAAAGGTGTCCTTGAATTTAAAGTTGCACTGATACAGCTACTGTTCTGTAATGAAGACAATACCAATGCGCTGCCTCTTTAAGGAGGCATGGCTGAAAGAAGGTCACGACCCAGGAAGACTTCTAATCTCCGGCTCTATTGATCTGACTCCATGTGCGAGGAAATAATAGACAATAAAATATAATAATAAAAAATAATAGTGGGATCCGGGCTTCATGTCCAACTTACACAACTGTTAAACTCAGACACTGAAGATGAATAATTTGACGGATTTTTAAAGAGAAATGAACTGAAAAAGTGTGTTTAGTGTTTTATATTGTTACATCTGAACAATGTTGAGAGTTATTGTGAATGAGTTAAATCAAATTTGACTTATCTGACTTTTTTCGCTTGGTGCACCTTATAATCCGGTGCACCTTGTGTGTGGCTGGGGGCCATTCAAGCGTCGTTCTTTGGTGTCGCGCCTTATAATCTGATGCGCCTTATGGTCGTGGGAATATGGTATGTTGTATGCACAATGAATACATTTTATGAATGTTTCTCTGAACGTTTAGACTAAAATGGTCCGTTTTTTTTTTTTTTTTTTTTTGACCAAAACAAAGCGTGATACATCAACAGAATGTAGCCAGAATGCTGAGAAGGAAAGCGCTAGCAGTAGTAATGTTTCCGCTGAAACTGAATGTGACGGCGTCAGAGATTATCATAACATTATAACACCTGGAGAAGCTTCAAGAAGAGAAGAAACATGCAGGCATCAGCAACGCTGCCAGTGATTCTGTTTCGGAAGACGATTTTTATTACTGATTTGATGTTGATATAAGAACTTGTTGTTTTCACGAGGTAAATGATAAATTGTAAGCAACCTACAAACTATGAATTAAAGTTAAAACCACTGAAATTCTGTCAGTACACACACAAATTCTTCTTTTTTTTTCTATTTTTTTAGATCAACACTTTTGTCTCCAGATGGCCCCAAATTACATATGTCAATTGCAAGTTTTGAAAAATTTTATGGGGAAGGCCCCCCAGACCTACCACCAGTGTATCCCCTCCCAGACCCTCTCTGTATGTTTTGCACCTTGGGTCTTTGCAGCCAATGCCTCTATTGTCTGAATCATCTACACACAGTGTTGACCCAAACTCAACTTTCCTTAGTGAGAACACTGATCAGAACAGATCGGTAAAGTATCAGTGTCAACTGATATCAGGTATCTGTGTCAACATTTGGTAAAAATCAGGAGGCATTCACATTTCTAGTAAATTCTTGTGTTTGTTTTTTATATAATATCTGAGCCACATCAAAACACTATCGGTACATATAAAACTGACACCAGGATAGATCGTAATAACAGTCACATCAGTTAACAATCGTAGAACATCAGCATTTACCAAAACAGAATTATCTGAAAGTTCAGACTACCATCGGAAATGATGTTCTGAAATGGGGATATTATCAATGCTGTGTGAGCGCACCTAAAAAGTGGACATGAGAAGCACATGCCTCAGGCTTTTGGTGATAGTGATTGGAGTCTGCTAATACTGAGCATGGCTGCTACAGCAGATAGTTTCCTGTGATGGACGTGGACTGCTTCAGATGTGACACATTTTCCAGCTTCTCTTCAAGTAGTTTCATCACCATGGTATCATGGAAACTTATGGAAATCATGAAAAACCATGATCACTCCCAAAGGTTTTATTTTAAATATTTTATGCTGTAATCATCCAAATATACATAGTCCTAATTCATCATTATTTTAATAAAATAGCTATTAAAACCTCAATAAGTACATTCCTTTTTCCCTGGGAGCAGATTGAAATTTAGGAATAATCAGTGATGAGTATAAAGATGACATTGAGGATAATGGTGATATCAACGATGGGATCACAGCAATAAAAAATGCTTTAAAACGACTCTACAGGTTTTTGGAAGGGACATGGCAGTTCGCCCAATCTGTCCACATGTGTTTTGTGGATTTAGAGGCGGTTTTGACCGTGTTCCTTAGGCTTTCCTGTGGGGTGTTCTCCGGGAGAACGGAATCCCGGACCCATTCCTTGGGCCGATAAGTCGCTATCCCACCGGAGCCAGAGCTTGGTCTGCATTAGTAACAACAGGTCAGATTCGTTTCCAGTGAGGACTGGAGTCTGTGAAGTCTGTCCTTTTTCACCGATTCTGTTCATAATTTTTATGAACAGAATTTTAAGGTGCAGCCGTGGCGTTCAGGGGTTCTGGTTTGGTGGCCACAGCATCTCATGTCTGCTGGATACGGATGATGTTGTCCTTTTGGTTCCACCAAGCCAGGACCTCCAGTTCTCATTGGAGCGATTCACAGTCAAGTGTGAAGCGGCTGGGATGAGGATCAGCACCTTCAAGTCCGAGGTCATGGTTTTCAGCCTAAAAAAGTGGAATGCACCCTCCCACACTGCAACCTCCACTGTAAAGCGGAGCTTGTACCTGTGAAGCGGAAGCTGAGCCGCAAGGCAAAGCTGTCAATTTAACAGTCAATCTACGGTCCAAACCTTACCTATGGTCACGAGATTTGGGTAGTGACCAAAAGAACAAGATCAAGGATACAACGGCTGAAATAAGCTTCCTTTAAAGGGAGATGGGGTTCTCCGTTACAGATAGGGTGAGATGCTCAGCCTTCTGGGAGGAATTCAGAGTAGAGCCTCTGCTCCTCCACGTTGAGAGGAGCCAGTTCAGCTGGCTCAGGTGGGGTACACCCTGGACAGCTCGGCAGGCCATCGCAGGGCCAAGCATAATGTAAAGCATATTTTATGTATTTTTTGATTATATACTATGTGTAGACATTGGTGGCCTGGTGGTAATGGTGCTGAATCGCTGATCCTAAGGTTGGGGGTTCAAGCCTCACTCTCCACAGGTTGTCACTGTCCTCCCAGTGCAACTAACTGGGCTATCAAAGGCTGGCCATCTCCCTCATCGTCCATGGTGAGAGGTTCACGTAAAATAACCATTGCTGACTTTCAACAACAATAGCTGCAAAGACGTCAGCATGTTTCCGCCCTGTGATGGCCTGACGAGCTGTCCAGGGTGCACTTTGCGCTCGCCCAGAGTCGACTGGGAAGGGTGCCAGCTTCCCCGCGACCCTGTGGTTTTAAGTGGTTACAGAACATGAATGAATGGATGAATACTACAAATGCTCCCTAACTTATGTTTTAGTTAGGTTCCGGACATCTGAACATAAGGTGAAAAAAAACGTAAGTTACTGTACATTCCGGTGACGTATGACGTTCATACTGTACTATACATCCATAAATACCATTACCGTATCTCATGAAACACCCCTAAATTAATTATTATAAACATAACATTGTAAAATAATATCAAATATATCAAATAATATCAACATTAATTTCAAATAAATTAAATTCAAGCAAAATAATTTCAAATAGATAAATTTTAATCAAATTCCCTCGTCAAATATAACCTTTAACATGCTTTGTGATGCGATATTTCTGCTCGAAAATGGTTCCGATGGTCGAAGGAGCCATTTGGAGGAAACGTGCAACATTCACGTGTTTTTCACCAGCATCAATTTTCTTGATAATAGCCATCTTTGTTTCTAACGAGATAGCTTGCCGCTTTTTATGATTAGCACTATCACTAGTATTACTTCTGACCAACCATATTTGCTTCATCTTAACACAAGGGTAATACAAAATGAACTGAGAAGAAGGAGGGGTACGTTCAGTCTGTCATTTGTAAACAATGGATGCAGCGTCATTACGTGATTAGGTCAGCGTACTACGTAGATACGTCTCGTACTACAGAGAGCACGCTAAACTCAAAATTTGATGTCATTTATTTATTTTTTAAAACGTAAAATTGAAAAATACGTAAAACGAATGAATGTAAGTCGGGGAGCGTCTGTATATGTAGAATCATAATACAGCAATAAAAAGAGAACTTCTGAGAACACACAATTTTTATCATATATTTAAAGTGTGCATTATGTAAATAATGTGTATGACAAGGGTATGACTTTCATGAACAAATGTAAACAAAACAAAAAAATTAAAAACTTCCAATTTTCCAGTAAGCAGTACCTTCCCAAGTATTCTCAGCACTTGCAATACTTTCCTATTTATTCATGGTTGGTAATCTTTGGACTTTGAAATATTTAAGACCCCACTGATACTAATACACTACTAAGAGAATGGTGAAGAAATACATGGCTTTCATGTGTGAAGTGAGTTTGCGAACATTGCTCGACTGAATGCATAAATGACAAGGTTTTGGTTCCAGTTTTGACTGGAAATACATCAACAAGAAACACTTTTCCTGTCTTTTGTGAGCCTTATCTCAAAAGGATGAGGGATTCAGAGAGAAGCAACACGTTTGTTGATCTTAACATGGAACATCTTCAGCAGATAGTCATCTTCAGGGAAGACAAAACAATCAGAATGGAGTGAGTTCACGGTGCGGAATGCTTGGAGTTAGGAAACCTGTGATAAATACTCTTCAGATTAACAATTTGTCCAAGGGGCTCACTTATTTAATTAGATAACACAACAAAGGGTTTAGGCGGTCGCAACAATAATATGGTATCAATTAACAAATGTGTAACTTATAAAATAACTGCTGATGCTCAATGGCACACATGGAGGACATCCGGATGTTTTATATAGTGTTTATAATAACCACATATGGCAAAGCTGTCATTATTGTCATTTATTTTAAACCCTAGCTGGGGTGAAGATCTGCTTTTCAAAGCCATTTTCGCATGCTGTTGAATAAAATGACCCATTATAAACAACACAGTCTTCAAAAAACGACATTAAATAGCAGGCGGCGAGAGATCAGTTTCCTCTGATCCACGTTCCCTGTTAACACTTTAGATAATTACAGCATGTGTTGCTTTCAACAAGGCTGTGCTGTACTATAAAACTATAAACTTTTTGGTAAAGTTTTGGAATGCAAATACGTTGCTGGTACACATATAAATTCAAGATATGCACAACTATAACTCAAGAACTGCTAGAGATATTACAGTCAAATTTTCAAGACAGTAACTTGAAACCAAAGGGTGAAATATTTTGATTAAAAATAACTGCAGTTCAAGTTTGATTGCCACAAAATGGCTGATAGCAGCTGGTGAGTGATTGGAAGCCTCTCGTTAATATTCTATATAATAAAGTACTTAGTGCAGCTGTCAGGCAAATCACAGGTTTACATTATTGTCTTGTTCGAATATGTACTCTTTTCTAATATCATAATAGAGACAGGTACATGCACACAGAGAAAGAGACTAATGAAAAAATGTGGAAGTTTATCATGGTGTAGCTGTTGATGAAGAGAATTTATTACCTTTTTTGTGAGCAGTACGGACGGTAGCGATGTGCCAATTTTTGTTCTGTAGGAAATTGTGTGTGTTTGTCCACAGTCCATGAGTGCATACTCAGTTCTAGTGAGTTATTACCTTTTTACCTATACTGTATTGTTCACGTTATTATTACGAGACATCTTCAAATTAGAAAGGGCATGTGAGAGATAAGTTGTTAAAATAAATTTTTTTTCCGATAATGACATAGTAACTAATGTCATGATAGTAGTACAGTGGTACATGTACCTCACTTTACAAAATGAATCCGTTCCAGAGCCTTTTTCGTAACCTGCATTTTTCGTAAGTTGAACCGCATTTTACATGTAAAACGCGTGATTCGTTCCAAGGCTCCCTATACTACCCCAGAAACCCTTTAAAAATTACAAAAGTACATCAATTTTGTATGAAATTTGTGTTAAAATTAAAAAAAATATATTTTCTCTCGAACCCCTCATGCGACGCTTTAAAGTCCAGGGGTTGCTGGTCTGAAGAACCCTCACCCCAACCCTCTTTCACGAGGTCCTTAAATATGGTGGTTGCTTTTTCCGAAATAATTGCCCCAGTCACTGTATCTCCGCTTTTAAGACCTCCTTCTGCTTCAATATCGTCCAGATTGTAGAGGGATTTCGGCCATACTCCTTTGCGATTTCACTCAGCCCTATCCCACTTTCGTATTTTTTATCAGCTCCTGTTTTACTTTTATTGATAACGGAGCCCACTTCTTCTTTTCAGTCTCACCGGGAATCACTTTTTGGGGCTCATGCTTAATCACGAAAAATAATGCTGCAATAAGCACGCTCAAAAAAACTCACGAAACTCACAAACAAACAGTGCAACTCTCCTTCACACGTGTGTCAACAACACGAAAAGCATTATGGGTACAGTATTGTATTATGGAGGTTCAGCTCCCTCCTAGCCAATGGGAGGCCAGTGGAGCGGGGTGTTGGGAGACAACCAATGGGAAAGCAACTCACACATTGTTTGAATATTTGAATGGCATGTTTGAATTTTTAAGATGGCGCTTTCGTAACGTGAACTTGTTTCGTATCCAGAGACAAAAATGTTGGAAAATGCGTTTCGTAACCTGAATTTTTCATTTGGTAAGACTTTCGTAAAGTGAGGTACCACTGCAATATTATTAGTAGTAATAGTTTAAACATGTCATTCAGGTAACATAATGTGACCTACGTAAGTTAGTCAGTGAACGCGTGTGTCGCCACACCAATCATTTATCATTTTAAGGTAACGTTATGCTATATATCATCACGACAAGGTCTTCAGTCACATGAATGTTTCTTGGTAACATAGCTAAAGAGGAAACAACCAATAAAGCACAAGTGATAACAGAAACTAACTTGCTTTTGCAATAATCAACCTAAATATTAATCAACAAAATTATGTTTTTTGCTGTGGTGCAACAGGTCATAAAACATATTGCAATGATGTTACTATTCATTTATTCATTTTCTGAGCTGCTTTTTCCCATTTATGGTCACGAGGAGGCCGGCCCCTATCTTAGCGAACTCTGGGCGCAGGTGAGGTACACCCTGGACAGCTCACCAGGCCATCGCAGGGCCAACACTCACTCACACAATCATTCACGGCCTGGCAAGCTGTCCAGGATGTGCTCCACAAAGAGTCCAGGGTCAACTAAACTGGGTGGCAGCCTTCCCACGAGCCTAATTAGGATTAAGTCCAGAAAATGGATGGATGGATGATGTGATAATAATAATAATAATAATAATAATAATAATAATAATAACAGGTGGCACGTCTGCCTCAAAACAAGAAGGCCTGGGTTCGATTCCCAGTTCATATTCTTTCTGTGTGGTTTGCATGTTCTCCCCATGCTTACGTGGGTTTCCTCCAGGTACTCTGGTTTCCTCCCACATTCCAAAAACATGCACAGTAGGCTAATTGGCTGTTCTGAATTGCCCCTTGGTGTGACTGTGAATGGTTGTGTGAGTGTTGGCCCTACGGTGGCCTGGTGAGGTCTCCAAGGTGTACCCTGCCCCTGCCCAACATCCGCTGAGATGGGTGCCAACCATACGGCTACTCTATTTAGGATTAAGCAGCTTAGAAAATGAATTAATAATCATATTCAATTTTGGAGTGATTCAAAGCACCATGTCTTTATTTTGTTCCTTATATAAGCTAAATCATTACTAATATTAGACAGCATGGTGTTGCAGGTCCAAAACAGGTTGTTCCTGTATCCATAGAGGTAAATAAAGTGTGCTTGCACTTAAAAAACCTTTCCACAGAAAATATCCTACATGTGTCTGAATGGCATTGATGTGCATACCACTAACGTTGAATTATCACCAGCAAGTCCATACAAAAACTGCAGATGTTCTTTCAATACAGACTCACTTCGACCTTAAAGATGTTTTTTTTTTAACTAAGACTAAAATAACAACCATAATTGTTTGACACTGTGAGGCAAAACTGAACGTCAAAACTGTACTTACTCTGTCAACATGGTACAAGTAATATTAATAATTATTTTGGACTTGATTTGACACTTTTATTGATTCAATACATTATGAAACTGTAAGTCTACATTTTTATGAGTTATTGCCAATATCAACAAATTCATAGTAATTTTTCAAGCCTCACATTTTATGAAAAGATAATGTACAAGTGTAGATTTTGGTACTGCCTGGTTGCTGAGCTCCCGATAACTCTGTTGATAAGTGTCCAAGCTTTGCTTTTCACCACCTTCACTGAAAGATTTCGGCTTTCATTTGTATAACCTACCTTGTTAGTTGAACAAGTTTATGTTCCGTTAAACATCTTGTTTCTGTATTTACTCCATGAACATTTATTTACTTGCAAGTCTGTCTGAATACTTGTGTTAGATTATAGGTTTTTTTATTCTGCACAAGTCTAAACAGTGGTGTATGAGCCTCTAAATTTTGAGTTTGGGTTTCGTTATTAAGTTTTTTTTTCAAATATGTTTCTTTGGTTTTTTTTTTCATTGCTGCCGTTCATCATGAAAGTCAGTGATATATAACGGCCAGTCAGTATTAATTCAGCAACATGGCAGCTTTATTGGGTTTCCAGCAGTGGGCACTTGTAGACACCAGATGGACACAAGACCCCCATCCAAGCCATATTCCATGACCAGGTGCAAATAAAAGAGAGAGAGAGAGAGAGAGAGAGAGAGAGAGAGAGAGAGAGAGAGAGAGAGAGAGAGAGAGAGTGTGAGTGAGTAAGTGAGTGAGTGAGTGAGTGAGTGAGCTGGTGTGAATTTCCCACAAAGCCTGAGTACTTCATTTAACTTCAACCCTTTAATGCCCGAATTATTTTTTGCAATAATCTAATCAAAATAACCAATATAATCAAATAATAAGCAATAATCTAATCAAAATAACCAATCAAAAATAACCAATCAAAAATAACCTAATCAAAAATGCCTAAGGAAACACCCCGAACACATTATTTCTTTCAGCAAAACTGTAATAACACTAATAAAAATAATAACATAATAATAACAAACAACACTCACAAAATCATGAACAACACAATCCTGCGCGCTCAGTGCTGTCTCACAGCTGACTCGTTGGCACGTGGGACCAAGCTGCGGCAATGCTACAACAAGTATAGAACACTTAAGCAGCACTGAGTACAATGCGTCTAGTAGTTATTAGCATTTTTTTGAAAGAGGACCATATGGTCCTGCTGGGTATTTAAGGGTTAATTGAGTTTTACACAATTTCAATATTACAGTTTGGCTTTGTTACATTTCCATTTGCCTCTGGACACCCCCCACCCCATACACACATCTAAACATAAACAGGGAGCACACACTGGGAGCAGGGAGCAGCCACATTCCGGAGAGCAGATGAGGGTAAGATGCCTTGCCCAAGGATGAAGTGCTGCTCACTCCTCCCAACTAATATATATTTTCCTGCCAGTTCAGGAATCAAAACGTCCCAAAACCGCTTCTCTCACCATTTGGCCACTCTTCTCAGTCCAGTTGGGTCACGGTTTGGGCAGTCGGACCAAAGGATTGTTACTGCCAGATCAATGAGCTGTCAGAATATAATGATGTAACACTACCAACCACTTGTTTGTGAAAGTCAGACAGTCTGGAATAGGTGTTAAAGTACAATTGTTTTTCAGAACCACTACATCATGAGGATGTCTGAGAAGTCATCCTGTACAGTATGGACTGAACACTTCAACAGCACCAAGCACCAGATGAACACCAGAATAACCTCCAAATAAAACAGATATTTCTTTACAAATATTTAAAATGTGGTTCAACAAGTTTTTTTTTTTTTTCTTAACACACACACACACACACACACACACTTCATAGCCAAGCACCTGCATCAGTGTGTGAACAGGAGGACTTGTAGGAGTAACTCGAACTTGAGCTTCCATACCATCTAATAACCCAATTCTGTCACTGGATCCTCTGAAGACATCTAAAACTCTCAGCTCCATCAGAACATCTTTATTTCTCTGTCACTTTATTGTTGTAGTCGATACAACTCTGTTTGTAAAACCTGGACGCGTCACAAAAAGAGTGAAGAGATGAATCATCACTTGTAAACATTACCTGCTCTTCAGCCTCGCTTTCAGAAAGTTCCGTCCAAATGGTGCCATGGTGGTTCGGGGGGAGGAGGAGGACGGGGGGGGGGGGCCTCTCAGATCCGATCCATCAACAGAATCCAGCACAAAAAATCAGGCAAAACCCGCTATGAAGGACAACTTACCCAACTTCTGAAGAGCTGAAAACACGCCTGGGATCTAGTGTGTAATAATCTAGTGTGAGTGAACCGGCCCACCGCGAGGAGGGAGGGCGAGTTGGGCCCCGTCTTGATTCTGTCCGACACTCCCTTAGTGCACTACAGGGGACCGTGATAAACCACACAATACTCTACTACAGTATACTACATCGCGTTATAATCACAGACTCCACCTGTTTCCCGAAGTCATATCGTTATTAAGTGTTCTAAACTTGCGCACGCGCGTGTGCGTGTGTGTGTGTGTGTGTTGGGGGCGGGGCCAGTGGACGAGGGCAGGCAAGAAAGCTAATGTGCTAATTGCTAACAGAGACTTGGTGACTTATGTTCTACAGAACCACTTCTCTCACAGATAAACCATGACTGTGTGTTCTCTCCTGCTGAAGAATAAAGTCTGGAGGAGGGGAATAATCAGGAACGATTCTCATTTAGAAAATGTATTTAAAATATATAAATAAATAAAGAGAGGAGGAAAAAAACAAACAAACAAACAAACAAAAATGTCCTGATTCGGGTCCTGGATAACGCACAAGATTATTCATACTGAAATGTGTACGTTATTCATTCATTCATTTTCTGTAACCGCTTAATCCTAATTAGGGTCGCTGGGAGGCTGGTGCCCATCCCAGCCGACTCCGGGCGAGGGCAGAGTACACCCTGGACAGCTCGCCAGGCCATCGCATGGTAGAAACACACGGACGGCTTTGCAGCTACTCTTGTCGAAAGTCAGCAATGGTTCTTTTACATGAACCTCCTTCCATAGACAGTCAGAGACATGGCCGGCCTTTGATAACCGAGTTAGCTGCATTGGGGATGTGTGCATTATTTACAATATAAATGTCTTTAAGCAAGTCTTCTGTACTAAAATATGTTTTCACTTTAGCCTATATATGGAGTGACAGGATAATGCTGTGTGGTGTTTGCATGTTCTCATCAGGCTTGTGTGGGTTTCCTCTGGGTACTCTGCTTTCCTCCCAACCCCACCCAAAAAAAAAAAAACAAAAAAAAAAACCGAAAAACAACAGTAGGCCAATTGGATGTTCCAAATCGCCCTCAAGTGTGAGTGTGAAAGTGAATGTGTGTGTGTGTGTGTGTGTGTGTTTGCGTTGCGATGGAGTGGTGAGCTGTCCAGGTTGTATCCCATGTCAGAGTCAGTTGACATGGATGCCAACCTCCCTGCGACCCTAATTAGGATTAAGTGGCTTAGAAAGTGAACGAATACGGCACGTCAAAAGTTTGGACACAATTTCTTCATCATTCATTCATTCATTTTCTGAACCACTTAAGCCTAATTAGGGGCTGGTGGCGTAGTGGTTAGTGTGCTGCGCTCATGATCAGGAGGTTGTGAGTTCGAATCCCACTGAGACCCTCACTGTGCTAAGACCCCTGGGCAAGGTCTCAACCACAAGTGTGCCTCTGTTCACCCAGCAGTATTAATGGGTACCAGTAAAAATATACTGGGAAGGTAGCCTGCAATGGACTAGCATCCCATCCAGGGGGAGTTGAACTCCTGGTCACTTCACGCTATGGAAACCGGGGATAAGCACCGGCTTCATGCTATGGAAACCGGGATAAGCACCGGCATGATGAGGCTCGGGTGTTAGAAACCAACAGACCTACCTTTTACCTAAGCCTAATTAGGGTCATGGGAGGCTCGCACCCATCACAGCCGACACTGGGCAAGGGCACAGTACACCCTGGACAGCTTGCCAGGCTGCAGGATGACATAATTTCTTGTGTGTCCAAACTTATGACTGGTACTTATTTTTATTAGAACAAGAGACATGACTATATGAGAACTTTCATACTGAAATCACTTCACATTTTATTTATATTAACTGGGTTTAACTCTTTAACACCAGCAGGACCATATGGTCTTCTTTGAAAATGGTAATAACTACTGGACACATTGTGCTCAGTGCTGCTCAAGTGTTCTATACTTGTGGCATTGCCTAATGCAACACAGCTTGGTCCCACGTGACGTGCCTCAGTCAGCTGTGAGACGACCTTGAGTGCACAGGATTGTGTTGTTCATGAATTTGTGAGAGAGATTTCCTTTTGGCTTTTCCCCTTTATCAGGGGTCACCAAAGCGAATGATTCGCACGTTTAATTTGGCATAGGTTTTTACATCAGATGCCCTTCCTGACACAAGAGTGTGGGCCTTGAACCCCCAACCTTAGGATCAGTGATCCAGCGCCCTAGACCACCACTGCCCCTTTGTTCATGAATTTGTGAAAGTGTTATAATTTGTTTTTCTTCTTCTCTTCCTTTCGGCTGTTCCCTTCAGGGGTCTCCACAGCGAATCATCTGCCTCCATCTCACCCTATCCTCTGCATCTTCTACTCTTACTCCAACTACCTTCATGTCCTTCTTCACCACATCCATAAATCTTCTCTTTGGTCTTCCTCTTGCCAGAGGTCGGGAATCTTTTTGACTAAGAGAGGCAAAAAACAAAACAAAAAAAAAAACAATTTAAAAGCTAATCCTCTGAGAGCCAAATTTATTTTTTAATATTGAGACCAACAATTTTAGAGTATAATAAGACTCTGAATTTATTTTAAACAACATTTTACAACGGAGTTATTTATTAATAAGAAAAGTACTTCTTACTATTAATGCGGCTTCTGGTGCTGCATGGTGTTGCTGATGGCTTTATAGTCTGGTTGATACGTGCTGAGGTTCAGCCTCATGCAGGCAATTAGGCTTCCATCTATTACATGTGACCGCAGGTTGGTCTTGATGCTTTTCAGGTTTGAGAAGCACTGCTAGTGTGCTCATGTGGAGCCAAACGTGGTCAATACGACAGGACTCACACGCTGTAGTGTTTATGTGACAGGTTTTGGCAATCAGTTGGTCTGCGGGTTGAAGTTTTTTCCTGTCTGTCCATTTGTGTTTTTCTTGAAGGCTGAGCTTAGCTTCTTGCACATGAGCTGATCAAAACGAGGGAAATTTACCTCTTTACCCAAAAACAACTCATGCAGGCTGTTGCATATAATGCAATAAAATTTGAGTTTCAAGGTATCGGTCCCGCCCACACACTGGAGTACAGAAAGGATTGGCTCTCCGCTGCGGGCCACAGTGACCAGTGGCATTGAAAATAGATGCATAGATTGAAATGCATGAGATTTATTTATGTTTTTGTTTTATTTTATGGCCTTTTTTTGTATTTTTATTGAAAGGACAGCAAAATTATGTATTAGTTATTCTGTTAAGAAAGGCCACCTGATTTATCTGAAAGCCAGATGCAGTCATCAAAAGAGTCACATCTGGCTCGCGAGCCATAGGTTCTCATCCCCTGCTCAAGGCCTTCTGCCTGATAGTTCCAACCTCAGCATCCTACTGCCAATATATTTACTATCCCTCCTCTGTACATGTCCAAACCACCTCAATTTAGCCTCTCTGACTGTCTCCAAAACCTCTTACATGTGCTGTCTCTCTGATGGACTCATACCTGATCCTATCCATCCTTGTTACTCCCAAAGAGAACCTCAACATTTTCATCTCTGCTACCTCCAGCTCTGCCTCCTGTCTTTTCCCCAGGGCCACTGTTTCTAAACCATACAACATCGCTGGCCTCAACACCGTCTTGTACACGTTTCCTTTCATTCTTGCTGACACTCTCCTATCATACCTCACACCTGACACTTTTCTCCAACCATTCCAACTTGCCTACACACGCTTCACCTCTTTTCCACACTCTCCATTGCTCTGGATTGTTGAGCCTAAGTACTTAAAATCCTCCACTTTATTAATCTCTGCTCCCTGTAACCTCACCGTTCCTCTTGGGTCCTTGTCGTTCACACACATGTATTCTGACTTACTGAGGCTAACTTTCATTCCTTTCCTTTGCAGGGCATACCTCCACCTCTCTAGATTTTCCTCCACTTGTTCTCTGCTCTCAATACAGATCACAATGTCAGCTGCAAACATCATGTTCCATGGGGAATCTTGTCTAACCTCGTTTGTCAGCCTGTGCATCACCATAGCAAACAAGAAGGGGCTCAGAGCTGACCCTTGATGCAGTCCCATCTCCACCTTAAACTCTTCTGCCATGCCGACAGCACACCTCACCACAGTCTTACATCTCTCGTACATGTCCTGCACCACTCTAACATACTTCTCTGTCACTCCAGACTTCCTCATGCAGTACCATAGTTCCTCTCTTATCACCTTATCATATGCTTTCTCCAGATCTACAAAGGCACAATGCAGCTCCCTCTGACATTCTCTGTACTTCTCTATTAACATCCTCAAAGTAAACACTGCATCTGTGGTGCCTTTCTTGGCATGAAACCAAACTGTGTGGCCTCTGCTCTTTGTCGAGCTTCCATTATTCTTTCCCATAACTTCATCCTATGGCTCATAAACTTTATCCCTCTGTAGTTGTCACAACTCTGCACGTCGCCCTTGTTCTTAAAAATGGGCACCAGCACACTCCTCCTCCATTCCTCAGGCATCCTCTCACTCTCTAAGACCTTGTTGAATGTTCTTGTCAGAAAATCTACTGCTACCTCTCCTGGACACTTCCATACCTCCACAAGTATGTCATCAGGACCAACTGCCTTTCCACTCTTCATGCCCTCCTCACTTCACCCTTACTAATCGTTGCTACCTCCTGGTCCTCAACAGTGACCTGTTCTCATTGTTTTTCTCTCTCGTTTTCCTCATTCATCGGCCCTTCAAAGTACTCTTTCCATCTTCCCAGCACACTTCTGTCATCAGTCAAACATTTTCCTCCCTGTCCTTAATCATTCTAACTTGCTGCACGTCTTTTCCATCTCCATTTCTCTGCTGTGCCAACCTGTAGAAATCATTTTCTCCCTCCTTACTGTCCAAACTATCAGACAAGTCATCATACGCCCTCTGTTTGGCCTTTGACACTCCTACCTTCGCCTTATGCTGTGTCTCCCTGTATTCCTGTTTAATCTCTGTGCTAACCTCTTCCTTTGTACACACTCCTGCACTTCCTCATTCCACCACCAAGTCTCCTTATCTACTTTCCTTCCAGGGGACACACAAAGTACTCTCCTACCTGTCTCCCTGATCACATTAGCTGTAGTTGTCCAGTCATTTGGAAGCACTTCCTGACCACCCAAGGCCTGTTTCAACTCCTCCTTGAAAACAACATGACAATCTTCCTTTTTCAGCTTCCACCACTTTGTCTTCTGCTCTGCCTTTGCCTTCTTCACCTTCCTCACCATCACTGTCATCCTGCACACCACAATCCTATGCTGTTTGGCAACACTCTCACCCACCCACTACTACTTTGCAGTCACTGACTTCCTTCAAATTACATCGCCTACACAAGATGTAGTCTACCTGTGTGCTCCTACCTACGCTTTTATATGTCACCCTATGCTCCTGTCTCTTCTAGAAAAAAGTATTCATCACAGCCATTTCCATCTTTTTTGCAAAATCTATCAACATCTGTCCTACTGTGTTCCTGTCCTGGATACTTAACCTGCCCATCACGTCCTCGTTGTTATTACAGAGATCCCTCACTTTCCTCAGTTAATGGGACCGAGACTCCCCATGACTGCCAATTTTATGAAGTAGGATTGACTCCCCCTGACTAACGTATACATACATGTATATGTCTATATAATATCAATAAATACATATTCAATGCTATAAATGCTTATAACAATAATTACACATTCAAAAATAATGCCTAAGATGTAAATAAAATATAAATACACACACATACAGACTCACGCATGCACACACAGATGGGCGTGTACACACTCAGATGCGCACCTCACATAAAAATGTAAGTAGTTTTCATGTGCGGGTTTGGGCTGGGTTTTTTGCATAATTGGCCTTGTTTTGTGGCATTTTCTTGAATTTTTCCCATATTCTTCCTTAATTTCCTTATTTTTTATATTTTTCTCTGAATATTTTGGAAAACCCTACGATGGAGTGAAGCTTACAAAGACTGTTCAGGTGAGCTGCAGCGTTGAGCCAGCTAAAAGTGCTACAGACATGACCGAGCCTTTTTAGCTTAATTATTAGTTTTATTATTAATTGGGGCAGTGGTGGTCTAGTGGATAGGGCGCAGGATCGCTGATCCTCAGGTTGGGGGTTCGAGTCACCACAAGGTTGTCACTGTCCCCCCAGTGCAGCTAACTGGGTTATCAAAGGCAGGCCATGTCTCTCACTGTCTATGGTGAGAGGCATGTAAAAGAACCATTGCTGACTTTCGTAAAGAGTAGTCTGCAAAAGCCGTCAGCGTGTTTCTGTCCCTTGCTAAAAAGGTTGTGACAGGAAGGACATCCGATGTAAAAATCTATGCCAAATCACATGTGTGAATCAGATGATTTGCTGTGGCGACTCCCGAGAAAGGGAAAAAACCGAAAGGAAAGAAGAAGATTAGTTTTATTATTCATTATTTATTATTCACTTACTAGTATTATTGTTTATTTCGTAGCCTACAGCCTGCACAAACATATAGAAAAACCAGCTCCGGAAAGGTGTGTTTACACACTAATTCAAAATGATTTTCCAGGTATACCTCAGCTTAAGTCATTAATTGGCTCCAGGAGAGACGACATGTAGTGCAGTGTGTACCTCACCTTCAGTTCAGTTCATTTTCTGTAACCGCTTAATCCTAATTAGGGTCGCGGGGAGGCTGGCGCCCATCCCAGCCAACTTCGGGCGAGGGCAGAGTACACCCTGGACAGCTCGCCAGGCCATCGCAGGCCGGAAACACGCCGACGGCTTTGCAGCACTACTCTTGTCGAAAGTCATCAATGGTACTTTTACATGCCTCACACCATAGACAGTGAGAGACATGGCCGGCCTTTGATAACCCAGTTAGCTGCACTGGGGAGGACAGTGACAACCTTATGGAGAGTGGGACTCGAACCCCCAACCTTTGGATCAGCGATCCAGTGCCCTATACCACTAGACCACCACTGCCCCTGTACCTCACCTTATGCAATTAATCCGTTCCCGAGCCTTTTTCCTAACCTGAATTTTTCATAAATTGAACCACATTTTACATGTAAAACGTGTGATTCGTTCCAAGGCCCCCATACTACCCCTAAACCCTTTAAAAATGATAAAAGCATACCTTTTAAGACCTCCTTCTGCTTTAATATCGTACCGATGGTTAACAGATTTGGCCATATTCCTTTGTGATATCGCTCAACCGCATGCCACGAGCTCGCTTATTCTTTTCACTCCCACTGAAAATCACACGCACGACTGTGTGTGTGTGTGTGTGTGTGTGTGTGTGTGTGTGTGTGTGTGTGTGTGTGTGTGTGTGTGTGTGTGTGTGTGTGTGTGTATGTGTGTGTGTGTGTGTTGACCATGTCTTCTTAGCAGAGTTATAATCTTACAAATGTTTCTGGAAGGTTGAAAGCCTGAGTCAAAAAATAAAGTTGCGATGGCACACTCAAAAAACTCATGAAACAACAGTAACTCTGTCCTTTACACGAAAAGCATTATGGCAGATGCAGCTCCATCATCGCCAATGGGAGGGAGGGAGCTGTGTCATCCCTCCTAGCCAATGGGAGGCCAGCAGGGCAGGATGTTGGGACATAGCCAATGGGAGGGAGCTGCGTCATGCCTCCTAGCCAATGGAAGGCCAGCGGGGTGGGATGTTGGAAGATAGTCACTGGGAGAGCAGCTCGTGCATTGTTTGAATGTTTGAATGGCGCGTTTTAATGTTTCAATGGCGCGTTTGAATGTTTGAATGGCGCGTTTGCCGCGTTTCATAAGGAGAACTTGTTTCTTATACAGAGACAAAAAATTTTGGAAAATGTTTTTCGTAACCTGGATTTTTCGTTTGCTGGGACTATCGTAAGGTGAGGTACCACTGTATATAATATATTATTATAATGACGTAAACTTTAATTTTTTCAGCTTTTCCATATATTTTTTGAAAGTCGACGTATAATCTAGAATGACTCAACTCAATACGACTTAAGTTGAGATATACCTGTATATGCTACAAAGAAATATAAGAAAAACTAAAATGCAAATGAGATTTGTGTGGTTTACTATAAAGATTAAGATTATTATTGTCAGATTTTTTTTATTAAAGATCACACTGAAAGCTCAGGTGCCCATGATAAGCTATGAAAGTCTGTTTTGAGTCAAGCATTATCCACTCTAAATAATGATTTTTAAATCAATCAATCAGATTACATCTACAGTAATGGACATTAACACACACCATTATAAGTCAATCAAATGAATGTGAATGTTGAATGAATTGAATATTCCCGCACCAACATGGTTAGCATGTGTGCCTTACACCAAGGCGGTCTTAGGTTTGAAGCCAGGACTCGGCAAGGGTGTTTCTGGGTGGAGTTTGCATGTCTGCCCTGTGCTTGTGCTTTCCATCCAACAACATGCAAATTAGACTGATTGGCTGTTGCATGTCACTATTTAATTGCTTGGTCAAAGCATTACATTTAAACGATCAGAAAATCAAACTCATCATGAATTGTTAAACGAGATGGGTCAAACGATTGATGACTCAAACACCACTGATCACTAATGAAAGCAGCACACCCTATCCGCATGTCTTTTGGACATGTCAAAAACTCCAGTGCGCATTTAGGAGAAAATAACCAAATGAGCAGCTATACAGGTTTTGATGCCAGCTGGTGAAGTGGTAAACACATACTTCTTTTATGGTGTCTGATGTCATCAAGACGCAGAGATAAGGGGAGAGAGGGCTAGACGAGGAAAGATGGAGAGAGCTGGAGAAGGGAGGGAGGAGGTAGGGTGAAGCAGGCTGTGACATCACTCCTGCTCTTATATACTGGGCGGAATGGAGCCCAGCACTCCTCAGTTGGTTTCTGAAAAAGCTGCTGGGACACACAGAGCATCAGGGCTGGATAAGGAAGCAGGAAAAAAAGTGTCTGTTGGAGTCATTTTCATTTTCTGATCTTGGCCATTCTTTCATTTTCACTTTGCCCTGTTCACTCTCTCCCTTTAACCTTGACCTATAACCTTATGGACTCAGGCCTAGCTTAAAGGTACAACATCTGTGGGATTGTCAGCATGATGTCAGTGCAGTTTACTTTTGTGATTTTCCTCTTTCTCTCCATCAGTGGATTCTCTTCAGGTAGGCACGTCATCACTGTACACTGTACCGTATCAATGCGCCAAAGATTTTGTTTTGGGGTACTGATTACAACCACACTAAATTCACCATTTCAGGTAATATTTGTAAGTCAGGAAATGATTTGTAAGCTGTTACCTTCATTATCTGATAGAGTTACTCGTATCACATGATATGAGAACAGATAACGAAAAAAAAAAATGCACGTTAACATTTGTGTAACCTGATGGCAGTAATTTAATTGAAATCATTTATTTGCAGAGAAAACCTGCATCTGATGCATCTTGAATTTTTACTCAGCTGCAAAATACATCAAATGTATTTACTGTATTAGTTAACTAGTTGTTTGTCTTTTTAAAATTAAATTATAGAAAAAAATGCATTTATTTAAGGTGATATTAAAATAAGTTTTATTTTATAATGTTCACTGTGATTAATAATAAATACCTCCAACTCCCATAATTATGAAAAAAATGTTGTGTCTGTAAACAAACAGTTAAATTTTATTTAGGCATGCAGGTTGCTGTATTTTCCATTTTACACTCCTTGTTAGTGTGCGTATAAGGCACGTCTGGCCAAGTTGAAACGATGACACAGTTGTTTGATTTGTGAAGTGAAGAGTGAAGATGAGCAATTATTGCAATTACTGTAGTTTGGCTGAGAACTACTGCCTTGCATGATAACTGGCTCCTTGCTAAGCTTATGATTTGTTTTCTTTTAAAGAGAATATTTATACATTACTGAATCCATTATGTAACTAATATATCTTTCCAGATGCTGATCAGTCCAAAGAGGCGATGGAAGAGGAAATACTGAGCAGCCTCTTTACTTCAGAGGTGGAGTGTTACCTATATTAGCCACTTGCTACGATCCAGGTTTTAATCAATGCTGGCTAGAAACATTTTTTTGGGGAATGATTAGAACCTGGAAATAGGAATCAGCACTAAAATAAAAGGCTCCTCCAAGTGACAATTTATTTATTTATTTATGATATGAACCTCATCTCTCTCTCTCTCTCTCTCTCTCTCTCTCTCTCTCTCTGCAAGCTGTGTTTATGTGTGTGTGTGTGTGTATATATATATATATATATATATATATATATATATATATATATATATATATATATATATATACCTCGCACTTCAGTGCATCGCGTTTTTTTTTAATATTCATCGAATTAAAAAATAAGGAAATGAAGGAAGAATAGGGGAAAAAGTTAAGGAAAATGCCCCCAAAAACAAGCCAATTATGCAAAAAAAAACAAAAAACCCACACAAACAAACACAAAAACAACGCAAAGCCTATTGTTGTGAGGTGCGCATCTGAGTGCGGCGCGCACATCTGTATGTGTGTACATTTATATTTGACTTACATCGTATTCATTATCTTTAAATGTTTAATTGTGATTATAAGCATTTATAGCATTGAGTATATATACTAGAGGCTAGATTGAGATGGTTTGGACATGTACAGAGGAGGGATAGTTAGTATATTTGTAGTAGGATGTTGAGGTTGGAACCTAGGTTGACTAGGCAGAAGGCCTACAGGAAGACCAAAGAGAAGATTTATGGATGTGGTGGTGAAGGAGGACATGAAGGTAGTTGGAGTAAGAGAAGAAGATGCAGAGGACAGGGTGAGATGGAGGCAGATGAGTCGCTGTGGTGACCCCTGAAGGGGAACAGCTGAAAGGGGAAAAAAATAAAAAAAAAAAAAATATATATATATATATATATATATATATATATATATATATATATATATATATATATACAGTCTAAAGACAAGTGAGTCTTATTAGTGTACAAATTGTGTCGGAGGAAAAAAAAAATGGAAACTTCCTGAATTGAATAATGTTATGATTTTGCTTAAACCTTACATAGATATGACACGAAGTAGACTCAGTGGCACACAATATTTAATGCTCTATTTAATGCTATAATTTTTTATGAACCTTTCCATTATTAAGATGTGACATCAACCACTGTGAGAACATTCTTCCGGATATAAAGCCTAATCATAGTTTCAGGCTCATTATCTGCGACTGTGTTTTTTAAAGATCGCACGGTCCTCCAGTTATCAGTACCACACACTCAACAGTACTAAATGTAACAGCCTAGGTTTTTGGAAAATACACAAACTGACTTCACTGATTTGCATATTTACGAACTGCCACCAGTCATTAACTTGTAAATCAGGACTCAGGACACAGTTTACTGATGAACATGCTGACATCTTGACATCTGCTTTGCTGTGATGCTGTATGACCGTCTGATTGCATATCGCTGTATTAGTCTGGTCCGAGCCTTGAAGTGTGCTGCATGGCAGTGATCGTGTGTCTTTGCAGACAAATTTGCTTAACTGATGCGATTTGTTCACAATTTGACTCGAGAGTGACTCCAGTAATAGCTCACAATCGAATTTAAGTGGCACATCCTCACTGTGTGGATTTGCAATTTCTTTAACTTGACCGGTGCTTTGCACACAGAAACATGACATCATTAATTTTGAAATATCTCAAACACAGACTTGTAATGACTTGAAGTTTGCTGACCATCCTTTATCTGAAAGCACTCATGAGAATATTCATTTCCGTTCAGCGAGAGAGAAAGCCATTACTCAGCTGAAAAGGTTGCCCTCTAATAGGGAATGTTTTGAATGTTCAGATTTTTAAACCAAGCTAATTTGATCGAAAACAAATTTATGGGCTCGCTCAGTTTCTTTTATGATTCTCATTACCATTCCTGAGTGCTTTATTATAGACCCTACTCAGTATTAAACAGGATTTAGTGACTGTATTTCCATACAATGCAGTTTGTTGGTCTTGTGGATGCCATAAAACAAGTGCCTTCAAGGCAGAGAAGCAGGACGAGGGTATGCTGTGGTAACAACCCTTAACTCGGAATGCTATGGGTTTGCTTTTGTAGAGCACGATACTTCTTTAATATTCAGAAACCCCCCCCAAAAAAAAAAAAAAAAAAAAAAAAAAAAACCCCCACTACCCTTCCTTTTCACTTGGGTGTTGCTGTAGGTACAACAGAGAAGAAACAACTCCCCCCTGTGGCAGATGCCTGTCCTAAACATGTGCCGGATGCTGGTACGAGCTAGTGACCCCTGGCAGGATGACTTGTACGCAAACAAGATCCAAGCAGCCTATGACCTGAGGGTCTCCACTACTGTGAGCCAGACATCGCAGGAACTTTATGACCTTCTGACTCTATGCAGATTTCTCTGGCCCACACAGGTGGGAAAGGGAATTTGAAGGAAAATATGTACTAACGTGCAGTCACATCTTCCTACTTTAACAAACACACGTATCTCATCTTCATTCTGCATCATTCCTTTCATTTAAAACTAAGCCATAGATGATGTACAGCCATCATAATGACATGGTAGACTGCATTTGATTCATTACACCCTCACAAACCCAGCACAAGCCACCCATGAGCATAAGTGTGTCTATTAAAGCTGAAATTATTGTCATAATTTCTTTCTCTGTTTTTTTTTGTTTGTTTGTTTGTTTGTTTCAGCTTGATCAAGAGTACTTTGAAGTGGAGCAGAACAGTGAAAGGCCACTGAAGCGAAAATCACCATATATTCTTAAGAGGCAGTTGTACACCAAAAAATCAAGACGTCCATATATTCTGAAACGAAGCTCATATTACTGACCTCTAAGTTCACCAATAAAAAAATACGTTACACTTCATGAATACAGTATTCCGCTATTTTTACAGTAGTGATATTTAAGCTACCATCTGTTTTATGTGTTTACTTTGGTTTGCTTTTAGCTTATTGTCACACCAGATCTTGTCCCGCGTTCTCTTTAACAAGGGAACATTCTGTGTAAATAAAACCAACAAGCAATCACTGTATGTTTCCTTGAAATGTTATTATATTTGTGGGTGTTCATTTATCTTTACTAAATATCTACAGTGGCATATGCTGGTGAAATGAAATCTTTGTTCAAGAAGTTAATACCGGCTTCTGGCTATTTGACTAAAGTATTTTTCTTCGGATTGTTTTCTACGTTGTGTTTTGGGCAACACGGTGGTGTAGTGGTTAGCAATAAGGGCTTAGTACAGTGATTCTCAAATAGTGGGGCACCTTGGTAGGTGCGGTATGATGCCAGGGGGGCCGCGGTGTGATGCCGGGGGGAGCGCATTTGACCCTGGGAACAAGCTTTTCTGGAATAGTGTAGGAGAATTAAGTGTAATTGCACCTCCACTCCAGTAGTTGGCAGTGGCGCTCTCATTGTCGTGCTATGGTGTAGCGGTTTTTCGCACGAGTAAACCATGTGAAGTGCAGTAAACAACCCCTCAAGAAACAACATGGAAAAATTTCTAACAAGAATGAAGAGAAAGGTGGAGAGAGACGGAGACATTAAGCCATAAATAAGTTGAATGAGTTTAAATAAGGATGTATTTTGTTTTATTTCAGGCACATTGGTGCACTTTAAATCTTTTCTGTTGCAGATTAAAAAAAACAATGTTAATGAAGTTTTTCTTTATTGTAAGTTGAACTCTATTTCTTTCTTTTTTTGTTTTTAATGTTAATAAAGATACAATGTTATTCAGAGGTGTACTAATAACAATTTTATAGACAAATAATACTATTTATAGTCACTTTACAAGCTCTCCTCAAAATGGCTTTTCCAGGTCGATTAGCCTCATATTCTTCCTCTGTGCTCCGAGAACGCCTTGTGCCGTGCTTTTCAATTATTTTCTCTGATGCCCCCTCTATCTAGGAGGAAAAACACATCCCCCCCCCCCCCAGCGCCACATTCGTGACTGTAAATAGTGTTTACTGCACTTCATATCATTTTCTTGGTGCTTTTTCCCTACACCATACCGCGACAATGAGAACGCCGCTGCTAACTACTGTAGTGGATGCGCAATTACACTTAATTCTAGTACATTATGGCAAAAAAGCATGTTCCCCAGGATCATACCCCCCCCCCCCACACTGTCACACTGGGGCATGCCCCACTATTTGTAGAATACATTCGGCCCCCTACTTACGAAACCCCCTGGGTACAAAAATTCCGGGTTATGGAAAACATTTTCCTAAGTTTTCGTCCCCGGGATACGAAAACAACCTACTCTTACGAAAAGTGCCCTTCAGAATTCAAACACGCCAATCAAAATTTCACATGATGCACAAATTGCTCTCTCATTGGCTGTCTCCCAACATCTCGAGAGTTGACTGTTGGCTTGTTTTGAGAATGCAGTATTTTGTTGTCGCCAAAACCCCTGTACAATCGAGATGATATTGAACCAGAAGGAGACCCTAAAGTGGAAATAAAGTGACGGAGACGAATATTTCGGCACTATAATAAAACAAAGTGCTCCGTGGGAGAAGACCTCCGATCTCACAAGGAAGCAACTCAATATTGAATGAGGACCTCTGATCTTTCAAACAGGTACTGTAATTCCACTTTAAATAAAACATCCCGTCCACGTGTGTGTGTGTGTGTGTGTGTGTGTGTGTGTGTGTGTGTGAGAGAGAGAGATGGAGAGAGCCAGAGAGAGAAAGAGGGAGAGAGAGAGAGAGAGAGAGAGAGAGAGAGAGAGAGCGAGAAGGAGGCTTAACGCTTTAGTTTTTAGTTTAGTTTTATAAGTTGTTTAATTCAGTAAATGTTTAATAAATGTGGCACATGTGAGCTCAACTGGAATTCCGATCCCTCAACGAATCAAGTTAAAGTTGAGTTTGGACTTCCGATCTGTCAAGCAGGGAATGCACTTCAAATTCCAAGTCTTCTGGGCGTGGCCCGCAGTGCCACAATAGACATTTAATGTGTATACAATACACATTTAATGCGTACTGTATTGTTTGTCTGTCTGTGTGTGTGTGTGTGTGTGTGTGTGTGTGTGTGTGTGTGTGTGTGAGAGAGAGAGAGAGAGAGAGAGAGAGAGAGAGAGAGAGAGACAGGTGTGTGTGTGTGTGTGTTCATAAAAAAATTATAATAATGGTTTAATTAATAAATATGTTAATGAAATGGTTTCATATGTCAATAAAATGCTTAAATGGTTTAATTAATAATTTTCTTTTATTTTTAACACATATTTCATACAAAATTGGTGTACTTTTATCATTTTTAAAGGGTTTATGGGGTCGTCTTGGGAGCCTTGGAATGAATCAGGCGTTTAACACGACCCCTACTGACGAAACTCCCACGTTACGAAAAAGGAGGTGGAACGGATTAATTTCGTAAATAGGGGCCGACTGTACTGTGACTTATGATTTCTTAATTGAAGCATACCATATGATTAACTTTTTTTCTTTTTAGGACGTCACTGATTAAATTTGTCTTGAAATCAGAAAGCAATAAATGTTTTATATAAAAATATAGACAGAAATAGGGAAACTTGGACACAATATATAAATATTATGTTATGTTTGCTTAATATTGCAGATGGATTTGTAGCTTTCTTACAGGAGACATGAAAATACACACAATGCTGCTGACATGCTACTTGGTGATGCACTAAAACTGAGTAGCAGATAAATAATTTGGAGACATTTTTTCAATTTTAATGATCTATATGCAGTGCAATTCAACTGAAAAACAAATCACAAAATATACACACATACTAATACTTTGTATTTCTTTTTGATCGGATAGATTGAATCTATCTGAACGGCACATCTGGACTTTTTCTGTTCTTCAGGCCACCCTACAGATTTCCACATGAATTCAGGTATGGACCTTGGCTGGGCCATTCAAAAAACTTTAGCTTCTTTTGGTGAAACTATTCCTTTGTTGATTTCGAGGAATGTACTGGGCCATTATCATGCTGAGAGGTGGAAGTCTTCTTAATTTTTCTGTAGCTTTTAAGCAGAGGCCTGAAGGTTTTTGACAAAATTGAGTGGTACGTATATGAAAATGTTCACGTTCTATATACGGTACCCAATCAAAAACCTCAGTTCCAGCAGACAACAAACATATGGATGCATGAAGATGTCGTCACCATGCTTCATGCAACATGAGGATGCATTCACTAAGATACACTATGGGTATGAGTATTTATTCATCTATTTATTTTTGGGTGATGTCCATTGTTGTTTCACCCAACATTCCTTTTGGATTTATGGCCAAAAAGATGAACCTCGGTCTCCTCAGACCATAATTCTTTTCTCTGCATGCTTTGGGGGATTTGGTGGAGGATTATTATTATTATTATTATTATTATTATTATTATTATTATTATTATTATTATTATTTTCCTTTCGCTGTTCCCTTCAGGGGTCTCTACAGTAAATCATCTGCCTCCATCTCACCCTGTCCTCTGTATCTTCTTCTCTTACTCCAATTATTATTATTATTATTATTGTTATTATTGTTATTATCATTATTATTCACCCATGCTTAAATGTTCTTCCTTTTTTAGCTACAGTGATCCCTCGCTACTTTGTGCTTCAGTTTCTGTGGCTTCAGTGCATCATGGATTTTTCAAAAATATTCATTAAAAAATGTAAAAAAGAAGGAAATTAAGTAAAAATAGGGAAAAAGTTAAGGAAAACGCCACAAATCAAGGCCAATTATACAAAACAACCAACCAAACAAACAAAAACAAAAAACAACCCAAAACCCCTCAACAAAACAACTTACATTTTTATGTGAGGTGGGCATCTGAGTGCGTGTGCGCGCGCATCTGTATGGGTGTGTATTTATATTTTATTTACATTTTATGCATTATTTTTAATGTTTAATTGTTAATATAAGCATTTATAGCATTGAATATGTATTTATTGACATTATATACACATATACATGTACGTATACGTCAGTCAGGGGGTCGATCCTACTTTGCGGAACTCGGCGGTTGTGTGTGGGGGGGTGTCTCGGTCCCCATTAACCACGGAAAGTGAGGGATCCCTTATATAAAGAATGCTTGTGCTTGCTGTGACACATAAACCAGTAACTAGTACATGCCAAGAATTTCTGTAGATACTTTAATGTTGATGTAAATGCAGCCATGAGGCGGGGGGGGCACGAACCAGTGTCTCTCCCCCTTATGCCGGTCCCAAGCCCGGATGAATGCAGAGGGTTGCGACAGGAAGGGCATCTGGCGTAAAACTTCTGCCACATTTAAAAAATGCAAATGATCAATAAGAAATTCATACCGGATCGGTCGAGGCCCGGGTTAACAACGACCGCCATCAGTGCTGTCAACCAACAGGGTGCTGATGGAAATTGGACTACTGTTGGTCGAAGACGTCGAAGAAGGAGAGGCGGGAGGCGTGTCCGTAGGCAGAGAGAGAAGAGGAAATGTGTGAGCCTAGGACTGAGAGTAGGGACTTTGAATGTTGGAACTATGCAAGGAAAAGATAGGGAGCTGGCTGACATGATGCAGAGGAGGAAGGTGGACATACTGTGTGTTCAGGAGACAAGGTGGAAAGGTAGAAAGGCTAGAAGCTTAGGAGCAGGGTTTAAACTGTTTTATCATGGTGTGGATGGGAAGAGAAATGGAGTAGGAGTCATCTTGAAGGAGGGGTTTGTCAGGAATGTTCTAGACGTGAAAAGAGTGTCAGACAGAGTGATGAGTCTCAAGTTAGAAATTGAAGGCGTGATGGTCAATGTTGTTAGTGCTTATGCCCCACAGGCAGGATGTAAGCTAGAAGAGAAGGAGAGATTCTGGAGTGATTTAGATGAAGTGATGCAGAATACCCCAGAGGTGAAAGAGTGGTCATTGGAGCAGACTTCAATGGACATGTTGGTGCAGGCAACAGAGGGGACGAGGAAGTGATGGGCAGGTTTGGTATCCAGGACAGGAACACAGAAGGACAGATGTTGATCGATTTTGCAAAAAGGATGGAAATGGCTGTGGTGAATACTTTCTTCAAGAAGAAACAGAAGCATAGGGTGACTTATGAAAGCGGAGGTAAGAGCACACAGGTAGACTACATCTTGTGCAGGCGATGTAATTTGAAGGAAGTCAGTGACTGCAAAGTAGTAGTTGGTGAGAGTGTTGCCAAACAGCATAGGATGGTGGTGTGCAGGATGACACTGATGGTGAGAAAAGTGAAAAAGGGCAGAGAGCAGAAGACAAAGTGGTGGAAGCTGAAAAAGGAAGAGTGTCGTGTTGTCTTCAAGGAGGAGTTGAAACAGGCTTTGGGTAGTCAGGAAGTGCTTCCAGAGGACTGGACAACCACAGCCAATGTGATCAGGGAGACCGGTAGGAGAGTACTTGGTGTGTCCTCTGGAAGGAAAGTAGATAAGGAAACTTGGTGGTGGAATGAGGAAGTGCAGGAGTGTGTACAAAAGAAGAGGTTAGCCAAAAAGAAGTGGGACATTGACAGGACCGAAGAGAGTAAACAGGAGTACAGGGAGACACAGCGTAAGGCGAAGGTAGCAGTGTCAAAGGCCAAACAGAGGGCGTATGATGACTTGTATGATAGGTTGAACAGTCAGGAGGGAGAAAATGATCTATACAGGTTAGCACAGCAGAGAAATAGAGATGGGAAAGACATGCAGCAAGTTAGAGTGATAAAGGACAGAGAGGGAAATGTATTAACTGATGACAGAAGTGTGCTGGGAAGATGGAAAGAGTACTTTGAAGAGCTGATGAATGAAGAAAATGAGAGAGAAAAAAGAGTAGAAGGGGTGACCGTTGAGGAGCAGGAAGTAGCAAAGATTAGTAAGGGAGAAGTGAGGAGGGCATTGAAGAGGATGAAGAGTGGAAAGGCAGTTGGCCTGATGACATACCAGTTGAGGTATGGAAGTGTCTAGGGGAGGTAGCAGTAGATTTTCTGACAAGAATATTCAACAAGGTCTTAGAAAGTGAGCAGATGCCAGAGGAATGGAGGAGAAGTGTGCTTGTGCCCATCTTTAAGAACAAGGGAGATGTACAGAGTTGTAGCAACTACAGAGGGATAAAGTTGATGAGCCATACAATGAAGCTATGGGAAAGAATAGTGGAAGCAAGACTAAGGGCAGAGGTCAGCATTTGTGAACAACAGTTTGGTTTCATGCCAAGAAAGAGCACCACAGATGCAGTGTTTGCTTTGAGGATGTTAATAGAGAAGTACAGAGAAGGTCAGAGGGAGCTGCATTGTGCCTTTGTGGATCTGGAGAAAGCATATGACAGGGTGCCGAGAGAAGAACTGTGGTATTGTATGAGGAAGTCTGGAGTGACAGAGAAGTATGTTAGAGTGGTGCAGGACATGTATGAGAGATGTAAGACAGTGGTGAGGTGTGCTGTTGGTGTGACAGAAGAGTTCAAGGTGGAGGTGGGACTGCATCAAGGGTCAGCTCTCAGCCCCTTCTTGTTTGCTATGGTGATGGACAGGCTAACAGACGAGGTTAGACAAGAATCTCCATGGACTATGATGTTTGCAGATGACATCGTGATCTGTAGTGAGAGCAGAGACCAAGTGGAGGAAAATCTAGAGAGGTGGAGGTATGCCCTGGAAAGGAGGGGATTGAAGGTTAGTCTTAGTAAGACAGAATACATGTGTGTGAACGACAAGGACCCAAGAGGAACTTTGAGGTTACAGGGGGCAGAGATAAAGAAGGTGGAGGATTTTAAGTACTTAGGCTCAACAATCCAGAGCAATGGAGAGTGTGGAAAAGAGTTGAAGAAGCGCGTGCAGGCAGGTTGGAATGGATGGAGAAAAGTGTCCGGTGTGATGTGTGATAGGAGAGTATCGGCAAGAATGAAGGGAAAAGTGTACAAGACGGTGATGAGGCCAGCAATGTTGTATGGTTTAGAGACAGTGGCCCTGGGGAAAAGACAGGAGTCAGAGTTGGAGGTAGCAGAGATGAAAATGTTGAGGTTCTCTTTGGGAGTAACGAGGATGGATAGGATCAGAAATGAGTACATCAGAGGGACAGCACATGTTAGATGTTTTGGAGACAAAGTCAGAGAGGCTAGATTGAGATGGTTTGGACATGTACAGAGGAGGGATAGTGAATACTCACTAACTCGCTAAGGTCGTAGGATGCTGAGGTTGGAACTACCAGGCAAAAGGCCCAGAGGAAGACCAAAGAGAAGATTTATGGATGCGGTGAAGGCGGACATGAAGGTCGTTGGAGTAAGAGTAGAAGATGCAGAGGATAGGGAGAGATGGAGGCAGATCATTTGCTGTGGCGACCCCTGAAGGGAACAGCCGAAAGGAAAAGAAGAAGACTTTAATGTTGATGTAGGCCTCTTAGCAGCCTCCCAGAATGTCCATTACTTTTTATTGTGCCATCCTTTCTTCACTTTTTGATGACTGTTTTCACTGTTCCATGGCACAACTAAGAAATTATTTTGTACCTTTCTACTGATTGATAGCTTTAAACTGTAAGCTCTTTGAGATCCATGGATCCTGTAAGCTCAACTGTGTTAATTATACTTGAACAATGGAAATTTATTTGGGGCTGATCAGTCATTCATTCAATTAACTGCTCAATCCTACTAGAACCGGGTGGGGACTTTGGAGCCTATCTCTGCCGACTCGAGGCTAAGACAGTGTATACTCTAAATAGCTCATTGTGGGCCAACATACACACACCAACATTCACACTCACATCTAGGGGGAGGTTTGGAACAGCCAAAACCTGTTCTGAGATCCTGAAACACATTTTTGATGGACAGCAGGTCATTCTTGGGATGTGAAGTTTTTTATTTTCATTATTATAATTATTATTTTTATTTATTTAAATATGAAACTTTCCGAGCATGTCTTTGGACTGTGGGAGGAAATTAGAGTCCCAAAAGGAAACCTATGCAAGCATGAGGAGAATATCCAGACTCTACAGAGAAATACCATCGTTGAGACCAGTACGATAGGCTGTGAGACTGAGGTTAACCAGCGTCACTGTAATCCAGTGCTTCTCAAATAGTGGGGCACGCCCCCATTGGGTGGCACGGTGTGATGCCGGGGGAGCGCATATGACCCTGGGGAACATGCTTTTCTGGAATAGTGTACGAGAATTAAGTGTAATTGCACCTCCACTCCAGTAGTTGGCAGTGGCACTCTCATTGTCATGCTATGGTGTAGCGGTTTTTCGCTATAATAAGTTGAATGAGTTTAAATAAATTGAATGAGTTTAAATAAGGATGTATTTTTTTTAATTTCAGGCACATTGGTGCGCTTTAAATCTTTTTTGCTACAGATTAAAAAACAATTTTAATGAAGTTTTTCTTTATTTAAGTTGAAATATATTTATTTGTTTTTTGTTTTTAATGTTAATAAAGATACAATGTTATGCAGAGGTGTACTAATAACAATTTTATAGACAAATAATACTATTTATAGTCCCACACGGGGTGGTGGGGGGGCGTGAATTGTTTTTCTCTTCCTAGAGGGGGCGCCACAGAAAATAATTGAGAAGCACTGCTGTAATCAACAGCAGGGGTGTAGTGGCTACTTTTTTGGAAATTGCTGTTCCAAATTGTTCCTAGGTGTGGATGTGTCTATGAATGTTTTGTGTGTGGGCTGGCCCTTCAATGGTCTGGCGAGCTTTTTGTTGTGTATCCTACCTTTGCCCCATGCTGGCTGAGATAGGCTGTAGGTTTTGGTTTGTTTATATTAAAACTATTTACTTTTTATATTATAAAATTTGAACTAATGAGGCCTGAAATGTCCTGGCAAACTGTCCAGGGTGTACGCTGCCCTTACCAGAGTCGGCTGGGATGGGAGCCAACCTCCCCATGACATTAATTAGGATTAAGTGGTTCAGAAATTAATGAATTAGTTTATATTTATTTATGAAACTATGAAAGATCGCAATAATTTGAAGTTTGTGAAACTTTTGACAGTATAATTTGGGTTGAATATTCGCTTTTAGATCTCATTTCGACTTATATTTTGAATAATATTACCAAAAGCTAAATCAATTTCGGCTTCCAGTCTAAATAATGCCTTCGCTAACCTTGCAGTAATTTTGAATGAAAAAAACATTTTTTTTTTTTTTTGTTGCCTTAAACGTCCTTATAGGGCACCGACTCATGGATTGACCACGGTCGAATTGAGTCACACAATGTACAATTGTACATAACATTTTTGAAAAAAAAATCCATACACAAATCTGTCTGGAGTTCAGGCCCAAAAATGTACCGGTACTATATGTAATCTATGATCATTACTAAATTACTATATGAACTTTATTCTTGATCATTGTTTCATGTTTTACTATAATTTGATAAAAATTTGCACATTAGCTTCACGTGCTACAAACATGCATGCAGTCATGTTGCAAAGAGGCAACACCTCTTGTTCCAAAATCAACCACCAGGTGTCTCACCTGTTTTCATGCAGGGCCAATACATGTACAATTGTGTGCTTGGGCGCTGAAAAATGGCATATTGTGGAACCTGTTCTTCTGAGAGGGCAAACATGGCAGACGTACTATTGTACATCCAGCAGCTGACAAGGTTAAAGTATATAAACGATCAAGCACTACTGGATCTTTATTTATATTATCTTTCTGATTGATTGTTGCTAATCAGTCACACACTGCTTGGGTCATTCTCATTATTGTAATGGGACACACTAAGCATCCTGGATTTCATTTCTTTAATTATCTGCTTTGATCTACACGACTGCAGCTAAGTAATTAACTAAAAGGACACAGAGACTTGCATACAAATAATCCATGTTCTCCATTTGGCAAAAGCCATTTGATAGCATGCTTAATATGAATGTGAAGTGCAAATGCATACCAGTTAATTTTTGACTGGCATAAAATAAAATATAACAGTATAGATTTGAGCAAGTCTGTTTGCTTATATAGGCCAGAAGATGGCAATAGAGAAACATCAAACAGAAGAGGCATGGACATAAAGCTTTTATGAGGAGCTCAGATGTTTTATCACTTTTTATAATGTGTTTTACATGTGGACATAATGCTGTGGTATACACACCGGGTGTACACCATGCACCACTGACATATCATGCACCCTTCTGTGTATGTGTGTTCTATGTAGATTGATGTACAGGATTGTAAATGTGTGAATTTCTGAATAGATGTTCATCATTTCCGTAACTGCTTAATCCTAGTTAGGGTCATGGGAAGGTTGGCGCCCATTCCAGCCGACTCCGCGCGAGGGCAGAGTACACCCTGGACGGCTTTGCAGCTACTCTTGTCAAAAGTCAGCAATGGTACTTTTACATGAACCTCACACCATAGACAGTGAAAGACATGGCTGGCCTTTGATAACCTAGTTAGCTGCACTGGGGGGACAGTGACAGCCTTGTCAAGAGTGGGACTCGGACCCTCAACCTTTGGATCAGTGATCCAGCACCCTATACCATTAGGCCATCATTTGCCCCTGAATATATATATATATATATATATATATATACACGATGTTTGTATATGTGTCTATATGTGGACATATAAGTTCATTTTCTGTAACCGCTTAATCCTAATTAGGATCATGGGGAGGCTGGCGCCTATTCCAGCCGACTCCGCGCGAGGGCAGAGTACACCCTGGACGGCTTTGCAGCTACTCTTGTCAAAAGTCAGCAATGGTACTTTTACATGAACCTCACACCATAGACAGTGAGAGACATGGCCGGCCTTTGATAACCCAGTTAGCTGCACTGGAGGGGGGTGGGGGTGCTTTGCCAACCTTGTGTAGAATGGGACTCGAACCCCCGACCTTTAGATCAGTGATCCTGATCAGCCCTATACCACTAGGCCACCACTGTCCGGACATATAAGTGTGTGCATGTATGTGTATGTGTGTAGATATATGTACATATATAGCTTAGTATGGTTCCTTACTTGTCTTTTAAAAATAATTGCTGCTAAACTGTTGACAAGGAAGATCTTTTTATCTTTATCTCTTTAGGGTCAATGTCCAGCAATGCGTCTAGTCTTTTTCTTCCTGTACTCACTCATTCACTCACTCATTTGCTGAACTACCTAATTCTACTGGGCTTGCAGATAGACTGGTGTTGATCTCAGCTGACACTAGGTGCAGACGGGGTTTCTCCCTATAATACAAAAAAGCAACCGATTGCTGAAATTATTTATAATTACATAAGTCATTATTTACACCAAGCTGGTGTTGACCTCGGCACTGGGGAAAAGACAGGAGTCAGAGCTGGAGGTAGCAGAGATGAAAATGTTGAGGTTCTCTTTGGGAGTAACGAGGATGGATAGGATCAGAAACGAGTACATCAGAGGGACAGCACATGTTAGATGTTTTGGAGACAAAGTCAGAGAGGCTAGATTGAGATGGTTTGGACATGTACAGAGGAGGGATAGTGAATATATTGGTAGTAGGATGCTGAGGTTGGAACTACCAGGCAGAAGGCCCAGAGGAAGACCAAAGAGAAGATTTATGGATGTGGTGAAGGCGGATATGCAGGTCGTTGGAGTAAGAGTAGAAGATGCAGAGGATAGGGAGAGATGGAGGCAGATCATTTGCTGTGGCGACCCCTGAAGGGAACAGCCGGAAGAAAAAGAAGAAGAAGGTGTTGACCTCTAGTATTATTTCATTCATATTTCATTATTAGTTCATTATCACACTCTTACTGATGATGATTCATTCTGTGTTTTCTGCTCATACGTATTGAGGTAAACATTCGCCCAAAATTCCCATGGATGTATGCCAATGAAACTTATTCCTCCCCTGGCATCATCTGTTATGGCCATGCTAGTGTTTGATCGTCCATAATTGTTTTGGCCACAATCCATAACAGAGTTGCTTTTTAATTTGGCTCACTTTTCCAAAAGCAGCTGAAGATTGGCTGTTTGAGTCATCCACCAGGCTCCACGTCACATTCATAGCGTGTTACTAAATGAAAGTCATCACCTTCATTTGTGCAGGGTGGTGGATCCAAGCATCCTGTCAGATCAAGATAATTGCTTCTGAAAGAATTAGATTAGTTTTCTTTGTTAGATATGTGATTTGTGAATTAGATGGTGGTTTAACAGGCATGGCCTTGTACTATGACAGAGCAGTAAATAATTATAGCCTGCGTATCGGCGCCCAGAGGAACCGGGAAGGAGATTGTGGAGTAATATTTCCTCAAAGGATAGACTCAATCTAACCTGACATCTTCTCTAACTGAAGTCATTCTCTCTCCCAGAGGAAAGATACTCTCTCAGCCACACTGATTACTTCTTTAGTTGGAGGGCAAATAATGAATTCAGCTGACAAACAAGCTTCTTATATAAGTGATGTATGACAATGGTGCCATATAGTCTTTGCATGAAATACATGGAACTCCCGTACTAATAAAAGAACTTCTATTTTGTACATCACTTGGAGTGGTTAGCACTGTCGATTCAAAGCAGGACGGCTCTGGGTTCGAAACTCACTGCTGATTGGAGTCTTTCCATGTGGAGTTTCCTTGTTCTAGACATACCTGCATAGGCTTTCTCTGGGTATTCAAGTTTCCTTTTCATAGTTGAAAGACATGCAGATTACGTTAACTGCCCACTTAAAATTGCCTATAGGGGTGAATGGTTGTTTGTCACTGTGTAAGCCCAGCGATAGAGTGGAGTCATGTTCAAAATGTATTCAAGCACAGTCAGCTGGCACTTGCATCAGATTCCCCTCAAACCTAAAGGATTAGCATTATAGATACTTGGTGGATATAAGAAAAATGGAAATCGCTGACATAATGTTGGCCAAAGCTTTACGGATGCGCCGACAAATTACTGTATGTTTTTGTTAGTCAAGATAAATAGATATCATGATCAGAATATTAAAAAACCCAAACACAGCAGAGCAAAAACAAACATAGACAAACACAATAATGTTTTCTAAAATATTCATCGTTCATTTTCTGTAAGCCCTTAATCCTAATTAGGGTTGCGGTGATGTTGGCGCCCATCCCTGCCAACTGCGGGCGAGGGCAGAGTACACCCTGGACAGCTCGCTGGGCCATCGCAGGGAAACATGCTGACAGCTTTGCAGTCTACTCTTGTCGAAAGTCAGCAATGGTTCTTTTGCAGCCTCACACCATAGACAGGGAGAGACATGACTTATGTTTGATAACCCAGTTAGCTGCACTGGGGGACAGTGCCAACCTGTTGAGAGTGGGGCTTGAACCTTCAACCTTAGGATCAGTGATCCAGCACCTTTTTTTTCCGAAAATATTGATGTAAATAATAGAAAGGTATCAGCTCCATGTACGTGAAAAAGGGTGAACGATTCGCTGTGGCGACCCCTGGAAGGGAACAACCGAAAGGAAAAAGAGGAAAAAGAGGAAAGTTAAAATAACTAAGCGGTGACAGTTTATAAAGCTGAGCCTGACAAGGATTGTAATAACTCACTTATACATTGATGAACAGCATAATCTTACTAGAGTCACAAGGCCGAGTCTGGGCAAAGGAAGGGTATACTGTTAATAGTACACCAGACTATCACAGGGCAAGACATACAACCATTCATACTCAGATTCACACCTAGGATCAATTTGGAACTGAGGTGGGAGAAGACCAGAGTACCCAGGGAGAACATGCAAACTCCACACTGAAAGGCCAGAGTCTGGAAATTGAGCCCAGGACATTCCTGGTGTGAAGTAGACATGCTAACCACTACACTACATCACCAGAACCTCTTGCCAGAACCTGTTCAAGGCAACTGAGATACCATATTTTCCAGACTATAAGTCACACTTTTTTTTCATACTTTGGCTGAAGGTGCGACATATACTCCAGAGCGACTTATATGTGAAATTATTACATATAATTCTGTTCATCATTATAATAAGACATAATTTCACATGTTTGTTATTTTCACACTCTCAACCACAAGAGGGCACTCTAAGCTTGGGTACCAGTACCTGCTCATCCACCACTGAAGAAATGTCCCCAAAAAGAAAATCTTATTCTGTGGAGTACAAGCTGCAAGTAGTGAAATATGCAGCAGAAAATAGTAATCGAGCAGCAGAAAGAAAGTTTGAAGTGAACGAGAAACTTGTGAGGGACTGGAGAAGAGCGGAGATTATTATTACCGCAATGAAGAAAACAAAAAAAAAACAAACAAACAAAAACAAAAGCTAATCACGGGCTAAAAGCTAGATGGCCACAGCTAGAGGAACAAGCTCGCACATGGGTGCTTAAGCAACATGCTGCAGGGAGAGGCTTGTCAACAGTGCAGTTGTGTCTCCATATCCGGGTAGTGAAATTATTATGATATAATTCTATTCGTTATAATAATAAAGAACGTAATTTCACATGTTTATTTTTACAGTCACAACCGCAAGAAGGCAACAAGAAGGCAGAAAAGTGGCGATTATTATTAATACTGCAATGAAGAAAACAAAAAAAGCTAATCGCGGGCTAAAAGCTAACTGCAGGCTAAAAGTGAATCGCGGCCTAAAATCTCATCGTGGGCTAAAAGCTAACTGCAGGCTAAAAGTGAATCGCAGCCTAAAAGCTAATTGTGGCTAGATAGCCACAGTTATAGGAATGAGTTCACACATGGGCAGAGGCTTGTCAACGGGAGAGTTGCGTCTCCACATCCAGGTAGTTGTCAAGGAGATGAATATAAATGACTTTGCGTGAGGACTTTCTTGGTGTTACCGCTTCATGCATTGCAGCCCCCTCTCTATCAGAGCGAGGAAAACAACCGTCACAAAAATTGCCAGCTATTTCCAAGCCAGGGTAGACAGTTTGAATGAGTTTGCGACTTATATAGTCCAGTGCGGCTTATATATGTTTTTCTTCTTTATTATGGATTTTTAGGCTAATGCGACTTGTACTCCAGAGCGACGTATAGTCTGGAAAATATGGTAATAATAAATGATCATGTTGGCTAACAAGGGAAATAGAAACAATGGGGGACATAAATGAAGTTCATAATGTTTTAGTCTACCATAGCTAAAATTATTTCCCTTATTACAGCTTATGCAAGTCCTCCCAATATTCAACTCTGCAGCAAGCCAGAGATGCTTTGTTCTCTGTGCCACTGTTTCTCTCTCTCTCTCTCTCTCTCTCTCTCTCTCTCTCTCTCTCTATCTCTATTTCAGAAATGAGGCACTTTTAAAGAAAATCCATGGACAGGAGTTATCTCCACTCTCCACACAGGGAAATTCCCAGCATTAATCTTTAATTAAGGCCTTAAAATGGAGAGAGAAACTGCAACCATTTTTCGTATGCCAAAACAGTGATAGATGGAGACGGGTAGAAAGAAAGAGAGATGACCATGGCTAGACATAAGTACCATAAAATGATAATAAGTAATACGGCACGGGAGTATATTAGATTTAAATTGTCCATCCCTGATCGTTTACATCATCTATGACTGAGCTAATTAAAATTATTTCATTAAAAGCACAACACTGTTGAAAGCTTGATTCTGATTGGTCAGAACTTGGCCAGATTCCATAACAGCAGCTTTGACAGTAATGACAGTTACAAGGTCTATAATAATGTACTTGTTCCAAAATGTGATTATTCTTTAGTTCTGCAGAGGCTAATTTACTGGGACGCTACATAATCTAATTAATTCTTACTTAATAAACATCAAAAACATGTAACTACTGAGATGGTGAAACTTATTAAATAAAAGTTGTGGCATAACATAAATTTATCCAAACAATGCCATGATGACTACATGCTGGAAAGTGCTGTTATAAAAAACAAGCAACTTCTATGTGGTAATAATAACCGTGCTTCACTGCCCATTATGAATTCCATCAAAAAATACTCCAACATTCATTCATTCATTCATTCATTTACTGAATTGCTTAATTCTACTAGCGTCGTCTGAGGGCTGGAGCCAGTCTCAGTCAACTTTGAGTGTAGGTTGGGTACATCCAGGAGAGCTCGCTGGTCCATCTCAGGACCAGCACACACAAAGCGATTCTCATTCACCCCTTGGAGCAACCTAATGTACATGTCGTTGAACTGTTGGAGGAAACTGGAGTACCTGGAGGAAACCCACAGATACACAAAACGCCAAACAGAAATGTCTGTGCTACTGAGCGACAGAACTCGAACCAAGGGCGTTCATGCTGCGAGGCAGATGTGTGAACCACTATGCTGCCATGCAACCCTCATAATCCTCCATCAAAGGAAAAAATAGAAAAGGTAACAAGCTTTATGTTTCATGGTACTTACCTATGTATGACACAGTTGTTGCTCATCATGTATATCTATTACAAGATTATGAATTCCTCTTTTGTGTATGTCTCTGAATATGACTGATATTTAGGAAATGTTGGGTGGTAACTATGACAGCCTGCCGTATGCATATCATATTGTTTATGCACGCTCCACATGCTGTTGCTGAGAACAAATGAGCGAACAGCTTGCTACCATGCTTACTGAATGCAAATCTCCAAAATCTTTGTCTGCTCTGCTTAAAAATGCTCATTAAAAAACCCCAAGTCTACTATTCCCAGTTGGTTCATTCAGTCTAAGTGTTGAACATTATATAGTTTCATCTCCCATCTGAGTTGGTCAGCATTCAGTCAGATTAAATTATAATAAAATCCTACTGTAGTATGATCTCTGTTCATGGGAAGCACTGGCTTTATACTTCTATCCTATTGGGAGTGAGTGTCATCAGATAGTAGTTAATACCTATGAAAGTTTAATGCTTTCTTGATGAAAGCCATGGAGGGAAGCGGGTTAGGGATTGCATACTGTGCTTCAAGGGGAGAGAAAGAATAAACGAAACTCATTGCCAGATGAGGGTGGAGTAGTGGTTAGCACATCCATTTCACAACACAAAGGTCCTGGGTTCGAATACCTCATTCAGCTCGAGCTAGGTTCTATATGGAGTTAGCATGTTTTTAGAGTCAACCCACGGTGGAAAAACATGCATATTTGGCTAATGGCTTCTCAAATAGTTGGGCGCGCCCCCCTCAGGAGGCATGATATGATGCCTTGATGCCGGGTGGAGCACGTATGACCCTGGAGAACACGTTTTCCTGGAATTGTTTACGAGGATTAAGTGTAATTGCACCTAACCTTCACTCCACAAGATGGCAGTGGTGCGGGTTTATCGCACGAGCAAACAATATTAAGTGCAGTAAACAACCCCTCAAAAAACAACACAGAAAATTTCTAACAGGAGCAAAGAGGAAGGCGGAGAGAAACGGAGATATTAAGACATAAATAAGTTGAATGAGTTTAAATAAGGATGCATTTTTTTTATTTCAGGCACATTGGTGCACATAAATCTTTTCTATTACAGATTAAAAAATAATCTTAATGAAGTTTTCCTTTATTGTAAGTTGAACTATATTTATTTATTTTTAATGTTAATAAAGATACAATATTATGCAGAGGTGTACTAATAACAATTTTATAGACAAATAATACTATTTATAGTCGTTCGCGGGCTGGTGGTGGTGGTGGTGGGGGGCATGGAATATTTTTTTTCTTCCTGGGGGCGGAGCGGAAAATAATTGGTAAGCACTGGGCTAATTGAATGTGCCAATTTGGCCATAAATGTGAGCGTGATTGTCGTAGCCCTGCAATGACTTGGTGAGCTATGCTCCACCTTCACCCAGAGTCGGCTGAGTCCAGCTGCCAGAGTACAACTCTTCAAGGATAAAGCGGTTTGGCAAAAGAATAAATGAATTATCAGGTGAGTGGAAATGTGGCTTCAGTGGTCGAAATGTGTTGTGCTCCAGTAGCCTTGAAGAGGCAGATGTAGGTCTTCACCTAGCCCACTGCAGTGGTGACAGATTAACCCAGTTAAGCTCCAGGGAGAACAGTGAGGGGATACAGAGACACCTGCGGCACTGATCAACACCTGGCTATCACCGGCACAGTCGGTGCTAAATGTGGTATAATTGCTGTGATGTTCTTTCATCCCATCACAGTCATTATCATAGGCCTAACCGAAGACTATTCTTTTATGTGTCTCTGCAATACTGCACCATTCTATTACATTCTGGTGATATGTAAAAATACATACAAAGTACTATCTATATAGGGCAGCAGTGGCAAAGTGGAAGGGTGCTGGATTACTCATCCCAAAGTTGGGGGTTCAAGCCTCACTGTCAGTGGTAGACACTACTGTCCACCCAATGTAGCTAACTGGGCTATCAAAGGTCAGCCATGTCTCACACTGTCTATGGCGAGAGTCATGTGAATGAACCATTTCTGACCTTCGGTCAGCGTGGTTCTGTATATAATAATAATAATAATTATTATTATTAGCGTAAGGCAGTGGTGGCCTGGTGGTAAGGGTGCTGGATCAATGATCCCAAGGTTGGGGGTTCAAGCCCCACTCTCAATGGGTTGTCACTGTCCCCAGTGCAGCAAACTGGGTTATCAAAGGCTAGCCATGTCTCTCACTGTCTATAGTGAGAGGCATGTACAAATGCCCCCAGTGGAGCTAACTGGGTTATCAAAGGCCGGCCATGTCTCTCACTGTCTATGGTGTGAGGCATGTAAAAGAACCATTGCTGACTTTCGACAAGAGTAGGCTGCAAAGCCGTCAGCGTGTTTCTGCCCTGCGATGGCCTGGCGAGCTGTCCAGGGTGTACTCTGCCCTCGCCCGAAGTTGGCTGGGATGGGCACCAGCCTCCCCGCGACCCAAATTAGGATTAAGCGGTTACAGAAAATGAACTGAACTGATTATTATTAGCATTAGCATTAGCATTATTATTATTATGAGACAATGGTAATTTAAGCTAAAAAAGCTAGAAAAATTTAAATCACCATTTATTGATGCGTAGAAAAGGTGAGCATCCCAGAATGCACAACACTTCAAATCTTAAGTTGGATGTGTAGAACTGCACATTGGATACCATGCCTGTCAGAGAACAGGAATTTGAGCCTACAGTGTGCATAAGTCGCAAGGTCACCAAAACTGGGCAGTTGGAAATTGGAAAATGATTGTCTGGTGTTAGTCCAATCTTCAGCTCTCCAGTTTCAGTGACCTTGTGCACACTGCATCCTCAGATTCCTGCATGGAATCTGATGCGAATGACAAGTGTATATACATATACACAATTTTTATATGGATGCTTGTATAGCACATTATTCATACAAGCGTATGCTCAATGCGCATGAGAATATTGCGTTGTTCTATCCTTTTTGATGCCGAGTGCCAAGCAGGAAGCAACAACTCCCAAATTTTAACGTGTTATGGTATGACACAGCCGGATTCGAACTCCGACCTTCCGGAGGATAAAGTGGACGCTCTACCAACTGAGCTAAATCCCCGGCATAGAATACTTTGTTGCCTTTGTACTTTTGTGTGCTTTATGTTATTTGTAATTTATGTTGCTGTAACAGACCCTGTAATGGCGTGGCGAGCGGTTCAGGGTGCATTTTGCCTTCACCTGTGTTTGCTGAGATAGGCTTCACCCTTTCTGCGACCCTAAAAGGATAAAGCTGTCTGGCAACTGAGTGTATGTGAGTGAGTGTTTTTGTAACGTTTAATTTACGTTCAGGGCTCAATAACATATTATCCTATCTCATAGTCTCTGAGTTTTACTCGGTCACAGAATTAAGCCTCCTTCTCATACACACTTACATTTCCAGATGTATTTGTTTTTCATTTTGCAGGACGGCTCAACTCCTGAACAGCTCATTGATTTCCATTGTGACTTGGCTATAAATTATTTTCACTGCACTCAAGCAGTAGGCACAATGCTGATACAGACCTCAACCTCTGACTGTTTTCTTTGGAGACACCCCACCCTCATTCACATCAGGACACAGATCACACCCTGTCAACAGCAGCGCTGAGCACGTCTAATCGCACTGGGACCTTAGATCAGCTGTCAGACAGTCACCAGCTTATTACAAGCCATTCATCACCCACAACTCTGTTTGGAGCTGCTCCGCTCCTCAGGGAGATGCTTTTCTACAGCCTGCTGTTTACCCATCAATCTAGCCATGCTTTTCTTCGCCTCTCTTCATCAGGTCATAGAACGGCATTCATATCACTATGTCTCCAGACCATCCTTAATTCCTCTATTATGAAAAAGAAACATCAGGAAATAGTTATGTGTGTTTATAGGCAATGGTAAAAAAACAAAAAACAAAAGTCTTAAATTGCAAAACCAAAAATTACTAATGAACATGAGACAGCTTTTAAGTAGGGAATAACTAATGGATTCCAACTGGGAACCATTAAGACTCAGCTCAGCAGTGCTCTTAAGGTTAATAATGATCAGAATAGTCAAAATATGAAGGGGTAAAGGGTGAGAGTTAAAAACCTTATCTCAGATCATGGATATAACATTTTCACATGGATTTAGAATAGCTTTAAATCTTCATGACTAACAGATAAACATGCAAAATAATTTTGCGCTCTTGCAGATATTGATTGATTATTTGTTTACATGGATTCTTATCAATGAAGTATTAAACCGACACACAAGTACAATATAAAACAATGACAAAATATATGAAATATCTTTGAATATTATCAGAATCAGAATCAAGAGAACGCAGAGGAAATTTTGTGCACACAGTTGTTTCATAAAATTAAGAGTGAGATAGTCTCGGAAAAGAAAACTTAACAAAAATACAAATATTCATATCTACAAATATACATACGGAATCCACACACACACACACACACACACACACACACACATCTTTTTCTTTTCCTTTCGGATTTTTCCCTTTATCAGGGGTCGCCACAGTGAATCATACGTTTGATTTGGCATAGATTTTTTTTTTTACATTGGATGCCCTTCCTGACACAACCCTTTAGCAAGGGACAGAAACACACTGATGGCTATTCAGCTACTCTTTACGAAAGTCAGCAATGGTTCTTTTATATGAAGCTCTCACCATAGACACTGAGAGGCATGACTGGCCTTTGATAACCCAGTTAGCTGCGCTTGGGGGACAGTGACAACCTTATGGAGCGTGGGACTCAAACCCCTAACCTTAGGCGCAGCGATCCAGCACCCTTTGCCACCAGGCCACCACTACCCTAATATAATATAATATAAGCATATGACAGGGTGCCGAGAGAGGAACTGTGGTATTGCATGAGGAAGTCTGGAGTGGCAGAGAAGTATGTTAGAGTGGTGCAGGACTTGTATGAGAGATGTAAGACAGTGGTGAGGTGTGCTGTCGGCGTGACAGAAGAGTTCAAGGTGGAGGTGGGACTGCATCAAGGATCAGCTCTGAACCCCTTCTTGTTTGCTATGGTGATGGACAGGCTGACAGACGAAGTTAGACAAGAATCTCCATGGACTATGATGTTTGCAGATGGAACAAGAGTGTGAAAAAAGAGGTGAAGAAGCGTGTGCAGGCAGGTTGGAATGGGTGGAGAAAAGTGTCCAATGTGATGTCTGATTGGAAGGTAAGGAAAAGGAACAGGACGGTGTTGAGGCCAGCAATGTTGTATGGTTTCGAAACAGTGGTGCTGAGGAAAAGACAGGAGGCAGAGCTGGAGGTAGCAGAGATGAAAATGTTCAGGTTCTCTTTGGGAGTAACGAGGATGGATAGGATCAGCAATGAGTATATCAGAGGGACAGCACATGTAAGAGGTTTTGGAGACAAAGTCAGAGAGGCTAGATTGAGACGGTTTGGACATGTACAGAGGCGGGATAGTGAATATATTGGTAGTTGGATGCTGAGGTTGGAACTCCCGGGCAGAAGGCCTAGAGGAAGACCAAAGGGAAGATTTATGGATGTGGTGAAGGAGAACTTGAAGGTAGCAGGTGTAACAAAAGAAGATGCAGAGGATAGAGTGAGATGGAGGCAGATGATTCGCTGTAATGACCCCTGAAGGGAACAGCAGAAAGTAAAAGACATATGGCGATGGTGATTAAACTTATACTATTTTGAAATGGAAGTCAGTGTTTGTGAAATACTGTGATTGCCTGGCAAGCTATTCAGGGTGTAGCCCGCCCTTACCCAGAGTATGCTGAGGTGGATGCCAACCAATTGCGACCCTATTTAGGATTACGTGGCTTAGAAAATGAATGAATGAACGGTTATAAAATACTAACTGAATTAAATAATTATTTATATCAACATTCATGATTACAAACACATAGTTGAGATGTTCTCATCATGATAAGATTTTGAGCTCCTCATATAAAATTGTTCAAACACGGTTCAACCTGAAATCTTATCGGTCTAAAAGCTTTGAAGCCAAACAGTTCATTTTCCTGATGCAATGACATGACACCAACAAAATATATTACTAGCACATTCCTCTTCTTCTTTTCTCTTCTTTCCTTTTTCACTCCCAGAACGATAACTCCTCTTCATTTTCTTTGAGAGACCTTTATTGTTCTCATTCATTCTGGTTATACCAGTCAAGGAGTTGGATGGAGATGGGATAGTAGTTAACACTGACTAGAAGATCCTCGGTTCAAGTCTCAGACTAGGTGAGCGCCTATCTGTGTGGAGTTTGCATGTTCTTCTGCTTGCATGGGTTTTCCCTGGGTACCCCCCCCCCCACACACACACACACACAGTCCAAAGACAGTCACATTAGGCTAGGTGTGTGTGTGTGTGTGTGTGTGTGTGTGTGTGTATTTCGACCCACTTTCACCTCGAGTTGGTTGAGATGGACTTTACGGAGGTCATGTCTACTGTCATTGCACTGTGCAAAGTTTATCAGCCCACGGGTACTTGGAAGGTCCCAAGTATGATTTGAATATGTTTGTTCTATACCAGGGGTGTCAAACTCGTGCCAGAAAGGGCCATGTGGCTGCAGGTTTTTGTTTCAACCAAGCAGCAGCAGCACACCTGACTTTGCTCATTTAATCAACTGAGTTGAGTGTTCAGGCAGTTGATTGGTCAGTCTCTGTACAGAGCACACAAATTGACCAATCAGCGGCCTGAAGACTCAGATGAGTTGATTAAATGAGCAAAGTCAGGTGTGCTGCTGCTTGGTTGAAACAAAAACCTGCAGCCACATGGCCCTTTCTGGCACGAGTTTGACACCCCTGCACTATACAGTCTAAATGTTACACTCTCTGATGTCACCCTAACGAGAATTGGTCCCCATTTGAGTGTGAAGATTCTTCTTCATATTGTTGTGAGTAGTTTTTCCTTTCCACTGCCACCCCAGCATTGTTCAATAGGGACGTTTAACTAAATGTGAATTCAAATAAATATAATGTAATGGCTTTGTTGATGAAAAGGATTTATATAAAGTATGGAATAAATCACAACAATGAAACACTTCTGTATATATATATATATATATATATATATATATATATATATATATATATATATATATATATATATATATATATATATGTGAATGCAGAGAGACAGAGCTCCTAATGATGTAGATGATCAGCAGGGAACGAGCAAAATGATGCACACCCCACCTTAGGATACTGATATTGTGTTTTTGTGTTTTTCTCCTGTATTTATGCAGCACTGCTGCCATGGTAACCCAGAATCGATTGGGCGGTGTTCCATACCCAGCCTCATCTTGGAGTTATTACACAGTAGTCCTGTTTTTTGTTTTTCTTTTTTTGTGGATTGCCCCGACACCCTTTAAAATGGACATTAGTGGCGATTTCCGCACATCTTCCCTGCCATATTCACTCACCCAAGTGTTAGATTTGTTCTACCTTTAAGCACCATACAGCCTCAACCCTCTGAGCTCCTGCTGAGCAAAAAAAAAAAAAAACAACACTGAGGCTCACAATCTTAGATGTAATGTACAGGATACTAATTTAGTGAATACAGGATGCTATTTTTTGAACAGCCCATAGATATGTCTCTTATTAACACAGCTATAGTTGCGTTTAATTAACATTTAATCAAAAACAATGACAAATGCATCTCAGCTTTTCAAAAGAACATTTAAAAAGACTTTCCAAAACTTCTGTTCTTTTGAAAAGCAAATGAAGTTATGTTGTGACACCTGCCTGAGTAACAAAGAAGTAGTGTGACTTATCACAAGTTAATTAGTGCTAAAATTTAAAATCCAAGGAAGTATTGGACATGCCAGGCTCTTGATGACTTTTCTAACATTGCTGTGTGGAGTTCTCACTACTGTATGCTTGCATGGGTTTCTCCAGGTGTTTCAGTTTTCTCCCACAGTCCACCGAGGAGCACTTTAAGCTAATTGGCTGATCAAAATCATCACTGGGTGTGAGTGCGAACGCTTGTGGGTATGCTGACCCTGTAATGGTCTTGTGAGCATATATATATATACACACACACACACACACACACACACAGTCGGTCCCCCAACTTACGAAGACGCGTGTGTAAGAAATCCCAGGGTTATTAAAACATTTTCCGTCCCCGAGATACGAAACAACCCCCTCTTACGACTCTTACAAAAAGAAATTCAAAATTCAAAGGCGCCAATCAAAATTTCACACGACAAAGTTGCTCTCTTATTGGCTGTCTCTCGACATCCCGCCCCGACCTCCCAGATAGAGACAGAAGGAAGCTTAACTCTTTAGTTTTTAGTTTAGTTTTTTAAGTTGTTTTAATTCAGTAAATGTTTAATAAATGTGGCGCATTTTAGCTTATCTGGCATCCCGATCCCTCAAGGAATCAAATTAAAGTTGAGTTTGTCACACAGGGAATGCCCTTTGAATTCAACGTCTTGTGGGCGTGGCCTGGAGAGAGAGAGAGAGAGAGGGAGTGAGAGAGCGCGAGAGAGTGTTATTAAAAATGTTTAATAATGGTTTAACTAATAACTATATTAATAAAATGGTTTAATATGTTAATAAAATGCTTAAACGGAGAAGGAATAATGCTTTAGTTTTTAGTTTAGTTTTTTAAGTTGTTTTACGTCTGTGGGCGTGGCTCGCAACGCTAGAATAAACATGTGCATTGTAATGCTTCTGTGTATGTGTGTGTGTGTGAGAGAGAGCGAGAGAGAGAGGTGTGTGTGTGTGTGTGTGTTAATAAAAATGTTTAATAATGGTTTAATTAATAAATATGTAAATAAAATGGTTTAGTATGTTAATAAATGTATTATATAATATATAAATGGTTTAATAAATAATTTTCTTTTACTTTTTACACATATTTCATACAAAATTGTTGTACTTTTATCATTTCTAAAGG
>CM045739.1:35787500-35865000 GCA_024760905.1 Plotosus lineatus
AAACTATTTAAAATTTGTATTTGAGTTTTCATTGGGCCGCCCTGTAGTGTAGTAGTTTACAGGTCCACCTCACAGCAAGAAGGACCGGGTTCGAGTCCCAGCCTCGGGCATTTCTGTGTCGAGTTGGCTCATTCCCCCTGTTTGCGTGGGTTTCCCCTGGGTAGTCCATTTTCCGTCCACACCTCAGAGACATGCACATCAGGTTAACTGGCTGTTTCAAAATTCCTTCAAGGGTGAATGTAAGTGGCTCTGTGTGCTTTGGCCCTAAGATGGACCGTTCAGCTTCGAGCTGTTCAGAGTGTACCCCACCACCTTCACCCAAAGTTGACCGAGATTGACCTCAGACCCCAGGAGACCCAGTGGTTGATCCAAAATTACTCCTGAAAAATGACTCGACTGAAATAGGCTTACGACTCGCCACGCCCCTAGAAGGATAAAGTGGTTTGGTAAATGAGTGGGTGGGATGACCGAGTGAGTTTGTATTTGAGTTTTAAGAGCATCTTTGGGTCCAGCCTGTCTGAAAACTGGGTGGGTGCATTTCTAGAAACAATGTGAAAAGACACGAGATACACAAAGAGGTCACATGTTTTTTTTTTCCCCAGATCAGATGGCATTCATTTTTGTTTTAACACTTCAGATACAATATACAAGGCAAACGATTCTAATGATACATGTAAAAAAATATACGTCATTTTACAATATACATACAGTACCATATGACAAACAATGTGGTGACGAAATACAACATAAAGATACGTCATCAAGAGTTCTCTGTTCTTAAAGACTTATGCAGGACACCGAGAAAAAATGTACACTGCAGTAGTATTTGGATCAATTATACCAAACCGAGTACAGTACATCGCTGGTCAGACTCAAAGCAGACAGTCTGGAGACAAGTAATAAAACCTTAAAAACAAATAACAGGATTACTCACAATGCAATATTCTTCCCTGGCTCATGCATTGTTGAGTGATGTGTTTTCATGTGTTTCATTATTGAGTCAACAAACACCTTCCAGTAATCATATAATTCAATTGGAAACTGAAAGCATCAATCTCTCACGTGGAAACAGGACCTGTGCTTTTCTTTTGAGAAAAACAGCAATTGAAAAAAATGGTAATAATATGTCCTCTGTTGCTTGAATATAAATCATTTTACAATATCCAGAAAAAGAGAGAGAGAGAGAGAGAGAGAGAGAGAGATAGGGTGGGGTGGGGTGTCACATGATCAAAAATGGAGCTGTATCATGAAGCTCCTGTGTTTTTGTTAAGCATTCCATTAATACAGTGGTACCTCACCTTACAATAGTCTCAAAAAACGGAAAATTCAGGTTACGAAAAACATTTTCCAAAATATTTTGTCTCTGTATACGAAACAAGTTCTCCTTACGAAACATTAAAACGCGCCATTCAAACATTCAAACAATGCACGAGTTGCTTTCCCATTAACTAGCTTCCAACATCCCGTACTGCTGGCTTCCCATTGGCTCGGAGGGATGACGCAGCTCCCTCCCATTGGCTATCTCTCAATATTCCACCCTGCTGGCTTCCCATTGGCTAGGAGGGATGACACAGCTCTCTCCCATTGGCTATTATGGAGCTGCATCTCCCATAATGCTTTTCATGTAAAGGACAGAATTATTGTTTTTTGACTCAGGCTTTTAACCTTCCATAAACATTTGTAAGATTATAACTCTGCTCAGAAGAGATGGTCAATACACGTGTGCACACACACACACACACACACGCGCGCGCGCGTGTGATTTCCGGTGCGAGTGAAAGAGGACGCGGGCTTGTGATATCACAAAGGCATATGGCCAAACCAGTCTACCATACTTTAATAATTTTTAAAGGGTTTAGGGGGTAGTATTGGGGGCCTTGGAATGAATCACACGTTTTTCATGTAAAATGCGGTTCAATTTACGAAAAATCCAGGTTAAGAAAAAGGCTCTAGAACGGATTAATTTCGTAAGGTGAGGTACCACTGTATTCTTAAGTCATGTGATTTTAAGCGATTGGTCATTTCGGGATTAATTTCACAGAATAGAGAGCCCATCTGTCACTCGTGTATCTTTGGAAACAGCATGAAAAACAAACAAAGTCCAATTTACTTGGGTGAAATTGTGCAAAGGCAAAAGAGGGGCGAAAAGAATGAGTGGAAGGTAGAACAGGTCTGCCTCATTTGTCACTGTACTGTTCAATCACAAGCCTTTAAGATGGGTGAGTAGAAACACTGTGTTGTGGTCCATGCTTCTGAAAGAACACACCAACAAATTACACACTGCAATTTCAAAACACTAGACTAAAGGTGACCCTTCAGGCCCAAGGTCGACTGAAGAAATGACATTCCTTTTACCATTCAGTGGGGAGACGGTGTGAAGTGCAGTCGACTAAATTCATGCCACAATACATTGTATATTCAATGCCACATTGACCATAGGCTTGCTGACTGGAAGATAGAATAAAATTAATTGATTTAAAAAAACTGGAGAAATTAAATGGTCATACATGAAATATTTGTATGTTTACAATTGATCAAGCAGCTTTATCATACATGAGCATGTCAGTGGACCGCTCAAGGCTATAAATGAAAATGCCACGGTCATGATGGAACAAGCAGTCAGACTGCTGAAGACATAATGGCATCGCCTCATAAAAAACAGTGTACGCCTACCGGGTTCTTATAAATGAAGAGACAGAAAAATGTCAGTCTTTCAAAAAAATCAATTAGTCCATCACTTTTTGTGATTTACATTTGTATATATTTAAGGTGTGAAGCAAAACTGAAAATATCTTGTATAAAATGAATAAATAATCAAATAAATAGTAAACATTATAAATACATATTAACCCAAAGTTAAATAAATAGATAAATATACCAAGCAAACGAAATGACTGGTGGTTGTGCTGTTTGTGTGATAGTTGTCATAGCGATTAGTAACAGTTCTCACTGATTTGGAGGTTGAGTAGTCCACAGGCTTATACTTCTGATGATCAGCCACTCTTTCTGGTTGGCAGTAACCACAATGCGAACACATTCGATATCAAATGCGATTTTATGGTCCACATCATGAATCTCAATGTTCCCGTGTTTAAACTCTCCTAACGTGATGTAGGTGGAGCACTGCCTGCCTTTTTTGGTTCCAACCAGTTTCTCTCCAACTTCTAATGCTCCATGATGCAAAATATCATTCTGACGGTCGTCTGTTCCAGTGCTGATCTTAATTTTGCTGATTTTTGTCGGCTTGTTGAACACTATGACATAAAAGTCCCCGATGGCAGGAGCCTTTCCCCAGAAGTACTCATCCACACTGCTGTAAGCTTTGGCAGCATCATAGTTCTCAAACACATTGATGTTAGTGTACAGCATGGCAGGGGGGTTGTCTGGGATATCAAGAGAGTCCTCCTCAAAATCATCATCCTTCAGTTTATTCTCAGCCCCCTTGTACGATGAATAGTAGCCCATGTGTTGGAAAAGCGATGGCTTGAAACGGATCACCTCCTTCTGAGCCAATAGTCCTCGGAAATGAATCAGCAGCCAATCACAGGGCATCTCCTGATAGAACATGAGCAGAAAGTGAGCAAGTCTGGGAAGGTCTCGAGAGTGGTAAAGCTTCCCAATGTAACCCAGCTTGGAGAACTCCAATGTGACCCAGTAAGACCCCTCTCTGGATGTCACTACCTTCTTGAGAGCAGTGAGAAAATTCCGGGAACATCTAACATCATCCTCTAGCATCATATAGAAGTGGGAGAGGTTTGTGCAGAAGTTAAGTAGGAACGCATAGTCTATATTCTGCTTGGAACGGAACCGGACTCTATCCTCGGGGTCATTGTAGTTTCGCTTTAGCCCTTCGAGAGACGGATAATATTCCTCAGGTGCATGAATTACCAATAGGCGTCCTGCAATGATGTGATGCCCAAATTTGCGAGTGATCTCCTGAACCAAGCTCTCACACCAAGCTAAGTCAAAATCTGCCAAGTGAACCACAACTACAATCTCTTTCAATTCTTCATAGCTGGACTGGTCGAAAATGGACTTGATGGTCTCCAGAAGGTAATTTCCTCGTTTTCTTTTTACTGATGACAGTCCAATAGTGAGGTACTCTGTGTATAAACAGATTGATACATGTAAAAAAAAAACACTTTAATAATTGGATAATTATATAAAAACTCCATTCATTCATTTGTTTATTTGCTGAGCCAGTTAATAACACCAGTGTCGAGGGGAGGCTGAAGCCTATATCACCTGACTTCAGGCAAATGTGTGGGACACCCTCAACAGCTTGTAAGTGCATTTCAGGGTGAAAACACACATAAGGAATTAATGGATGAATGAAATTATTTATTTCGATCGCAGCAGCACAAGATCTTAAACATAACTGAAGAAATAAAGAAAATAACTATGGCTCGTAAAAAAGGGGTTTTGGCTGAAGCAAAAGCTTATGGCTGCTGAACATTCTCATTCTTTCTGAGAATTTTTAGAACAAAGAGCAAACAAAAAGTCAATGGGCTTTTTATGCCTGAGCCTAGGGGCTCATCAGACCGGTGCTTATTCTCAGTTTCCGTAGCGTGAAACAACCAAGAGTTCAACTCCTCCTGGATGGGACGCTAGCCCAACGCAGGTTACCTTCCCAGTATATTTTTAATGGTACCCATTTATACTGCTGGGTGAACAGAGGCACACTTGTGGTTAAGACTTTGCCCGGGGGTCTTAACACAGTGGGGGTCTAACTGGGATTTGAACACACAACCTCCTGAAACCTCCTGATCGTGAGCGTAGCACCCTAACCAGTACACCAACAGCCCAACTCAGAAAACAAAAACCGATAAAATATGAATTATACTGTTGCATGAGTGTGTAACTGAGTGCACATATATATATATATATATATATATATATATATATATATATATATATACACAGGGATCCCTCGCTACTTCACGTGTCTTCAGTGCAAAAATAAAGAAATTAAGGAAGAATAGGGGAAAAAGTTAAGGAAAATATCGCAAAACAAGGCAATTATGCAAAAAATAAACCCAAACAAACAAAAACAAACAAGCAAAAAAATCAACACAAACCCCCATCAAAACTACTTAGATTTTTATGTGAGGTGCGCATCTGAGAGTGTGTGTGTGTGTGTGTGTGTGTGTGTGTGTGTGCGTGTCTCTATGTGAGTGTATTTATATTGTATTTACATCTTATGCATTATTTTTGAATGTTTAATTGTTATTATAAGTATTTTTAGTGTTGAATATGTATTTATTGATATTATGTACTCATATACGTGTACATACACGTCAGTCGGGGGGTGGGGGGTGGGGGGGTTGGCAGTCACGGGGGAGGCGGGTCTCGGTCTCAATTAACCACGGAAAGTGAGGGAGCCCTGTACGTCATACATGCTAACTGTCACACCCTACAAAAAAACATACCTACCGACATGCATACGAACTCATTTCTCTCATTTTTCTTCTTTTTCGTTACATAACCAGAATCTAAGATATGCACTAAACAAAAGGCCAAAAAAACTTTCAGTTTTCTATTTTGTTATTTTGTTATTAAATATCTTATTTTTAAACATTATTTTAAAATGGGCAACATTTTGCTCTCCTTGATATTATTGGATAAGATATTTATTTTAACTTCCCTCTCCCTCTTAAATTATAAGAATTCCCTCTCTTTCACCAAACATTTTTTGTATATTTCTTCGAAGTAGATTTGTGTTGTGCTTAATACAAAATTTTATACATTTCACAAAATCCAAAAATTTCAATGCTCTTCATTTGAGAAACAAATAATGTGTGCTCATAGAACCGCACATTATGCATTTACTTAATGCTCGCTTCTGCATGACGCATATTGTTTGTAGGGTACTTTTAAGTATTTCCCCACACTTTGGAACAACAAGTCAGATATTTAAGTCTGGTTTTGTACCGTACAAGTTGTAGGACAACTCTTGGCAACCTGCCATGAAGGATAACACCTTGATTATCATCTTCATATAGGTTTTCTTGGCAAGGATAATGCAGTAGTTTGCCATTGTCTTCTGCACAATGCTAACCTATGGGCAATTTAGAACAGCCAATTAGCCTACTGTGCATGTTTTTGGTCTGTGGGCGGAAACTGAAGTACCCAGAGGAAACCCACACAAATACGGGGAGAACATGCAAACTCCACACAGAAACGCCCAGGCCGGGAATCGAACCCAGGCCTTCTTGCTGTGAGGCTAACCACTATGCCACAGTTCCACCCGATATTTAAGTACAAGTGTGCAATACAACAAGTATAGTGATTTATAAGTGAGATGTATCTTGTCTTACATAGAATTCAACATTTTTATCACCAACATATTTAACATCATGCTTCCAGCTCAAGCTGTGGTCAGTGACAACTCAAAAATTTGTTCTCGTATACGCTTTCCAGCTTGACACCATAAATTATTAAATTACTTGGCATGTCCAGATCTTTACCCCCCCAAAAAAAAAATAAAAAATAAAAAAAAATCCTATATATATTTTTTTTTTCCTTTTGGCTTTTCCCCTTTTTCAGGGGTCGCCATGGTGAATGATTTGCATGTTTGATTTGGCATAGGTTTTTACGTCGGATACCCTTCCTGACACAACCCTTTTAGCAAGGGACAGAAACACACTGACGGCTTTTGCAGACTACTCTTTACGAAAGTCAGCAATGGTTCTTTTACATGCCTCTCACCATAGACAGTGAGAGACATGGCCTGCCTTTGATAACCCAGTTAGCTGCACTGGAGATTTTCCAAAAATTATACATTTAGGTTTTTTTAATATTTAGAGATAATTGATAATTTGTTTGCAATAAACGAAAACTTGAGCTTTTCCAACTCACCATTAACAACTTATTCTTCTCAGCACAGAAAACATTAGTGTGATCACCAAAAATCAGCACAATTCAAAAAAATTTGAGACCTTACAGATATCATTAATATACAAAATTAATAATTTTGGTCCTAGTATTTACCCTTGTGGTACACCACATTTTATATTTGGAAAAGTAGACCAAATGATGCCCATAACCGTTAAAACTCAAGCCTCAATCTCATTTTGACGATGACACCAGATAATGCTGAAAATTTGATCAAATTTTAAGTCGGAAATGAGCAATGACTGTCATCAACTTTCTGTAATTATATTGCTGACAGTCTGAGACTGTTGTGGTGAATGCAGATAGTTGGTGATAGTCACTGATTAGTAGATTATTGTGTATAATCGTCCAACATTTGGAAATAGGTTTGAAAAAATGATCAACAATATGGTCAACGTTATGGTCATCATTCCATTTACTCTCTCAAATATAACATGTGGTGTAACACAGGGGGCAATACTAGGACAGAAATTATTCATTTTATATATTAATGATATCTGTCATGTCTGAGAGACTAGTCAATTACAGATAGTTGAAGACAGTTGGGGACTAAGGTGCAGGAGATCACATATGCATCACATCACATACACAGTTGGCCTGAGACAGTCACCAACCCCCCAAAAAAATAATTCATGTGCAGTCGCTAAAGAATTGTCCAAATGAGGCCAGGCCTTCAAGACTGAGGGCAATTTAGAGCAGCCAATTAACCTAATTAAGCCAATTAGTCTTTGGATTGTGGAAGGATAATTGAATATCCAGAAAAAAACTCATTCAAACGTGAGAAGAACATGGCAAGTCCACATAGAAACACACTCATTGAGCACAGGACTTAAGTCCAGAACCTTCTCGTTGTAAGGCAAACATACTAAAAAGCACATCAACACCCACAAATACTTCAAAAGCTCACAATGATAAAGATGAGTAAGGTTCATCAAATATGCAAGAATAATCCAAGAACTCAAAGTTGAATCTGAATTGATGCCACAGCCGTCCATGACTGGGAGTCTATATGGGCTAATAGGCCAAGCTCTAATGGAGGGATGGCATACACTCTCTTTGCTGTCACTCACAACAATTACCAGCCAATCATGGGCATCTGTGAGCTCTTCGTATGATGGGAGGATAAAGCTTCCCCTCCATGTGATAGGCCACCTCCAAATATGCATGCGCAGATGTTCACAAAGATGCAAGTGGAGGCGTCTCATTTCTCAGAGGGATCATGTGTCCCTGTGCCCTTAGGTCTGAGTGTATGGTAGTATGCGGGCGTTGGCCATGCAATGGCCTGGCAAGCTGTTTAGGTTGTAAACTGCCTTTCCCCAATGTAGGCTACACAGGGCTTTCAGCCTCCCCTTGATTCAGATAGGATACTGCGTTCAGCAAATGAATGAGTGAGAGTAGATAAATAGTCTTGAAGGACAAGATGCTTTCTTACTGCTGTTAACAGTTGTGTCATATCAATGAATGCAAGAATCCTGTATTATTCTGCATGCTGGAGTTACATTAAGGTATGAGCACATCAAAAAGGATAGAATACCACATCACACAAGTAGAAATAAATAAATAACAAAATAATACTTTTTCGTGGCAAAGGCGTCCCAGCAAGGTAACGATATGTTACATTAATGGTTCCAGAAAAATTGGTGATGTCTTTGAAGGTGTGAACATATCGTTCTGAATTTAGCGGATTTAGGTGCATTGAGACCTCCCTCAGCTGCCGTTTATCCTCCTCCTGTGGACATAGAGATATATTAATAGAAAGTAACACTAAATATTCTTCTTATAACAAACACAGTACATGTAAAATTTTATAAAGCACAAGTGATCTGATGCACAGAATGATTTACGGTAATATGAAAAGTAAAGGAGTGTACACCTCTTGCTAAACAGAATAAGGAAGAAGGCCTTAATGTTTTTTTCCTATTGTTACGGGGTTTTTCTCCAGACTCACAAAGTATACCCAACAGCTTGAGGGCTGAGTTTGATAAATGGTTAGTTTTACTTAAACAGATGCCATGTTAGCCAAGCTCAAACAAGCTCAATTCTTCAGCAGCAGGCTACTCCTGGTGCTGTCACTGTGTAGCAGAAGGCTCCATTATCTTGCTTGCATAGCAAATGATAATTCTGCAAATTCTCTTTTACAATAACTTTCTGCTTGTTTATTCACAACACCAGATTATCAGACAAATAAAGAATGAATTAATTCTTTCAGTTCACTAAGATTTAACATTGCATATAAACTCCTGGGATCTTTATAAGGAATGATATATATATATATATATATATATATATATATATATATATATATATATATACACACACACACACACACACACACCGTATTTTCCGAGCTACAAGTCACACTTTTTTTATACTTTGGCTGAAGGTGTGACACTAATACTCCAGCACACATGTGTGAAATTATTACATATAATTTTGTTCGTCATCATAACAAATATAATTTCACTTTAGTTATTTTTACACTCACAACCACATGAGGGCACTCTAGGCTTGGGTACCAGTACCTGCTCATCCACCACTGAAGAAATGTCCCTAACAAGAAAATCATTTTCTGCATATTACAAGCTGCATGTAATGAAATATGCAGCAGAAAATGGTAATCGAGCAGCAGAAAGAAAGTTTGGAGTGAACGAGAAACTTGTGAGGGACTGGAAAAAAGCGGAAATTATTATTACTGCAATGAAGAAAACAAAAAAAGCTAATCGCCGGCTAAAAGCTAGATGGCCACAGAGGAACAAGCTCGCACTTGGGTGCTTGAGCAACGTGCTGCAGGGAGAGGCTTGTCAACAGTGCAGCTGCGTCTCCACGTCCAGGTAGTTGTCAAGGAGATGAATATAAATGAGTTTGCGTGAGGACTTTCTTGGTGTTACCGCTTCATGCAATGCAACGCCCTGTCTATCCAAGCGAGGACCACAACATCACAAAAACTGACAGCAGATTTCCAAGGCAAGTAAGACAGTTTCCATGAGTTTGTGACTTCTATAGTCCAGTGCCCTTCCTGTCACAACCCTTTTAGCAAGGGAGAGAAACACGCTGACGACTTTGCAGCCTACTCTTTACGAAAGTCAGCAATGGTTCTTTGACATGCCTCTCACCATAGACAGTGAGAGACATGGCCCGCCTTTGATAACCCAATTAGCCGCACTGGGGAGGACAGTGACAACCTTGTGGAGAGTGGGACTCGAACCCCCAACCTTTGGATCAGCGATCCAGCGCCCTATACCACTAGACCATACTATACTATATATATGAATTTATGGACAGTATTTAGGCACATATATATATATATATGCCTAAATACTGTCCATAAATTCATGTAGAGAAGAATTTAATTTGATGCGAACAAGAACCAGTAACCAACATCAAGCATTACTTTTTGGTAGAGGAAAATGGTCTAACTGACAGCAACACTATGGTATCTCAATTATCACCTTACTCTATGCTGAGAACTCTGTGGTGAGTCGAGAACTATTTCAGAACATGAAATACTGTAGAAACCTGAGGTATTTGGGCTACAAATAAAGAGATGACCACATTGTGTTCTACTGTTAAGTTGGGGTTCTACAGTGGGCACGAGCAACTAAAGATTGAATAAATGTTACCTAGTTCATCTAGAGTGAGTATGAAAATGAATTACCCCTTTCACAATATTCACATTTTGCTCTCTCTCTCTCTCTCTCTCTCTCTCTCTCTCTCACACACACACACACACACACACACACAAAGCAACAACAAGAAATCAATCAACTATGGATGGTAAGACACTGTCAAAATTTCAAGAATAAAATTGTGGACAGGCATATATCAGGAGGCAGATATAAAAAATAAAAGCTTTAACAGCCCCTGGGATCATAGTTAACTCCATAATCATAAAGTGGAACATGTTTGGTGGAGAAACATTTTTGTGTGTCTTTTTTCAGGCTATAAAGCAAAAATTTGGGAATACAGTCAGCTTTCTACTTATTAAAACTCCAGGTTATGAAAAACATTTTCCTAAATTTCCGTCCTCTTTTTACGAAAACACCCTCTTTTTACGAAAAGCGCCAATTTTGCCATTCAAAAAGTCAAACGTGCAATTCAAAATTCAAACAATGCGCGAGTTGCACTCTCATTGGCTGTCTCCCAACATCCTGCCCCGCTGGCCTCCCATTAGCCAGGAGGCAGCTGAACTGTACCCATACTTCCTGAACCCATACTTCCTTTTTCTCACACGCGTGACGGAGAGTTGAACAGGACTGTTTGCTTGTTTTGAAATCATTGCAGCGCTATATTTCGTTATCGCCGAAACCCCTCTACAAGCAAGTTAATATTGAATCAGGACAAACAGGTACTATAATTCCGCTTTATGTATATATATATATATATATATATATATATATATATATATATATATATATATATATATATATATATATATATATAATATACATACACAGTGATACCTCATTTTACAAAATTAATCCGTTCCAGAGCTTTTTTCGTAACCTGTATTTTTCGTAAATTGAGTAGCCTTTTACATGTAAAATGCATGATTCATTTCAAGGCTCCCAATACTACCCCCTAAACCAGGGGTGTCAAACTCGTGCCAGAAAGGGCCATGTGGCTGCAGGTTTTTGTTTCAACCAAGCAGCAGCACACCTGACTTTGCTCATTTAATCAACTCATCTGAGTCTTCAGGCCGCTGATTGGTCAATCTGTGTGCTCTGTACAGAGACTGACCAATCAACTGCCTGAACACTCAACTCAGTTGATTAAATGAGCAAAGTCAGGTGTGCTGCTGCTTGGTTGAAACAAAAACCTGCAGCCACATGGCCCTTTCTGGCACGAGTTTGACACCCCTGCCCTAAACCCTTTAAAATTATGAATGAAGACCTTTTAAGACCTCCTTCTGCTTCAATAGTGTACCGATGGTAGACAGATTTGGCCATATTCCTTTGCGATATTACTCGAGCCCGTTTCTTCTTCTCACTCGCACCGGAAATCACAACACGTGTGTGTGTGTGTGTGTGTGTGTGCGCGCGCGCGCGCGTGTGTGTGTGTGTACATGCGTGTGTGTGTGTGTGTGTGTGTGCGCGCGCGTGTGTGTGCGCACGCACGTTTGTGTGTGCGTGCGTGTGTAGACCATGTCTTCTTAGCAGAGTTATAATCTGACAAATGTTTATGAAAGGTTAAAAGGCTGAGTCAAGAAATAAAGCATAAAACAACAGTAACTCTGTTCTTTACACGAAAAGCATTATGTGAGAGAGCAACAGAGAGAGAGAGAGAGAGAGAGAGAGAGAGAGAGAGAGAGTGTGTGTGTGTGTGTGTGTGTGTGTGTGTGTGTGTGTGTGTGTGCGCATGTGATTTCCGGTGCGAGTGAGAAGAAGAAATGGGCTTGAGTGATATCGCAAAGGAATATGGCCAAATGGCCAAACCCGTCTACCATCGGGACAATATTGAAGCAGAAGGAGGTCTTAAAAGGTATGCTTTTATAATTTTTAAAGGGTTTAGGGGGTAGTATTTGAGGGCCTTGGAGCGAATCACACATTTTGTAAGTAAAATGCGGTTCAATGGGAGGGAGCGGCGTCATCCCTCCTAGCCAATGGGAGGCCAGCGGGGCGGGATGTTGGGAAATAGCCAATAAGAGAGAGCTGCGTCATCCCTCCTACCCAATGGGAATATAAATCAATCAAGATACAAATAAGTTTGGTAATCATTAACTCCACAATGAGTGAAGCCTGAATACTAAATGTATTGTCAGTGTTCAAAAAGGTCCCACTTGTGACAAAAAAATAAAAATAATAAATTGTGCCCCATAATATGTTAAATAAATGTAGTAACTAGGTTGCCGTAGATACAAAAAACATGTGTTATGCTCTATATGGTTGCTCATAAATTCAGAAACCCAGTTTTGAAAAAAAAAAAAATAGAAACATCTCTTCAATAATTCAAAATACAAATACATGTGACATGTTATGACCACAAAATTTGATCATTAACTTGGTCTCATGAATGGTAAACAGAGCTCTTTCATGTGGAATTCCTCATGAAATTTTAACCATCTTGCATTTAGCATCATCTTCAATCCCTCAATGCCTATAGTGGATATAAAATGTCTACACACCCTTACTAAAATGGCAGGTTTTTACGATGTAAAGTTTCTTACCAAGATAAATTATTTTACAGTGTAATCCAATCTGTACAGATTACCTGTATAGGTAAATTTCAACTGAAAAACATCGATCCATCAATCTACCCAACTGCTATATTCTACTAGGGTTGCTGGGAGGCTGATACTTATTTCAGCTGACAGTAAAGTCAGGGTACACCCTGAATAGCTCACTGGTCCATCTCAGAGATACCACACACAGGACACACTCATGCCTAGGGGCAATTTAGAACAGCCAATTAGTCTGAGATAATTGTTTTTGGATCATGGGAGGCAAATCAAAGTACCCAAAAGAAATCCAGACAAGTACAAGTAGATCATGAAAACACAGAAATGATCTCACTTGACTGAAAAACTCACATATTATTTTTTTGGGAGAAATAAAAAAGACTAACTAACCTAGTTCGAGAAATGTGCACAAGCTTATAGGAATTCTTTTTGAACCCCTTTTTTGGGGGGAGGGGGTTCAGCATGGAGCCTATTTCAGCGAACACTGAAAAGCTTTAATGTGATCTATAACCTGCATATATCTCCTGTGTAGGTCAGTCTCAACTTGAATACAATGATCTGTCCATGTACCAAACTTCTGAATTCTTATTTCTGCTGACAGTGAAGGCAGGGGGCACCCTGCACAGCTCACCCGACCATCCCAGGGCCAACACAAAAAAGCATCCACACTGAAAATGCAGAGTAAAGAAAACTCGTCCAGGATGCAAAAGTGTGTCAAGAAAGTTGAGTATCAGCACCTGCCACACATTTAAAGAACACAACATCCAAATGGGCATTTTGAATGCAAGATCCGTGAAGACCAACCTGTATCATAACAACAAGGTTCAAGCAATCTATAGCCTGGTACAGGACAACGAGCTGGATGCTCTAGCAATCACAGAGACATGGCTGAGACAAGGTGAGACTGTGGATAGACTTGTACCTCCAGGTTACAAATTCAAACAGATCACCCGACATCACAAATGTGGAGGAGGTATCGGGTTAATATACAATGAAATCCTCTCTTGTCGACTGCTGGACATTGAGACTGACCAAACAACTTTTGAATTTTTACCACTTCAGCTCACCACTGCAATCATTGCCTCCCCAAAAATACACCAGTTTTCTTTGAAAAGGTTGGTGAATTACTGAACAAATTAGAAATGGAAACTGGCAGGTTTTTGATGTGTGGAGATTTCAATTACCACATTTATAACAAAACAAATTCAGATGCCAAAAAGCTTCTCAATATTTTGGACTCACACAACTTGGTAGAGCTGGTTGATGAACCTACGCATGTTGGTGGACAAACCCTAGATTTAGTCATCACAAGGGAGAATGAGTTGCATGTACACAACATCAAGTGTGATCATTCTGTAAATGATCATTCTGTAAACTCCGATCACTGTGGGTATTGTTCGATGTCAATATCAAAGTCCCAAGAAGAACGAAGAAGAAAATTGAATACCGGAAATGAGAGACCATCGGTATTGGCGACCTCAGCCAGAATATTGCCGTTTCATGCTCAGAGTACCAGGGTCTATCTGTGACTGAGAGTGTGGAGCATTATGACAAACAGATCCACCAAATCGTGGATCATCACGCCCCCCCTAAGAACATGCACCATTACTACTCATCTGGAATCCCTTTGGTACAACGAGGATATACGCGCCGCCAAACGTAAGTGTCGAAAATATGAATAGCATTACAAGAAATCCAAATTAGTGATCCACAAACAGATTCATGACTGTCAAAGGAATCTTGTGTGCTCTGCTACAGAGGCAGCAAAATCATCTTATTATAAGCAAGCATTGGGAACAACTGATGGGCAGAAGGAAGTATTCGCAATTGATATATATATATATATATATATATATATATATATATATATATATATATATATATATCCACTGATTTAAAAATTCATGGTGCCCCTTGTAAGGCCACCTCTGGATAGAATGACTGAAATTAATTTCTTCGTGTCATGCCCAAACATATAGTACTGATTAACATAATTGTATGAATCGTGAAGATCTGGCCTCCATGCAGAAAATTTGTGAGTGAGCACTTTTCACAAAAATTCTAATAAATGTCAAGTCCAGACAATACAATTGCCATTGCAATACATTTATTTTGTTGTCAACCCTGTCTGCTTTGACTTGGATGAATCATTATTTTAACTTCATGTCAGAGACAACCATTTATTTAATAGAGGGTTTCTGAGGTTTCTGAGAGAAATTTACAAAATAATGATTATTTTATATATAATGATCATAATAGGTTATTTATATTATAATTTTTAATCACAAAGGTTTTTGAAAAAAAAAAAGACATACTTAAAAATTCTTAAATGAAAGGTGTGAGTGCTATTTATTTGAGATAAGAACTTCTGCCCATATTCTCTGTAATAGTCCTGGAGCTGAATGTAAGTGGTCTGACCTGTCCTATATATGGCTTCATCATTTATAAATGACACAAAGAAATGTCCTTTAAAAATGCTACAATCATTCAGTAACTCTCTCTCTCTCTCTCTCTCTCTCTCTCTCTCTCTCTCTCTCTCACACACACACACACAGACACACACACAGACACACACACAGACACACACACACACCCACACACCCACACCCACACACACACACACACACACACACACACACAAACAGACAGAAAAACCTTTGATATCAAGCTAACATTGGAAAACAGTCAGGTACAGAATTTCTGACTCCCCTAATGAAGAAGAGGCAGAATAAAAATAGCTTATAAAAACTAGTTTTGTGGTTAATTATCAATTAAATTTATTAATTCTTTGAATAAGAGTTTTTTTTTTTTTTTTTTTTTTTTTACTGAACCAAAATGTGTCATAATTATTTGCATTTCTGAAAATTGGCCTGAACATTCTGTTATTATAGCAGATCGAGGACACAGTCACATGACCATTTTTTAAAATTGAGTGGGGTTGGGGGATTAGATGTGGAGGTTCTCAAACCCTTAATGCAGACCTGAATGTGTTATTGTTTCTTTCAAATTGGTGAACTATTTTGGGAAATTTTACCTTGTTAGAGGATTATTATATATTTCCAACTACTGTATATTGTTTTTAACTTCAGGAACGTTATACTGAGATGTGAGGACACACAGTGGTAGCCTGGTAGTAAAAAGGTGCTGGATCGGTGATCCTAAGCTTGGGGGTTTGAGTCCCACTCTCCATGAGTTGTCACTGTCCCCCCAGTGCAGTTAACTGGGTTATCAAAGGCTGGCCATGTCTCTCACTGTCTATGGTGAGAGGTTCATGTAAAAGAACCATTGCTGACTTTCGACAGTAGTAGCTGCAAAACCATCAGTGTGTTTCTGTCCATTGTTAAAGGGTTGTGTCAGGAAGGGCATCCGACGTGGAAACCTGTGCCAAATCAAACATGCGAATCACAGATGGTGACCCCTGAGAAAAAGGGAACAGTCGAAAGGAAAAGAAGACGATATTGTGACGTAAGGACACACACCCAGAGTGACATTTTTGCAGGGATGAATTTTCAATTATATTTTTCCTTGTGGTCTTTGTGGTTTTAACACCTCAGGACAAGAAAGGTAACTTAAATGTTGTTTATTCACCATTAACTTTAAAGTGGAGCTTTTTTGTAACTTTATTTTAAAATAACAATAAACTTAAATAGCTTAAATAGTTCAGTACTGGATTATGAATTGATCATGAGCCCCCCTCTCTCTTTCTCTCCATGGTTACTGGCTTCTCTGCCAGCAATAGAAGAAAAACAAATAAATAGGTTTGGACATGTACAGAGGAGGGATAGTGAGTATATTGGCAGTAGGATGCTGAGGTTGGAACTACCAGGCAGAAGGCCTCGAGGAAGACCGAAGAAGAGATTTATGGATGTGGTGAAGGAAGACATGAAGGTCGTTGGAGTCAGAAAAGAAGATGTGGAGGACAGGGTGAGGTGGAGGCGGATGATTTGCTGTGGCGACCCCTGAAGGGAGCAGCCGAAAGTAAAAGAAGAAGAAGAAGAAGAAGGTGTGTTGACTTGCTTCTGGCATCACTGGCCCTTGCATATATCTGCTCTGTCTTAGTGAGGGCAGAATCACTCCTGGACAGCTCACCGGCCATCGCAGGGCAGAAGCACGCTGATGGCTATGCAGCTACTCTTGTCGAAAGTCAGCATTGGTTCTTTTATATGAACCTCACACCAAAGACAGTGAAAGACATGGCCGGCCTTTGATAACCCAGTTAGCTTCACTGGGGGGGTTGGGCAATGGCAACCCGTGGAGAGTGGGGCTTGAACCACCAACCTTAGGATCAGTGATCCAGCACCTTTTACCACCAGGCCACCACTGCTTGATCTTTATAATCGATTATTTTAATTTAATTAGTGGAAACTCCACAGGAATTTCCACAATTCTGTATTGATCCTTTTGAAAGAATCTCACTAAATAGTCCAAATGTAGGTGTTCTAGTAACCCTGCTTCATGTGGTTCATTATATGTGGTTATTCCGCAGCAAGGGCCTGATCAGTCGTCATCTGTGAAGAGAGAGCAGGCAGGTGGAACCAGCAGGTAACAGTCTTATCTGTGTCTAATCAGTGGTAGTATACTCAAATGTGTCTTTGTGTGCTTGCAGATGAGCAGTTGAGCAGCAACAGAAGGAGAGCGTGAGAGACAGAGCGAGAGACAGACAGAGAGACAGAGAGACAGAGAGAGAGAGAGAGACGAGGTCATGATCCAGTATGAAGCTGTGCATGTCAGTGTGTGTGAATTATGATATGCATGTTTTTCCACGTGTCTCCGAACGAGACTGAAAAAGCAATAATACAAAGCAATAATTCAAATGAATATATGTACATAGAGCAGACCTCTGTATGACACTTTAGATCCACAGACTGCTGAAGTATCATATATATATATATATATATATATATATATATATATATATATATATATATATTACAGAATACTGTATACAGTGGCACCTCACTTTTATGAAAGTCTCATCAAACAAAAAAAGCATGTTACAAAACGAATTTTCCTAAAATTTTTGTCTCTGGATACAAAATAAGTCGACATTATGAAAACACCTTCTTAAAAATTCAAACATTAAAATGCGCCATTCAAACTTTAAAACACGTCATTCAAACAATGCACGAGCTGCTCTCCCATCAATGATGTTCAAACAGCCCACCCCGCTGGCCTCCCATTGGCTAGGAGGGATAACGCAGGTCCCTCTTATTGGCTATCTCCCAACATCCTGCCCTGCTGGCCTCCAATTGGCTAGAAGGAATGACGCAGCTCCCTCCCATTGGCTATTATGGAGCTGCATCGACCAGAATGCTTTTCGTGTCAAGGACAAAGTTACTGTTGTTTCATGTTTTATTTCTTGACTCGGGCTTTTAACCCTCCATAAACATTTGTAAGATTATAACTCTGCTAAAAAGATATGCGCGCGCATGTGATTTCTGGTGCGAGTGAGAAGAAGAAATGGGCTCGAGTGATATCGCAAAAGAATATGGTCAAACCCGTCTACCATTGGTATGATATTGAAGCAGAATGAGATCTTAAAAGGTATACTTTTATAATTTTTCAAGGCTTTAGGGGGTAGTATTGGGAGCCTTGGAACAAATCACACGTGTTAAATGTAAAATGCTGTTCAATTGACGGAAAATGCAGGTTACAAAAAAGGCTCTGGAACGGATTAATTTCGTAAAGTGAGGTACCATATATATATATATATATATATATATATATATATATATATATATATATATATATATATATATATATATATATATATATATATATATATATATATATATATATATATATACATATATATATATATATATATATATATATATATATATATATATATATACATATATATATATATACATATATAGATATAGACAGACAGACATTTTATTCAATAAAAGGCCATTAGCCCAAAATACAGACAAAATAAATAAATTAAAGCATTAACTATTGTTGTATACCAGTTGAATTTACGGGTTGCATTAACATCAGTTGATGACATAATATTAATAAAACTGTGTTGTGATAAGGGGTACTTCAAATATTTACTTAATAATGTATACCCACAGATGTATACACCACATATGCAGTGTTTGCTTTGAGGATGTTAATAGAGAAGTACAGAGAAGGTCAGAGGGAGATGCATTGTGCCTTTGTGGATCTGGAGAAAGCATATGACAGGGTGCCGAGAGAAGAACTGTGGTATTGCATGAGGAAGTCTGGAGTGGCAGAGAAGTATGTTAGAGTGGTGCAGGACATGTATGAGAGATGTAAGACAGTGGTGAGGTGTGCTGTTGGTGTGACAGAAGAGTTCAAGGTGGAGGTGGGACTGCATCAAGGGTCAGCTCTCAGCCCCTTCTTGTTTGCTATGGTGATGGACAGGCTAACAGACGAGGTTAGACAAGAATCTCCATGGACTATGATGTTTGCAGATGACATCGTGATCTGTAGTGAGAGCAGAGACCAAGTGGAGGAAAATCTAGAGAGGTGGAGGTATGCCCTGGAAAGGAGGGGATTGAAGGTTAGTCTTAGTAAGACAGAATACATGTGTGTGAACGACAAGGACCCAAGAGGAACGTTGAGGTTACAGGGGGCAGAGATAAAGAAGGTGGAGGATTTTAAGTACTTAGGCTCAACAATCCAGAGCAATGGAGAGTGTGGAAAAGAGGTGAAGAAGCGCGTGCAGGCAGGTTGGAATGGATGGAGAAAAGTATCCGGTGTGATGTGTGATAGGAGAGTATCGGCAAGAATGAAGGGAAAAGTGTACAAGACGGTGGTGAGGCCAGCAATGTTGTATGGTTTAGAGACAGTGGCCCTGGGGAAAAGACAGGAGTCAGAGTTGGAGGTAGCAGAGATGAAAATGTTGAGGTTCTCTTTGGGAGTAACGAGGATGGATAGGATCAGAAATGAGTACATCAGAGGGACAGCACATGTTAGATGTTTTGGAGACAAAGTCAGAGAGGCTAGATTGAGATGGTTTGGACATGTACAGAGGAGGGATAGTGAGTATATTGGTCGTAGGATGCTGAGGTTGGAACTACCAGGCAAAAGGCCCAGAGGAAGACCAAAGAGAAGATTTATGGATGCGGTGAAGGCGGACATGAAGGTCGTTGGAGTAAGAGTAGAAGATGCAGAGGACAGGGAGAGATGGAGGCAGATCATTTGCTGTGGCGACCCCTGAAGGGAACAGCCGAAAGGAAAAGAAGAAGTATACCCGTGTAGCCTTTGCAATTAAGTATTACATGAAGATTTCATCTTCAATTTCATAGATATTGTTTTCTCACATAAAGGACAAAATCTTAAATTATAAGGAACATTTTTATATCTACCAGTCTCAGAAAAAAATGTCTGTCTATATATAATATACTGCATATATAACTTTTTTTTTTTTTTTAACTTAAGTTTAGATTTGTCTGGTTTCCCATGTAGAATAAAGCTAATTACCCTCAAAGTCAGTTTTTACAATCTTATTAAGATTCTATGCATATGAAAGGTAAGGGCACTCACCAGAACATAGCCATCCTCCATGTAAAGGTTCACGAAGAGCAGAAAGGTGATGAGAATGACCAAAAAGGGGATGGTGGAGCGCTTCCGTAAACATCTCATTTTATCCAGGTTCTTCAACAGAAGTCTCATGGCAGAAAGACTATCACTCAGACCTGCCAAGAAACAGAGAGAGACAAAAACGACATCAATGCTCATGTACCACAATAGTGAGGAGAAGACGTCTCGAGAAAGCCACATGTTAAGTGTCGGAAAATGCAATGGATTAAACACTTGCTCTCCACTAGGAAGAAACTTGGTGTTGAATAAAACTGATTAGTTCTGGGTGAAAAAATCAGTCTCTATGTTAATCAGTAGCTCTTAAAGTGGATTGTCCAATGCTGTCTTGGCTATAAAAAGTCTAAGATGTTGTTGGGAATGGCAGAAGCAAATGCTGTCATGAAAGAGGCTTAGTTCATTGTTGCAGAACACTTGTACAATCATCTCTTCAGAGCATTATCCCCAGGCTCAAACTGCATATCTGTACAAGAAACAGAGTATAATCTATTTGTTTGTAAAGCAATACACCGGGTAGAAATTCATTCTGGATATAAAGCTACTTTTCCAGGCACAAATTCAGAAATTAACCTGACAGCCATGTTTGTAGGCTACATTACTGCTTTCAGATGAGAACACAATGATAGGATTAATATTAAGACCAACTTAGTATTAGCAAACTTGACACTAAGCATCTATTATTCATACTTATTAAAGTCCATGCACAGACTAAGTATATTTCTGAAAATCCATAAAAAGAAAAAAAAATCATGTCCTTCCATTCAATGAAGGAAGAAATGTGAAAATAGCACTATGAACCAAAATAGGGTGAAATGTCTGGTTATTTCCCCAACAGCAGTGGGTCATTTTGTTCTCAGTAGCCTTCGAGTAAAGCAGAGTGGATGTAATCATTATTATCTTTTTGTTGTTTTTTTTTTTTTTATATATATAAATACATTATATGCAACATGCAACACTGGGGTGTTCATTCCAGTGTTAAATTACACTAAACTACGCTAAAGCCTAAAATAGACATAAAATAAGAACGCTGTTGAAGATTCTTGTGAAAGCCTCAATACAGCCTTTTTCTATGACTCTTGTTAACCACCAGGGACCACTAATGGAATACAAAATAGCTCTATACAAGATTCCACGGCCAGATAGGTATTGATCTGACTGACCACCAGTCTGCTTCACCAGGGAATAGGGCAGTAAATTGCTGCCTGTGTAACTGCAGCTAACGTATTCATATCAAGAAAATTTCCATTTCTATACCCAGAGAATTACCACATGTTACATATCAATGAAAAAAAAAAGAAAATATATTGGACACTTGGGCAGTGGTGGCCTGGTGGTAAAGGGCGCTGGATCCTAGGTTGGGGATTCGAGTCCCACTCTCCACAAGCTTTTCACTGTCCGCCCCCAGTGCAGCTAACTGGGTTATCAAAGGCCGGCCATGTCTCTCACTGTCTATAGTGAGAGGTTCATGTAAAAGAACCATTGCTCACTTTCATAAAGAGTAGCTGCATAGCCGTCAGCGTGTTTCTGCCCCTTGCTGAAGGGTTGTGCCAGGAATGGCACCCAACTTAAAAACCTATGCCAAATCAAACCTGCCTGTGAATCAGATGATTCTCTGTGGTGACCCCCGAAAAAGGGAAAAAGCCGAAAGGAAAAGAAGATTGGACACTTGTTGTAAGGGAAATGGTGGGTCAGTGATTAAGGTTCTGACTTACTGGTCGAAAGGTCAGGGGTTTAAGCCCCATTACCCCAAAAGGTGATATTTTAGGGTTCTTGAGCAAGGACCTTAACCCTTAATTGCTGAGTTGTATAAAAATAACAAATGTAAGTCACTCTAAATAAGAGTGTGCTGAAAATGTTACTGAATTTTATTTTAGGAAATACACTGTAGCGGTGACATAAGGGGCAGTGGTGGTCTAGTGGTATAAGGCGCTGGATCGCTGATCCAAAGGTTGGGGGTTCGAGTCCCACTGTCCACAAGGTTGTCACTCCCCCAGTGCGGCTAACTGGGTTATCAAAGGCGGGCCATGTCTCTCACTGTCTATGGTGTGAGGCATGTAAAAGAACCATTGCTGACTTCGTAAAGAGTAGGCTGCAAAGTCGTCAGCGTGTTTTTGTCCCTTGCTAAAAGGGTTGTGACAGGAAGGGCATCCAACGTAAAAACCTCTGCCAAATCAAACGTGCGAATCAGATGATTCGCTGTGGCGACTCCCGTGAAAAAGGGAAAAAGCCGAAAGGAAGACAGACAGACACTGTAGCGGTGACATGGTAGCATAGTGGTAAGCACGTCTGTCTCACACCAAGACAGTCTTGTGTTCGATTATCAGGGTCGTCGGGGTGTTTTTGTGAGGAGTTTGCATATTCTCCTCGCACTTGTGTGGGTTTTCTCCAGGGACTCCATTTTCATCTCACAGTGAAAAGACTTGCATATTTGGATAACTGGCTGATCCAAATTGCTCCAGGTGTGTGCAAGATTGTGTTTGTGTGGGTGCTGCGCTGCCATGGTCTGGTCAGGGTGTAGCCTGCCTTTGCCTATTGTCAGCTACGATAGTCACCTGAAACCTAAGCATGATTAAACGATTCAGCAAATGATGATGGCTGTTTCTTCGCATACAAAGATCAGGGAAGAGTTGGTGAATTGCAAGCCCGCTGGTGGCTGTAGAGGCCAATGCGTGATGCACAGGCTCTGCTGCAACGTGGGCATGTAAAGGCTGCGGATGTTGAAGCCGGGTTTTGAGACAGTGGCCTCTCCTTCTGACAGCGTCTTTTTTCTCTCGCCTCTCCACTCCTCTGGATTTCAAACTCTTGGCTTGCTCTTTGGATTGTGCACTTCCACTTGGGTCGGTCAGTGGCATCAACTTGCCAGGAACTGGGTGGAATTTTTGCCAGAGAAAGGTGTCTTTTTAGCTGGTCTTTGTAATACTTTTTCGGAGCACCACGGTTTCGCTTTCCAGACTTGAGTTCCCCGAAAAGGACAGCTTTTGGCATGCGAGAGTCCTCCATTCTTGCAACATGCCCTGCCCATCGCAGCTGCTGTTTAAGCAGGATGGACTTGATACTGGGAAGTTGAGCTTCTTCCAGGACATCCTCATTGGACACATAGTCATGCTACTTGATATTCAGAATGGAGTGTAGGCACCGCAGATGGAAGCGTTCAAAGAGTTACACTTGTCTTCTGTACAGTCCAGGCTTCTGCACTGTATATGAGAGTGGGGATGACAATGGGTCTGTAAACTTTGATTTTGATAGTTAGCTGAAGTGAGTGGTTGTTCCAGACTTGCTTGGAAAGTCTACCAAAGGATCTGTTCGCCTTTGAGAGCCGATTGTCGAGGTCCTTGTCAATGGTTGCATCGTTTGACATCACACTGCCAAGGTAGGTGAAGTGTTCGACTGCATTTAGAGTTGTGCCATCAATAGTGATGTGAGGGGGTGGGGGAGGGGGGGTAGTTTTGCAAAGGTGTGGGTTGGAACAGCACTTCGATCTTTTTCAGGCTGATTGTAAACCCAAAGGCCTTTGTGGCTTCAGAGAAGTGGTCAACAAGGTTTTGAAAAGCAGCTTCTGAGTGTGCAAGAAGTGCACAATCATCAGCAAACAGCAGTTCTATGATGAGTTGCACCATTGTCTTGGTGCGGGCGAATGGCCGTCTAAGATTGAACAGGCTGCTGTCGGAGTGGAAGCGGATGTAGATTCCATCTGTGACATCCTCCATTGCTTGGTGTAGCATCATGTTGAAGAAGATGGAGAAGAGTGAGGGTGCAACCAATGGTGGTTGGAGATTGGGAAGCTGTCTAAAAGGATGCCATTGTGCTTCACCTGACCTTTCTGGCCCTCGTGGAGTTGGGGGATGATTGTAAGGAACTTTGGTGGGCAGCCCAGGCGGGAAAGTATCTTCCATAGACTGTCCCTGCTCATGGTGTCAAATTCCTTATTCAGATCAATGGAGGCAACAAAGAGGCCCATGTTATGCTCTCTGTATTTCTTCTGGATTTGACAGCGTAGATCATGTCAGTGGTTCCTCTGTTGGCTCAGAAACCACACTGGCTTTCAGGGGTGAAGTCTTCAATGATGGAGGGAATGAGTCTGTTCAGGAGAACATGGGCAAGCACTTTACCTGCTACTGACAGGAGTGTAATACCACGGTAGTTTGAGCATTCTGATTTCTCCCCTTTTGTTTTTGTACAGCGAGACGATGACTGTATCCTTGAGGTCCTGCGGAAGAACGCCCTGTTCCCAGCAGGAGTTGAACAGTTCCTGCAGTCTGGTGACCACAACCTCCCCACCATGCTGGTAGATCTCAGCTGGGATCCCATCTGATCCCGGGGACTTCCCAGGTTTCATTTGACTAATAGCAGTTTTGATTTCTTTCATTGTGGGAGGTTCATCGAGCTCATGCTTTGGCTCGATGATAGGGACCTTCCCGATAGAGGAGTCTGCTACTTTACGATGGGCGCTGAATAAGCCCCCAAAGTGTTCAGGCCAGCGAGTCATGATCGAACCTTTATCGGTGTGAAGAGTGGGGAGTCTGCAGAAAGGAGTGGGGCTTGGGTTTGGTAGGAGGGGCCGTAAATGGCTTTCAAAACTTCAAAGAAGGAGCGAGTGTCCCCAATGTCTGCATACAGTTGTCTTTTCTGCCACTGCTACCCACCAGTCATTTTGCATGGTTCTTAGGCTGGCCTGCAAAGTGCTACAAGCTTTCCTGTTTGCCACCTTGACGGTATGATCAGCAGGCTTGGATAAGAGGTGGATGTAGCAGGAGCGTTTCTTGTCCAGGAGATCCTGGATAGCTGGGTCAGACTCATCGATCCAGTCTCTGTTCTCTGACCGAGAAACCGAGTGTTTCTGCTGCGGTTTCTTGGACTGCAGTCTTGAAAACCTGCTATTGAGTATTTGGGTCAGGGTTCGGTGGGTGCTGCAGCCTTTCCACTAGCTTGGCCTGGAAGACTGCTTCCATCTCTGGTTGTTGGAGTCGGTGCATCTGTAGTTTTTTGGTTTGTAGACCTTTCTTCTTGGAAGGCGGCTTGAAGGTGAATTCAAGCTTTGCATACACAAGTCTGTGATCTGTGTAACAGTCTGCACTGGGCATGACTCTGGTGTGCAGCACATCTCTGGTGTTACTCTGGTGAACTAGGATGTAGTCCAGTAGGTGCCAGTGCTTTGGGCGAGGGTGACGCCATGTGGTTTTGAAGCGATCTTGCTGTTGGAACAGTGTGTTAGGATGATCAGGTTGTCCTTCGGGTCTATACATGTGATGACTGTGTGCAGATCATCATAGAAGGCCTCCTTAACAGCCGCATCCGCTTGAAGCATTTGGCTGTGGACACTGACGATAGTGACAAACTTGTCCCCTTGGAGTAGTAGTCGAAGGGATATGATTCGATCAGAATGACCTGTTGGTAGTGCATGAAGCTTGTTGGTGATGACATTCTTTATCATGTGATCAGGTGAGGTCCTGCCCTTAGTGGAGCACTTCAAGTATTTTGGGGTCTTGTTCACGAGTGAGGGAAGGATGGCATGGGGGATCAACAGGTGGATCGCTACAGTCTCCGCTGTAAACCGGAGCTTCTACCGGTCTTTCATGGTGAAGTGGGAATGGAGCTGCAAAGCAAAGCTCTCAATTTACCAGTCAATCTACATTCTAACCCTCAGTTATGGTCACAAGCTTTGGTTAGTGACTGAAAGAACAAGAATGCAGACAGAAACGGCTGAAATGAGCTTCCTCTGCAGGGTGGTGGGGCTCTCCCTTAGAGATAGGTTGAGAAGCTCAGCCATCCAGGAACTTGGAGTAGAACCACTGCTCCTTCACATTGAAAGCAGCTAATTGAAATAAGTCAGTTGAAATGCCTCCTGCATGCTTCTCTGTGGTGTTTCGGGCATCTACTGAGGGTCAACCGAGAACATGGATTATGTCTCTTGACTGGTCTGTTAATGTCTTGGTGTCCCCATGGAAGAGCTGGAAGAAGTGGCTGGGGAGATGGGCATCTGGACCTGATTGGTTAGGCTGCTGCCCCCGCGTTCTGACATTGAATTAAGTGAAAGAAGATGATGATGATGATTCATCTCTTATTTTCTGTAACCGCTTAATCCTATTTAGGGTCATGGGAAGGCTGGCGCCCATCCCAGCCGACTCGGGGCGAGAGCAAAGTACACCCTGGACAGCGCGCCAGGTCATCGCAGAGTGGAAAAATACTGATGGCTTTGTAGCTACTCTTGTTGAAAGTCAGCAATGGTTCTTTTACCCGAACTGAGGTCTCATAGACAGTGAAAGACATGGCTGGCCTTTGATAACCCAGTTAGCTGCACTGGGGGGACAGTGACAGCCGTGGAGAGTGAGGCTTGAACCCCCAACCTTGGGATCAGTGATCCAGCACCTTTTACCACTGCTGCTGTTGATGATGATGATGATGAAGAAGAAGATGATGATGATTAATGAAAGGATTTAGCAATCCTTTCATAAACTGTTTTCTATTAAACTTTTTCCAAGAAGGTGAATTAATGTCCTACTTTGTTTTGCACAACAACATTAAACACACCTATAAAACAGAACAATGTGTTGCTACTTAGTAAAATAAAATTTATAATCATTGACAAATTGCTTTAGTAGAAGAGGTAAAAGACACTTTAGGCACAATGTTTGTGTCGGACTGCACAACCCTCCTGATTATTTTATTATACTGTCTTTGTCCTTACATTTTAAAATACCTTCTTTCTTCATCACACACGCACTGAAAATATGAAATATTTTTTTTTCTTTAATTATTCATTTATTTTACCATATTAAATCTTCATAGAACTTCCACAGCACAGTTCCTAATGGATGCATGAACACATTCTGGAGTGCTATATCCTTGAACTTGTCTTTCCTTTCATGCCCCAACTACACTACTGTTAATAAATATGAAAAAAATCACTTTGCCAGACCAATGGAGGTTTACTGTACAATTACACAATTGGATGGTTTTTAAATTTTCTAGTTCATGCCGTTTTACATTTGAGTGGCACTGAGGTTACATCACGATAATGCAGATTAATGATGGGTTTGGACCTTTTCAGCTGTTTAGGCTGCATGTGGACTCGGCTTTGCAACCAGAGGTCACTCGGGGAAGCTGCTTTGCACTTTATTGCTGATGCGTTGAGAGAAACCGGGGCAAGAATCTACACAGTCCTTTCAGAATATGTTGCATATACAGCAGAAAATACAGAGTGACACATTCTAGAATAACACAAAGATCAGGTATGTAGAACATGACATGAAAGACATTTCTTTTTGCCCTGAAAGGAAATAATTTATAAATACATTATGCGTGTCAAGCCTTCTTACCTCCTCAGATCACTTTTTACAAACTCCATCCTCATTAGACTTCAAAATGTCTATTTGGAATATAATGCATCAAGCGGTACTGATATCTTTCTTTACTAAACTCACAAGAGTAGAACTATATTACCGTAAATCCAATTTTAGAGGCATATACATGTCAAATATCACACCTAGCAGTTTCCAACTACCCAACTTAAAACTTGAATAACTATTTCTATTTTGAATCAAAATCTTTAGTGCATGCCCGGGAGATGATATATCAAAATATATACATGTGGTGAACACAGTTTTGAAATAATTCAAATACTTCCTAGTTTACACCTTTTTTCATGTTCAATTTTGTGACAAGAGAAAAACCTCATTACTTTCACATACCGCTGAGCCTCTGCTAAGGTCTCCACAGGTCCAATAACCACATAAATAAGAGCACAGGTGCACACACAATGAACCGCAGAATTTGCATGTTAGTCACAAAATTGGTCAATAAGCACGAAACCTAAAACAGGTTTAATGATATATGTAACTTTTTCTGTCAATGGTACAAAGTGTATCTTATGCACCCACCGATCACTGATGGATTGGCATCACGGGATTTTTTGACTTTAGAAAATAAAAGTTGAACATGTCAGGCATTATCAATTGGCATATTGTAACTAATTACATAATAATTATCTAAATCTATTATTAGTGAATAGAAGGCCATTCATTTTGTTCATGTTACACAATGACTTTTTGAGTTGTCCGACTGATAATTTGATGATGTTTCTTCTCCAAGGAAAATTATCCTGCAGGGTTTTCATGCATATTGGCCTAATGCATCAAAAAATGGGAAAAACTATTTTTTCTAAATCTCCCTGAAATGTAAAAGGTGAGTGTCAGACATTTCAGTGCCAGTTTTGTGAGATATACAATATATATATATATACACACACACACACACACACACACACACACACACACACACACACTGTATACATAGGTGCAAGGTGCCTTACTCAAGGGCACTTTGGCCATTTATGTGGAGGAAGGGAAGGTGCTGCTCACTCCCCACTGCCACATATTTTTCCTGCTGGTTTAGTAATGGAACCAGCGGCCTTTTGGTCCCAAAGCCGCAGCTCTAACCATTAGGCTATGGCTAACACACACACACACACACACACACACACACACACACACACAGACACACACACACACACACACACACACAAGCTGTTGTTTTCGGCCCTCATATATTGTAGTATTGAACAGTTAATTGCTGCTGACAGAGTCAAACCGAGCAAGAAAAAACCTGTTTTCATTTCCTTGTTGTCTGTCAAGGACCTCATGTTTGAAGAGGTATATTTTAAGAGGAATGGTCATTCAGCCATTCATTATCTACAGCAGACGAAACACTGCAATGGCAAATTAGGCATGTTCCCTGCAGAGAGAATTACTCATGTGGAAAATCACAGTAAATCCATGCAGGGCTCCCAGGTAAATTTGCATTTACATTTACTGCATTTGGCAGACACCCTTATCCAGTGCAACTTACGGAAGTGCTTTAAAGAAAACTATTAGTGAATACACACTGATACTGGTTCACTAGGACACAGGCTACACTTACCATTAGTCAAAATTCACTGGGTATTATATGATGAATGTTTTTAAATCATCATTAATTAATTTAGTATTTATTTACATTAGCTCATCGCTATGTCATATTCTCAATCTGATCTTATACACAGGCAGCAATCTATTACTCTTCTTTAGTTTTATAAGATGAAAGTACTGAGTTTCTCTATTAATGCATGCTCTTTTAGGTTAATATTTGGCCATTTGTTCATTCATTACATTTTTAATACAGATAAAATGCAGTTTACTAATAGAGAAGTACAGAGAAGGTCAGAAGGAGCTGCATTGTGCCTTTGTGGATCTGGAGAAGGCATATGACAGGGTGCCGAAAGAGGAACTGTGGTATTGCATGAGGAAGTCTGGAGTGGCAGAGAAGTATGTTAGAGTGGTGCAGGACATGTATAAGAGATGTAAGACAGTGGTGAGGTGTGCTGTCGGTGACAGAAGAGTTCAAGGTGGAGGTAGGACTGCATCAAGAGTCAGCTCTGAGCCCCTTCTTGTTTGCTTATGGTGATGGACAGGCTGGCAGACGAGGTTAGACAAGATTCCCCATGGACTATGATGTTTGCAGATGACATTGTGATCTGCAGTGAGAGCAGAGAACAAGTGCAGGAAAATCTAGAGAGGTGGAGGTGTGCCCTGGAAAGGAGGGGAATGAAGGTTAGCCTCAGTAAGACAGAATACATGTGCATGAATGACAAGGACCCAAGAGGAACGGTGAGGTTACAGGAAGCAGAAATAAGGAAGGTGGAGGATTTAAAGTACTTAGGCTCAACAATCCAGAGCAGTGGAGAGTGTGGAAAAGAGGTGAAGAAGCGTGTGCAGGCAGCTTGGAATGGTTGGAGAAAAGTGTCCGGTGTGATCTGTTATATGAAGGTATCGGCAAGAATGAAAGGAAAAGTGTACAAGACGGTGTTGAGGCCAGCGATGTTGTATGGTTTAGAAACAGTGGCCCTGGGAAAAAGACAGGAGGCAGAGCTGGAGGTAGCAGAGATGAAAATGTTGAGGTTCTCTTTGGGAGTAACGAGGATGGATAGGATCAGAAATGAGCACATCAGAGGGACAGCACATGCAAGACGTTTTGGAGACAAAGTCAGAGAGGCTATATTGAGATGGTTTGGACATGTACAGAGGAGGGATAGTGAGTATATTGGTAGTAGGATGTTGAGGTTGGAACTACCAGGCAGAAGGCCCAGAGGAAGACCAAAGAGATTACTCATGGATGTGGTGAAGGAGGACATGAAGGCCGTTGGTGTAAGAGAAGAAGATGCAGAGGATAGGGTGAGATGGAGGCAGATGATTCGCTGTGGCGACCCCTGAAGGGAACAGCCAAAAGGAAAAGAAGAAGAAGAAGACGAAAATTACTGGGAAGCCTGACAAGAGAGTAAAGCGTGACATTTATTATTTAGTTTTTATTCTCAATTTTCTACCATGCAGTAATTAACAATGTGTGCAGGGATCCCTCGGTACTTCACGCTTCAATTCAAGTGACTTCAGTGCATCACGTTTTTTTTTTTTTTTTTTTTTTTTTTTTTTTAATATTCATGGAAATAAAAAATAAAGAAATCAAGTAAGAATAGGGGGAACGTTAAATAAAATGCTGCAAAACAAGGCCAATTATGCAAAAAAAAAAAAAAAAAAAAAAAAAAAAACCCAAACAACCCAACCAAAAAAACAAAAACAAAAAAAACTTATATTTCTATGTGAGGTGCACATCTGAGTGTGTGCGCGCTCTGTATGTGTGTGTATTTATATCTTATTTACATGTTATGCATTATTTTTAATTGATTGGTCCTACTTCTTGGAATTCGATGGTCGTGGGAGGATCTCGGTCCCAATTAACAGCGGAAAGTGAGGGATCCATGTATATCTTTCTATTAATTTCCATAATATGTATCTAGCAGATGATGGGCAGTGGGAGCTCAGTGGTTTAGGCTCTGGGTTATTGGACAAAAGGGTTCACACACCAGTACTACTAAGTTGCCATTGTTGGGCCCTTGAACAAGGTCCTTAACCATGGACTGCTCAGGTTTATAAATGAGTGACTTGTGTGTCACTCTGGATAAGAGTATCTTCCAAATACTGTAAATGTAAAGACAAAAAAATCCGGAAAACCTACAGAGGACGAGACGGCAGTGACACATCCCCCATAAATGTACTGAATTGTAAATGGTGATAACTGATTTCAAATGAGGACCTCATCAAAATTATTATATATGTTTCTCATAGTAAATCTACACAAAAGGCCACTAGTCATGCCTGTGTGAATAAAGATGCTCAGAAACTACAAAAATATAAAATAACTTTCACACTTGGATGGTCACAGCCATTTTAGGACAAACAAATTGATATCCCTCGAAAATTTCTTGATGGTAAAATTTCAAACACTAAACGGAAAATTACTTGAAGATGAAGGAAAGATTCGCAACCTAGAAATTGTAGGTAATTTGCATTTATATTATTTGCACGGGGATCATCACACAACGATCACTTCTCAAATAGTGTGTATTATGCAACGAAATATTGTCTCAGAAGGTGCATCACTATCATCTGGGCTTGTTTGTGTCACAGACAAGTCTGTAAGTTGGTGCAGTCCTTGCTCCTTTCTCGAATAAATGTATCTTCTTTAATCTTTCTTTTTCCTTCTTCTTTTTTTGCAAATCATATGAACTAAAGACTAATACTGTATGGTCTACTGTCTAACTGAAAATCTGTACGTTCACCATATGACTACCTGACTGAAATTAATCAGTAATTAGGGTCCTCAGAGAGCTATTTCAATCCTATAGCTGGACATGTGCACCTGCCTGTATCCTATATTGAATCAACCAACATTGTATGTAATAATGCTCATTGTGTTACCAAGCCATGGCACAGGGGGAATTCTCCCAGTTTCCCATTTAGCCACTCAAGCATTGCAAACCTGTATTATCTGATCCAAAACTGTGATCTTCTTGTCAACTGATGATGTACTACTGACACATGAGCACAACAGGGGTTCACAGGTGCATTAGAGTGGAAAAGAGGAGCTACAGTGAACTTAAAAATATGGAATTAGCCCTGTTGAGATCAAACTGAACACAAACAGATATCCTTTTGAATACTAAAAATATATATGTACATTTTGATACACTTCATCCTATAGATGTGGACCCCGACCACAATTTACACGTTGCACACACACACACACACACACAGGCACACACACACACTATATATATATATATATATATATATATATATATATATATATATATATATAGGATTTTCTGAGTAGATCCTTCCGTAGGATAGTGCTCAATACTTTTTGGTAGAGCAAATAAACAAAAATAAAAGGACAGGACAAAGACTTTCTATTGAAAATCTATTTATCACTACAGATTTAGCTGAGGGTGGTGAAACCATCCTCTCTCTTCAGGTGATTATATAAGAATTCTTCTATAATCACCTGAAGAGAGAGGATGGTTTCACCACCCTCTAAACAGATCTGTAGTGATAAATGGAGTTTCAATAGAAAGTCTTTGTCCTGTCCTTTATTTTTGTATATATATATATATATATATATATATATATATATATATATATATATATATATATATATATATATTTATATAATCAGTGGTTCCTAACCTGGGTGAGTCAGTCTCAGGGGTTCGGCGGAGGTCAAGACACACAACTGACTCATATTCATGACGACACGCCTCGCTTGGCCATCACTGGCTGCAGGTGATCACGCTACATTGCTTGGCCAATCTGTGCTGCAGGAAATTTGGTGTGCTCAGTAGTCGAATTGTGACTATTGGGATGGTACGTCGTGTGATTTCTTTCTTAATGTTTTAATCTATACTATGTCGAGTAAAAAAGAAAGTGGTCGGACGAACATGTACAAGTTGGATTCATATATATATATATATATATATATATATATAACTAAACGTGATATTAGTCTGCATTATTTGCAAAGTAGGATCAACCCTGTGCTGACTGACGTATACGTACATGTATATGTGCATATAATATCAATAAATACATATTAAATACTATAAATGCTTATAATAATGATTAAACATTCAAAAATAATGCATAAGATGTAAATAAAACATAAAAACACACACATACAGACGCGTGCACGTGCGCACACTCAGATGCGCACCTCACATAAAAATGTAAGTAGTTGTGATGGGGGAGTTCATGCATTGTATTGGTTTTGTTCTTTGAACACAGTGATGTTAATGCACGGTTCATTTTGGTGCCCCAATAAAAACATATACCGATGTCTTGAATTTGAAAAAAAATCATATTTTATTTTTCACTAAAGAAGGGTTCGGTGAATAAGCGTATGAAACTGGTGGGGTCCAGTACCGCCAACAAGGTTAAGAACCACTGGTATATATACTAGTATATATATTTACACAGGGATCCCTCACGTTCCACGGTTAATGGGGACTGAGACCCCCCCTGACCACCGATTTACGCGAAGTAGGATCGACCCCCCTGACTGACGTATACATACATGTATATGTGTACAGGGATCCCTCACTTTCCACAAGTAATTGGGACCGAGATCCCTATGCAACCATCGAAATCCGCAAAGTAGGATCACCCCCCCCCCCCAACCCCTCTGACCGATGTACATGTATATGCGTATATAATAATAACATACTCAATGCATAAATGCTTATAATAATAATTAAACATTGAAAAAATAACTTTCTTTCTTCCTTTTGGCTTTTCTCTTTCTTGGGAGTCACCACAGCGATCTCATCTGAATCACACGTTTGATTCATTTTCATTATCATCATCTTCCGCTTAGTCCAGGGTCGGGTCGCGGGGGCAGCAACCTAAGCAAAGAGGTCCAGACGTCCCGCTCCCGAGCCACTTCCTCCAACTCTCCTGGGGGGACACCGAGGCGGTCCCAGACAAGTCGAGAGACATAGTCCCTCCAGTGTGTTCTAGGTTGACCCCGGGGTCTCTTCCTGGTTGGACATGCCCGAAACACCACACCAGGGAGACGTTCGGGGGGCATTCTCACCAGATGCCCGAGCCACCTCAACTGGCCCCTCTCAATGCGGAGGAGCAGCGGATCTACTCCGAGCTCTCCCCGGATGGTGGAGCTTCTCACCTTTTCTCTAAAGGAGAACCCCGCCACCCGGTGAAGGAAGCTCATTTCAGCCGCTTGTATCTGTGATCTGGTTCTTTCGGTCATTACCCAAAGCTCGTGACCATAGGTGAGGGTTGGAACGTAGATCGACTGGTAAATTGAGAGCTTTGCCTTGCGGCTCAGCTCCTTCTTCACCACGACGGACCGGTACAGGCACCGCTTAACAGCAGAGGCTGCAGCGATCCGTCTGTCGATCTCTCGCTAGCAAGGGACAGAAACACGCTGACGGCTTTGCCGCTACTCTTTACGAATGTCAGCAATGGTTCTTTTACACGAACCTCTCACCATAGACAGTGAGAGACATGACCCGCCTTTGATAACCCAGTTATCTGCACATGGGGGGACAGTGACAACCCTGAGGATCAGCGATCCTGCGTCCTATCCACTAGACCACCACTGGCAAACATTAATAAAATATAAATACACACACATACAGCTAGTATTGCACGAGAAGACGACCCACATACATACGTGTGTGCGCACGCACGCAGTTGCGTGCACACACAGATGCAACAATGTAACTAGTTTTGATGGGAGATTTTGGGTTGTTTTTTGTTTTGTGTTGGTTCAGGGGTTTTTTTTTGTTTGTTTTTTGCATAATTGGCCTTGTTTTTGTGGCATTTTCCTTAACTTTTCCCCCAATGCTTCCTCAATTTTCTTATTTTTTAATTCGATTAATAGTTATTTAAAAAAAAAAAACGCAATGCACTGAAGCCACATGAATTGAAGCACGAAGAAGCGAGGGATCATTGTATCTTCTTCTTCTTCTTTTACTTTCGGCTGCTCCCTTCAGGGGTCGCCACAGCAAATCATCCGCCTCCACCTCACCCTGTCCTCCGCATCTTCTTTTCTGACTCCAACGACCTTCATGTCTTCCTTCACCACATCCATAAATCTCTTCTTCGGTCTTCCTCGAGGCCTTCTGCCTGGTAGTTCCAACCTCAGCATCCTACTGCCAATATACTCACTATCCCTCCTCTGTACATGTCCAAACCATCTCAATCTAGCCTCTCTGACTTTGTCTCCAAAACATCTTACGTGGGCTGTCCCTCTGATATACTCATTTCTGATCCTATCCATCCTCGTTACTCCCAGGGAGAACCTCAACATTTTCATCTCCGCTACCTCCAGCTCTGCCTCCTGCCTTTTCCTCAGCGCCACTGTTTCTAAGCCATACAACATCGCTGGCCTCACCACCATCTTGTACACTTTTCCCTTCATTCTTGCTGACACTCTCCTATCGCACATCACACCGGATACTTTTCTCCAACCATTCCAGCCTGCCTGCACACGCTTCTTCACCTCTTTTCCACACTCTCCATTGCTCTGGATTGTTGAGCCTAAGTACTTAAAATCCTCCACCTTCGTTATCTCTGCTCCCTGTAACATCACCGTTCCTCCTGGGTCCTTCTCATTCACACACATGTATTCTGATTTTCTGAGGCTAACCTTCATTCCTCTCCTTTCCAGGGCATACCTCCACCTCTCTAGATTTTCCTGTACTTGTTCTCTGCTCTCACTACAGATCACGATGTCATCTGCAAACATCATAGTCCATGGAGATTCTTGTCTCACCTCGTCTGTCAGCCTGTCCATCACCATAGCAAACAAGAAGGGGCTCAGAGCTGACCCTTGATGCAGTCCCACCTCCACCTTGAATTGCCGGTCACACCGACAGCACACCTCACCACTGTCTTACATCTCTCATACATGTCCTGCACCACTCTAACATACTTCTCTGCCACTCCAGACTTCCTCATGCAATACCACAGTTCTTCTCTTGGCACCCTGTCATATGCTTTTTCCAGATCCACAAAGGCACAATGTAGCTCCCTCTGACCTTCTCTGTACTTCTCTATTAACATCCTCAAGGCAAACATTGCATCTGTGGTACTCTTTCTTGGCATGAAACCAAACTGTTGTTCACAAATGCTCACCTCTGCCCTTAGTCTAGCTTCCACTATTCTTTCCCATAACTTCATCGTATGGCTCATCAACTTTATCCCTCTGTAGTTGCTGCAACTCTGCACGTCTCCCTTGTTCTTAAAAATGGGCACCAGCACACTTCTCCTCCACTCCTCCGGCATCTGCTCACTCTCTAGTACCTTGTTGAATGTTCTTGTCAGAAAATCTACTGCTACCTCTCCTAGACACTTCCATACCTCCACAGGTATATCATCAGGACCAACTGCCTTTCCATTCTTCATCCTCTTCAATGCCCTTCTCACTTCACCCTTACTGATCTTTGCTACATCCTGCTCCTCAATGGTTACCTCTTCTACTCTTTTTTCTCTCTCATTTTCCTCATTCATCAGCTCTTCAAAGTACTCTTTCCATCTTCCCAGCACACTTCTGTCATTAGTCAATACAGTTCCCTCTCTGTCCTTTATCAATCTAACTTGCTGCACGTCCTTCCCATCTCTATTTCTCTGCTGTGCCAACCTGTATAGATCATTTTCTCCCTCTTTACTATCCAACCTATCATACAAGTCATCATACGCCCTCTGTTTGGCCTTAGCCACTGCTACTTTCGCCTTACGCTGTGTCTCCCTGTACTCCTGTTTACTCTCTTCGGTCCTCTCAATGTCCCACTTCTTCTTGGCTAACCTTTTCCTTTGTACACACTCCTGCACTTCCTCATTCCACCACCAAGTCTCCTTATCTACTTTCCTTCCAGAGGACACACCAAGTACTCTCCTACCTGTGTCCCTGATCACATTTGCTGTGGTTGTCCAGTCATTTGGAAGCACTTCCTGGCCACCCAAAGCCTGTTTCAACTCCTCCTTGAAGACAACACGACACTCTTCCTTTTTCAGCTTCCACCACTTTGTCTTCTGCTCTGCCTTTGCCTTTTTCACCTTTCTCACCATCAGAGTCATCCTGCACACCACCATCCTATGCTGTTTGGCAACACTCTCACCCACGATGACTTTGCAGTCACTGACTTCCTTCAAATTACATCGCCTACACAAGATGTAGTCTACCTGTGTGCGCCTACCTCCGCTTTCATAAGTCACCCTATGCTCCTGTTTCTTCTCAAAGAAAGTATTCACCACAGCCATTTCCATCCTTTTGCAAAATCTATCAACATCTGTCCTTCATGCGTTCCTGTCCTGGATACCAAACCTGCCCATCACTTCCTCGTCCCCTCTGTTGCCTGCCCCAACATGTCCATTGAAGTCTGCACCTATGACCACTCTTTCACCTCTGGGGGTACTCTGCATCACTTCATCTAAGTCACTCCAGAATCTCTCCTTCTCTTCTAGCTCACATCCTGCCTGTGGGGCATAAGCACTAACAACATTGAGCATTACACCTTCAATTTCTAACTTGAGATTCATCACTCTGTCTGACACTCTTTTCACTTTTAGAACATTCCTGACAAACTCCTCCTTCAAGATGACTCCGACTCCATTTCTCTTCCCATCCACACCGTGATAAAATAGCTTAAACCCTGCTCCTAAGCTTTTAGCTTTGCTACCTTTCCACCTGGTCTCCTGAACACACAGTATGTCCACCTTCCTCCTCTGCATCATGTCAACCAGCTCTCTACCTTTTCTGTGCATAGTTCCAACATTCAAAGTCCCCACTCTCAGTCCTAGACTCATGCCTTTCCTCTTCTCTCTCTGCCTACGGACACGCCTCCCACCTCTCCTTCTTCGACGTCTTCGACCAACAGTAGTCCAATTTCCATCAGCACCCTGTTGATTGACAGCACTGATGGCGGTCGTTGTTAACCCGGGCCTCGACCGATCCGGTATGGAGGTAATACTTTTGATTTGCATAATCAATAATTGGCATTGGTTTTACGTCGGATGCCCTTCCTGACACAACCCTCTGCATTTCTCCGGGCTTGGGACCGGCATGAGGGGGAGAGACACTGGTTAGTGCCCCCCACCTCATGGCTGCATTCGAGGGATCATTGTATATAATATCAATAAATACATTTTCAACACTATAAATGCTTATAATGACAATTAAACATTCAAAAAATAATGCATAAGATCTTCTTCTTCTTTTCCTTTCGGCTGTTCCCTTCAGGGGTCGCCACAGCAAATGATCTGCCTCCATCTCTCCCTATCCTCTGCATCTTCTACTCTTACTCCAACAACCTTCATGTCCGCCTTCACCGCATCCATAAATCTTCTCTTTGGTCTTCCTCTGGGCCTTCTGCCTGGTAGTTCCAACCTCAGCATCCTACTACCAATATACTCACTATCCCTCCTCTGTACATGTCCAAACCATCTCAATCTAGCCTCTCTGACTTTGTCTCCAAGGCATCTAACGTGTGCTGTCCCTCTGATGTACTCATTTCTGATCCTATCCATCCTCGTTACTTCCAAAGAGAACCTCAACATTTTCATCTCTGCTACCTCCAACTCTGACTCCTGTCTTTTCCCCAGGGCCACTGTCTCTAAACCATACAACATCGCTGGCCTCATCACCGTCTTGTACACTTTTCCCTTCATTCTTGCCGATACTCTCCTATCGCATATCACACCGGACACTTTTCTCCATCCATTCCAACCTGCCTGCACACGCTTCTTCACCTCTTTTCCACACTCTCCATTGCTCTGGATTGTTGAGCCTAAGTACTTAAAATCCTCCACCTTCTTTATCTCTGCACCCTGTAACCTCAAAGTTCCTCTTGGGTCCTTGTCGTTCACACACATGTATTTTGTCTTACTAAGACTAACCTTCAATCCCCTCCTTTCCAGGGCATACCTCCACCTCTCTAGATTTTCCTCCACTTGGTCTCTGCTCTCACTACAGATCACGATGTCATCTGCAAACATCATAGTCCATGGAGATTCTTGTCTAACCTCGTCTGTTAGCCTGTCCATCACCACAGCAAACAAGAAGGGGCTGAGAGCTGACCCTTGATGCAGTCCCACCTCCACCTTGAACTCTTCTGTCACACCGACAGCACACCTCACCACTGTCTTACATCTCTCACACATGTCCTGCACCACTCTAACATACTTCTCTGTCACTCAAGACTTCCTCATACAATACCACAGTTCTTCTCTCGGCCCCCTGTCATATGCTTTCTCCAGATCCACAAAGGCACAATGCAGCTCCTTCTGACCTTCTCTGTACTTCTCTATTAACATCCTCAAAGCAAACACTGCATCTGTGGTGCTCTTTCTTGGCATGAAACCAAACTGTTGTTCACAAATGCTGACCTCTGCCCTTAGTCTTGCTTCCACTATTCTTTCCCATAGCTTCATTGTATGGCTCATCAACTTTATCCCTCTGTAGTTGCCACAACTCTGTACATCTCCCTTGTTCTTAAAAATGGGCACAAGCACACTTCTCCTCCATTCCTCTGGCATCTGCTCACTTTCTAAGACCTTGTTGAATATTCTTGTCAGAAAATCTACTGCTACCTCCCTAGACACTTCCATACCTCAACTGGTATGTCATCAGCGCCAACTGCCTTTCCACTCTTCATCCTCTTCAATGCCCTCCTCACTTCTCCTTTACTAATCTTTGCTACTTCCTGCTCCTCAATGGTCACCCCTTCTACTCTTTTTTCTCTCTCATTTTCCTCATTCATCAGCTCTTCAAAGTACTCTTTCCATCTTCCCAGCGCACTTCTGTCATCAGTCAATACATTTCCCTCTCTGTCCTTTATCACTCTAACTTGCTGCACGTCTTTCCCATCTCTATTTCTCTGCTCTGCTAACCTGTATAGATCATTTTCTCCCTCCTTACTGTTCAACCTATCATACAAGTCATCATACGCCCTCTGTTTGGCCTTTGACACTGCTACCTTCGCCTTACGCTGTCTCACTGTACTCCTGTTTACTCTCTTCGGTCCTCTCAATGTCCCACTTCTTCTTGGATAACCTCTTCTTTTGTACACACTTCTGCACTTCCTCATTCCACCACCAAGTTTCCTTATCTACTTTCCTTCCAGAGGACACACCAAGTACTGTCCTACCGGTCTCCCTGATCACATTGGCTGTGGTTGTCCAGTCCTCTGGAAGCACTTCCTGACTACCCAAAGCCTGTTTCAATGCCAAAATAATGCATAAGATGTAAATAAAATATAAATACACACACTTAGATGCGCACCTCACATAAAAATGTAAGTAGTTTTGTTGGGGGGTTGGGTTTTTTTTTTTTTTTTTGCATAATTGGCCTTGTTTTGCAAATATTTTCCTTAACTTTTTCCCTATTTTTCCTTAATTTCCTTATTTTTTTTAATTTTCGAAGAATATTTTTGAAAGACCCACAGTGCACTGAAGCCACAGAAAGTGAAGCACGAAGTAGTGAGGAATCACTATGTGTGTGTGTGTCTGTGTATATATATATATATATATATATATATATATATATATATATATATATATATACACACACACACATATATATGTGTGTGTGTGTGTGTGTGTGTGTGTGTGTGTGTGTGTGTGTGTGTGATAAAACAAAATTATACTAAAACAGAAACATCTGTATTTTTTGAGTGTGATTTTGGTGTACTCTGTAATTCAGACGATAATTTACACTGCCTTGGAATAATAATAATAATAATAATAATAATAATAATAATAATAATAAAGTCACACACTAGAATATTTAATATTTTCTTCAGGTGCATTTAGGTTTGATCATATCATGTAATCTCCATGGCATTGTTGCTTCACATGATCAAGTTGAGGCTCAGCAACATGGCAATAAAATAAGGTCAGCTGATGATCTGAATTTACTGAATGATCAGGTTATCACATCACTGAACTTGTTCTTTACTGATGGGACGGATATAAAATGGGGACTCAAATAATAAAAGAGTGGCTCAGTGGAATCATTTTCATATATGTATTGGCACCGCAGAGTCCTGGCCTTAACCTTATGGGAAGTTTTTGGGATGCGTTGGAAAAGAAAGACTCTGTGGAATGACATCAATTCAAGACATCAGTGAAAAATGAACCTGACACTGGATGGTAATAAATATAATGTTGCTGAAGTTTGTTGAAATATGTAATGCCATTACATGCTGTAAGCAATGCTAAAGGCAGAACAACATATTAGTGTGTGAGGTTGTTGGGGTTTTTTTTGGCCTGAACAGGAAAATTCAGAATCAAAATATCAAATGTTCTATATAAACTTACATAAACTCACCTTACATATAAGAAATACATTTTAAAAAGGCATATTTTACAGTTATTAAAAAAAAAAAAAGATTTTCATGCACTGCGTATGAAACTGATGCAAGTATTTCCGAGGATAAAGGCATAACAATAACTTATCTTTTGATTCTACCAAGAGGCACCTTAACCTTTTCTCATTTCAGCCAGGAAGCTATTAATAACACAGCATAAACCTCATAGGCTTTACAAGCTAGTGATCAATGCTTCTAATATACAGTACAGGAAAAAAAAAAAAAAAAAAAAGTGAAAATCTTAAAAAATGTCTTTTAGGCATGTGCCATACTGTTACGCTCCCTCTGTTTCAGCTGATTGATAAAATCTGTGACAGGTGGGATGGTCTTGTTTTTAATTAGGACACCAAGGCATACCGAGCCTTAATGTAAAAACCTGGAGAGAATGAGGGGGAAAAGCCAGGTTGAGTGAGAAAGAAACAGATTAATAAAGCTGGCAAGAGAAAGCAATTCTCCAGCATTTGATCTTGTTATCTGTTTTACATTATTTCCCCTGGGTGTGCTGCACCTCGCTGATACACAGCGCTGCGCAAATAATCAATTAAGCCTGCAGCCCTCACTCTCTTTGTGTCGCAGCTTCTACCAGTTAAACAGGGTTTTCTTCATGGAAAAAAGAGCTGAAAATGGCAATAAATACTGTAGGGTGCAAAAGATAAGAGAGTTTCAACACGGAGATGTATTTGAAGAAAGAGAAACTATCCTGAAAGTAAAAGAATAATGTTAAAATATCCTTTGTCATGACTGAGTAATGCTTGTGCTTTTATGTTTTTATTGTCTTTCCAGAAAAATCTTAATTCTTAGTGTGGTCGTGGTTAGCACATCTGCCACACCGCAAGAGAAAAACAAGGGTTCGATTCCCTGCGCTTGCATGGGTTTCCTTCAGCCGGCCTTTGATAACCCAGTTCGCTGCACTGGAGAGACAGTGACAACCTGTGGTGAGTGGGGCTTGAACCCCCAACCTTAGGATCAATGATCCAGCACCTATACCACTAGGCCACCACTGCCCATGTGCTCACATGTACAGTGCATATTTATAACATAGAAAATTAAATAAATGTAATGATGCATTGGCAATGAAAAAAAACATGGTGTTCTGCCTGTTCGTTGGGATACAGCAAGAAAGCTGTAATTTGTAAGTGAAACAAAAATATATTGGTAATGTCAGAATATTGATTCATCATTTGCAACTGCCTCAGGAAGTAACTAACAATATTATTAATTATTAAAGCTTTAATTATTTTTCCACTGCTTTCCACTGTTAACCCATTAATACCACAGATTCTGGGCACAAGCTCTCTCTCTCTCTCCCCCCCTCTCTCTCATTCTGTGTGTCGCTGTGTGTGTGTGTGTGTGTGTGTGTGTGTGTGTGTGTGTGTGTTTCAACATACTGACAAGTGCGTCTCCTGGGCTTATGCATGTTATTTATTATATATTTTCAAGTACAAGGATGTTCTATAGATTTTATGGAAAAAAAAAACCTCACCTCAAGTGCTTCATATGTAAACATTTTCAGCAGCCGTTGCTAACACACACACACACACACACACACAGTTGAGAGAATTCAAGAGAATGGTGTAAGTCCTCCTGCCCACTATTTTTACTGTTGAGCTTCAGCAGCATCAGCAGCATGAGCTGTTCACATTTCAGTTGTGCTTTGTTACGTGCATCTAGAACACTATCTAATAACTGCAGCCACCCCCCCCCCCCCATTAAGACCATTAAGACACCTAAACTTGGGTGATAAAACCATATTTTAAGTTTTATCTATTTCAATTTAAACAACAGGAATGAAAGTTTTCCCCAGTGCAGCTAACTGGGTTATCAAAGGCCGGCCATGTCTCTCACTGTCTATGGTGTGAGGCATGTAAAAGCACCATTGCTGACTTTCGACAAGAGTAGGCTGCAAAGCAGTTGGCGTGTTTCTGCCCTGCGATGGCCTGGCGAGCTGTCCAGAGTGTACTCTGCCCTCGCCCGAAGTTGGCTGGGATGGGCGCCAGCCTCCCCGTGACCCTAATTAGGATTAAGCGGTGACAGAAAATGAACTGAAATGAATGAAAGTTTAAATGCTGGACTATAATCTCTTATTTATCTTATTAAATCAAACCAACATAATCGTCATAATATAAAAAAAGCAAAGAACAGGCTTTGGCATTCCAACATTTTCATGGAGGACATGATACACAAGTTCCTCCGAGATCAATAACGTACAGCGGTACCTCACTTTACAAAATTAATCCATTCCAGAGTCTTTTTCGTAACCTGCATTTTTCGTAAATTGAACCGCATTTTACAAGTAAAACGCATTATTCGTTCCAAGGCTCCCAATACTACCCCCTAAACCCTTTAAAAATGATAAAAGCATTCCTTTTAAGACCTCCTTCTGCTTCAGTATCGTACTGATGGTACACGGGTTTGGCCATATTCCTTTGTGATATCACTCGAGCCCGTTTCTTCTTCTCACTCGCACCGGAAGTCACACGCACGCGCGAGTGCATGCGTGCGTGCGCGTGTGTGTGTGTGTGTGTGCGTGTGTGTTGACCATGTCTTCTTAGCAGAGTTATAATCTTAAAAATGTTTATGTAAGGTCAAAAGCCTGAGTCAAGAAATAAAGCATAAAACAACAGTAACTCTGTCCTTTACACGAAAAGCATCATGGTAGATTCAGCTCCATAATAGGCAATGGGAGGTAGCTGCGTCATCCCTCCCAGTCAATGGAATCCCTGTCCAAGATGGCGTCAGGTGGACCTGTCCAAGATGGCGGTCGAGTGAAGGCGACATGAATGACAGCTCAGCTGTTAGCCAATTGGAGACCAGTGGGGCGGGATGTTTGAACGTCATTGATGGGAGAGCAGCTCGTGCATTTTTTGAACGTTTGAATGGCGCGTTTGAATTTTTAAGATGGCGCTTTCATAACACGAACTTGTTTCATATACAGAGACAAAGATTTTAGGAAAATGCGTTTCGTAACCTACATTTTTCGTTTGGTGAGACTTTCGTGAAGTGAGGTACTAATGTATTCTGGTTCTGATTCTGATCTACCAGCTTGTTTCAGTTGATGGTGTACGGCGTGACTGTTATACCCTTCATGTCGAGTTAGGATATAAGAGACATTGAAGGACATAAGAGACACTAACACTTAGCTCCCCCAAAGTTAATTTGTGTGGTAGCTTCAATTCATTAAAGAAATCTGACTGGATGGATTGTTCAGTTAAAAAAAATCAAGCTATGTCAGGCTGTAAAATGGCAAAGCTTTCTTGTCAGCATTATATGAAAAGTACACATACACCTCATGGTTGTATATACACCGGTCAACCATAACAATAAAACCACCTGCCTATTATTTTGTAGGTCTTTTGTCACCAAAACAGCTCTAACTCATCAAGCCATGGACTCCAGAATACCACTGTGGTTTAGACTTGTTTGTCCAGCACAGCCCACAGAGGGGAAATATGGAGGTGAATTTTCTTTCAAATCATTTCTGAACATGTTATTTGCAGGCTAGCAGGGTGCGGCACACCGCTGAAGGTGGATACTGCCTTTTGGAAACACCATTACCACAGAGGGTTGCACTTGGATATGTCAAATTGACATTCATATGAATTGAAGGACCTTAAGTTTCCTGAAGTTGTCCTTTTGTCCAGCTGTCCATATGATTAAAAAATGAATGAGTAGGTCAAAGACATGATTTGAGTTTAAAGGTATCTCGTCCACCTCCCAGAGACATATAATTTGATGCCCCTCACATTAAACACTGAGAAGTTATGGCATTAATTTGTCTAAAATGAGGCTATTTTGTAGTGCAATTTTGTGACATCAAAAAATGCCTCAAAAGAATTGGCTGGTGACAACATAAGATGGTAACTTATTTACTACTTGATTTTTTTTTTCTTTCTGGAAACGATTCTTTTCAAGTGAAAACAAAAATATGTGGGGCTTTTTGCATTCCCATGTGTCATGCAGTTCTATCAAACCAGTTCTCCATGTACATATCATTAAAATAATCATTATTTAATGTTTGATGGTTATTTTTAGGTGTCCTGAGTATCAGAACTATTTATCCTGTAAGTGTTGGGTTTTTACACCCGAGCCTCGTGGCCGACCCAGGCCGGTGCTTATCCCCGGTTTCCATAGCATGACGCGACCAGGAGTTCAACTCCCCCTGGATGGGACGCTAGTCCATCGCAGGTTACCTTCCCAGTATATTTTTACTGGTACCCATTTATACTGCTGGGTGAACAGAGGCACACTTGTGGTTGAGACCTTGCCCAGGGGTCTTAGCACAGTGAGGGTCTCAGTGGGATTCGAACTCACAACCTCCTGATCATGAGCGCAGCACCCTAACCACTACACCACCGGCCCCACATTTGGCCCCTATTTATCCGATTACATCATAAGTGGTGTGATTGATAGTTTATTGTATAGGTTTACAGAAAAAAAAAAAAAAAAATCTTATGTTGGGTCCCCCAGAATTCCTTTAAACATCACATCATTTTAAAACCACGCAGCAGCACCACACAAAGCCTGAACGCCAGAGATCTGGTATACTGCAGTGGCATCTTTGAGGAAGACATGCGAGTAACTTCCCATCAACAAACCTTGTATATGCCCAAATGTTATGTACGCCCGAATCACTACTCAGTTATTAAGAGTAATACAGTGCTACCTCGACTTACTAGTGTTCCTAATAATGAATTTTCCATGATACGAGCTTCAATTCCACCAAAAATCTGCCCCGACCAACGAGCAAATTTTTGACTTACGGGCTCTGCATAAATAGATTTTTTTAAAATTCTGTAATTGCTAATATTGTAAAGTTTTATGTGGGTAGTCAAGAGTTTTCAAGAATGCAGCCATGAGGTTGGGGGGGGGGGGCACTAACCAGTGTCTCTCCCCCTCATGCCGGTCCCAAGCCCGGAGAAATGCAGAGGGTTGTGTCAGGAAGGGCATCCGACGTAAAACCAATGCCAAACTTTTATGATGCAAATCAGAAGTGTTACCCCATACCGGATCGGTCGAGGCCCGGGTTAACAACGACCGCCATCAGTGCTGTCAATCAACAGGGTGCTGATGGAAATCAGACTACTGTTGGCCGAAGACGTCGAAGAAGGAGAGGTGGGAGGATGGATGTGGTGAAGGAAGACATGAAGGTCGTTGGAGTCAGAAAAGAAGATGCAGAGGACAGGGTGAGATGGAGGCGGATAATTTGCTGTGGCGACCCCTGAAGGGAGCAGCCGAAAGTAAAAGAAGAAGTCAAGAGTTTTCAAGAGAAAACGTATCCAGGTTTTTTTAGGATGAAGGTTGTTGCATGTGTTTGTTTTTTGATCGTTTGCTTTCTCTCAGCCAAGGCTGATAGGGTGACGAGTGACAGAATGACCTTATTGCAATAAACACACAATGATGTAATAATAATAATAATAATAATTAAAAAATACTGATTTTTAAAAATTGTCAATTAGCTGTGCTATAAAAGGAAGAAAGCATGTCAACTCATGTCACGCTGTTATTGGATCTTATTCTTCTTCTTGCGTGATTATTGTTATTTAATAACAGCACACGCTATCATGATGTACCTTTTGAAGTTGACTTCTTAAATCATTACTGAAAGAAATGAAAAGCTTCTTTATGGCACACAGTCACAATACGGTTGGTCTTGTGATGCTTAAATGAAACGCTTCTTAACGATGACCAATACAAGCATGATCTTTGTCTACACTTGGCCTTTTTTTCTGGTAGTGAATTATTTTGAGAAATAACTTTTTGTCCTGTTTTTATTCAGTTTGCTGTTGGAGATCTGGGCACAATCCAGCCTGCAGCAAAACCAAGCTGAACAAAGGGAAGGTTGCCTCTGCTGGACATTACCCTGATGCAGACTACTGTACTTGTCGGCACAAGAATAAAATATTGCATATTGTCCAATTTCGGCACTGACACAACAGGAACCCGAGACCCTGACAGCATTACAGGATCGCAAGAGAGGAGAGTTGATTAACAGGGACAATCCATATGTACTGTCTCACGCCTACATTTCAGATTCCTGCCAATTATAACATCAGACTCATATGATATAAAACTACTGGCTGTGGTTCTCCAAGACACATGCAGGTTCACAGACCTTTTAAAATTACATCCCATGCTGTATCACTGCAAAGCATAACAAACGTGTAGGAAAGTGCAACTGCTCGACTTCTGTATTCATGACCTCATGGACACACATACACATGAGTACTTGCACGCACGCATACACTTTATCCATATCCAACTAGATTGCTTAAAACAAACACTAATACACGCTACATGTGATAAAAAAGGAAGGATCATCCAATAGAACATGGAACTAAATAAAAAGTGACGCTTACGGGGATTCCTCGTGACTTTGTGCTCCAATTCATGCGGCTTCAGTGCATCGCGTGTTTTTAAAAAAATATTCATCGAATTAAAAAAATAAGGAAATTAAGGAAGAATAGGGGGGAAAAAATTAAGGAAAATGCCACAAAAACAAGGCCAATTATGCAAAAAAAACACTAAACGAACACAAAACAAAAAAACAACCCAAAACCTCCCATCAAAACCAGTTACATTGTTGTGAGGTGCACATCTGCATGTGTGCATGCATGCACGAGTCTGTATGTGTGTGTATTTATATTTTATTTACATCTTATGTATTATTTTTTAATGTTTAATTATTATTGTTATTATAAGCATTTATAGCATTGAATATGTATTTATTGATATTATATACACATATACATGTACGTATACGTCAGTCGGTGGGGGGGGGGTCCTACTTCATGGATTTCGATGGTCACATGGGAAGCTCGGTCCCAATTAACCATGGAAAGTGAGGGATCCCTGTAGTTGCTTTTCTTTGAGGTACAAATCAGAATAAAGCCACGCAGAACAGTTTTAATAATTATGAAAATATAGCATCCCAAAGCAATGAAAACTCCCCTCAGCCATTGCACCACATTATAAAAAGACAGCTCACTCCCCAGATGGATTCAAAATTGCAGGTGCGGCAACCATTTTAAATATCAGTCCACAACAAAAATTGATAGGCTTGTGGAGTTACTCAGTTTCAAAATCCACGCCAAAAATATTAATGATCAGTGATGGCATTTTTGAGCTTATGTGCACAATATAAAATTCAAGATAGCATCTGCAGCATTTCTATTCTATTTTGGTCTATTTTTGGTATATTTACACAGTCCCACATGGCCACCAAAAAGCTTTGAGCCAGTGCATGGAATGCAAATTTAAAATGGCAGCTGTGGCGGCCTTATTGGTTTTCCTACGACAATGAAAATCTATACAACTGTGTATTACACAGTCTCAACTAAACCGCACTAAAAAATGGTGACGATCGGTGATGCCGTTTTTGGGCTGGTACGCAGAATACAAATTCAAGACATAGTAAGCCATATCCGCCAACAACAAAAATATATATAAGCAAGTTTAGTTACACAATCCCAACATCGACACAAAAAAATGATGATTGCTGATGGCGTATTTGAACTAGTGCATGGAATAATATACAAATGAACGGTGGATGCTGTGACAATCATTTTGGATATCGGGTCACAATAAAAATCGATAGACTTGTGTAATTAGCTAGTCCCAATATCCACACCGAAAATGCTGATGATCAGTGACGGTGTTTCTGAGTTAGTGCAGAATGCAGCCGTGAACAGATGGACAGACAGCCATTGTATGCGATTACAATACTCATCACCTACTCTGGGCTCAATCAATCAATCTGGTTGCCGCTTCCAGAATTCTGGCATGGGCAGCAGCCATGACAGTCTCGTCATGGCTGTATACGAAGGGCAAAAAAAAAAAAAAAAAAAAAAAATCGACAGTAGAGGCCCAAAGTTCTTTCTGCAGGGTGGTCTTATTGAGACACCATCTCTAGCTAGCTGGTGTTCATCCACCCTTTGATTGGTCTTGTTTTTATTCCTACTGGGTTGCTAGCCACCCTCCTCACCAAATTTGGAACCTGGTGGCGTAGCCAGTTTAGTCGCCGACTGCTCAACCATGCAACAGGTTATACTGGCTTACATGTTCCCAGTAGCAGGGGAAAACCTGACCTGACAGAAACTCTGGGCTAAAGATTCAAATAATTAGCATTTTTCAACTTTACCTATAAGTAATTCGGTCAATCTTCAGTCCACACTGGGGGGCAGTGGTGGTCTAGTGGTATAGGGCGCTGGATCGCTGATCCAAAGGTTGGGGGTTCGAGTTCCACTATCCACAAGGTTGTCACTGTCCCCCCAGTGCGGCTAACTGGGTTATCAAAGGCGGGCCATGTCTGTCACTGTCTATGGTGAGAGGCATGTCAAAGAACCATTGCTGACTTTCGTAAAGAGTAGCTGCAAAGTTGTCAGCGTGTTTCTGTCCCTTGCTAAAAAGGGTTGCGACAGGAAGGTCATCCGACGTAAAAACCTCTGCCAAATCAAATGATTCGCTGTGGTGACTCCTGAGTAAAATCGAAAAAGCCGAAAGGAAGACACAGACTTCAGTCCACACTGGATTTTGCATCACTTCACATAAACATCATGACTTCGGTTCCCAAGCATATAAAAACTACAATATCCAACAGTCAGCACAAACACTTAAATATTTAACCTTTGTTGTTCTACTCAATGCACACAACATGACTCATTTACATAATCACAGCGATGGTATAAATTCTCATCACATTGAAGGAGTACTGTAGTATATACTCAGTGTTTCTCACCTGCTGATACCATGCACTTACTTGCCATGTTTATTTATTTATTTATTTATTTTTAATTTATTTTTTTCTTTACCCCCCCCCTGTTCTGGTTTCATGTTTAATGAGGTTTTCTGGTTGCCTGGATTGCACATTGTCTGATTACTATTTGTATTATAACTTTTAACTGGGGAGGGCAGTGGTGGTGGTCTCGTGGTAGAGCGCTAAAGGTAAGGTTGGGGATTCGAGTCCCACTTTCCACAAGGTTGTCACTGTCCCCCCCAGTGCAGATAACTGGGTTATTAAAGGCCTGGCCCTGCGATGGCCTGGCAAGCTGTCCAGGAGGTCCCTTGCCCGGAGTCGGCTTGGATGCGCGCCAGCCTCCCCATGACCCTAATTAGGATTAAGCGGTTTCTGTTCATCTGTAACCGCTTAATAAAATATAAAATATTTTTATTGGTACATCTAGCTTCATGTCTATGCATCTGATTAACATTTAATATATAAAATTAAATTATGAACAAAATGATATATTAACCAATCCGAGAAAAGTTAAACACTAGGTACGATTTTCCAAAGCTAGATGTATCAATAAAAATATTTTATATTCATCAATCATTTTTGCCTTTCTCTTTCCTTTCCGAAAAAAGTCCTCGCCATTTACAATGCCCTCTTTCGTTTTCTCCAAAGTACATTATTGACATATTTCAAATACTAATTTATATGCACTTGAGTGGTGTGGTTTAACATTAGGTGACCTGATTTGGTGGAGCTGTGTGCCAGAGGTGTCATGTTGAGTGGTGCTCTCTCAGTACCATGAGGCCAAGAGCTGCAAGTTCACCTTTAAGGACACTGTGACACATGAAAGGCTTTGAAATTCTATCTGCAGCACGCATAATGAGGACTGGAGGCATGAGAAATGATTTATGTGTGAGTGAACCTCTCATAGGCCCTTCTTACCAGTTAGCACTTTGACCCAGATTACAGAGTTAGGGAGGCTTGGAGACCTGGAGGACGCTGCAATACCGCCTGCTCATCTCTGCACTGAAATTCACATTGGGTACCACTGTTCATTTCTCTGCATGCATAAGCAATGCGTTCGTGTAATATTGCAGGCCCGGTAATGTCACACAAGCTTCCACTTAGTTGTATATTAAATTATATTAAAAGCAGCAAATTCACAGGCACTTATGTGCTTTTGAGAAGCCTGCATTTATCAGTACCCAGTCAGCAAACTGTAGGGTTTTTTTAAACACAGTCCAAACTACTTCTTAAATTCTCCCCATTTTCTCTCTCTCTCTCTCTCTCTCTCTCTCTCTCTCTCTCTCTCTCTCTCTGTGAGGAGGAATCTGTAGACATATGCCATTTACTTAAAAGCTCTAAAAAATACACACACACACACACACCAAGGTGATTTATAGGATGTGTGTTGATGAGAAAATGGCTGCAGGGTGAGCATCCAGTGGCAGATAACATGAAAAAGCACTATCTCTCCTCAGCACATTTAGTAGGAAAAAAAGTCCAAATCCGTCTCAAAACAGCATTTCTTTTCTCTCTTTCTGTCTTAGAAACGAAGACTTATGAAAAGTTTTAATTTTGTCAAGCTCAAGAAGCCCTTGAAGGCTGAGGCTGAGAAGTTTGTTGGTCAGACAAATTTCCACTTCATTTATCTCTTCCACTTTAGATAGCATAACAATTCAAGCTAAAATATTTTTAGCACCAGTTTTATATGTCCTGCCCTAAAATCTCCCCGATTAACCTACAAACTACAGCATGATCAAATTTAGTGTAACAATCTCATCCCTCAGTTTATTTCAGTCATTGAAAACAACCATATATATATGCTTTGCTTTAGTACATATCATGTTAGTGTCCAAACTCACATTATTTTTATGGCAGCCCATAATCCACAACGATAAGGCGTTTTCCATTTTCACAACTGTTATGGTCTGTGCTAATTGGCGGTGTTTAACTATCTTTCTCTCTCTCCTCATATGTTGCATGCGCTGGTGAGGGGTGTGGATGTTACCTGCAGGCGAAATCCAGAACGCGCACCTGAATTCACTCAGACGTCAGCTATAAATGGCTCTGTGCTCGACCAGTTTCAGTGTTGATACTCTCCCAGTGATTTTGTTTTTTGTTTTTCCCTCGCCACTACAGTGAACATGATTTTTCCGCACCCCAGTGGTTCCCCGGAGCTCAATAAAAGTCATTGTTCCATAAGGGAGGAAAGGTGTGTTGGATGCTGGGAAATATAAATTCGACCAATCAGCTTGCTGGCTTCACAGCCAGTCAGAGAACACTCAAGTCAAGCCGGAGAACAGAGCATGTTGGGTAGCGTAATTCAATGTACATGTAGTGCTCTTGAATTTTGAATAATCTTTAATTTTTTTAATTTCCTGATGGGAAATCTCACAATATTGTGGGGACGTGAAATAGGAAATGCGAAGTGGCAGGGGATTACTGCAGATGCTCCCCAGCTTACGAACGGGTTAGGTTCCAGGCGGCCGTTCGTTTGATGAATTTGTTCGTAAGTCGTTACAGGGCATTCTTTAGAGGGGAACGTATGTTTAAACATTGTATAAGTAACCTATACGAGTTTGTACTGTATACAATCTCTCTCTCTCTCTCTCTCTCTCTCTCTCTCTCTCTCTCTCTCTGAGTTATTACATAACTGACCAAGCGATGTAATGATGCTCTTGTAATGTAATGTAATGTAATGAGCTCAGTCTAATTGAAAGCATATTCTCTCTCTCTCTCTCTCTCTCTCTCTCTCTCTCTCTCTCTCTCTCACACACACACACACACACACACACACACACACACACACACACACACACACACACACACACACACACACACACCCACCCCCACACACACACACACACACACACACACAGACATACACACACACACACACACACACACACACACACAGGTGACACTACAACTGGACAATTGAACTGATCAGCTTCTGTGTTTAAACTCCTGGTTCCTCTCAAGCACAGCACAGTGGATCTGATCAGATTTGCAGACAGTTTCACTCTTATCTAGTTCATTATAATACTGGAGTCAATTTGCTTCTTCTTTGAAACTTTTGACAAGACTTCAGAAATGTATCGGTTCTGCTTCTCTTCCTGGACCTCCGGTGTGAAGCACATCTTAGCCATGCCCCCTGCTGGAGCTGAGTATTAAGTGTACCTCAGGATAATGTTTAATCATATTTCATATTATATTTATGATATATCTTCATAGGGATTTTATTCGATTTCTATTTCTACTTCTTCAAATTCATTTCACTCTCACTTTCCTTTTTCACTTCAGACAGCCCTGTTCGTATTTCCGGATGTTCGTAAAACGAATGTTCGTATGTTAGGGAGCGTGTGCAGAATTGACCATGGGCCATGAACACATACTTGCTCCTGGTAGATTATGCAAAACGATATCTTGAGCCCATACCCTTGGCACAACAACATCTAAATATATTTCCAGATAACTGGTCCACTGACACAACCAAGTGGAGATTCTGAAACACCTGCTCACCAATCAAGAGACCCTATTCATCCACAAGTCCATGGCCAATCTCTGCTGGCTTTTGCAAATTGAAAACCTGAAGACTTCCATATACCGACTGCAAACTGAGAAAGTACTGGAATGATTTAACCGAGTTCTGAAAAGGACAATACACTGAGTCATAAACAAAGGAGGGTGCCCCTGGGACGTACACCTGTTATGTCTTCTCCATATGAAAGACAATATATGTATACAAACCTTATTGGAAGTACCTAAGCCTGACAGCAACCTTAGGCTCTTCAATGATTTTCAGAAGTTGAATGCCAGCTCAAGGGACATCCACACAAGAAGTGATGAGCAACATGCAACCGTGTAAAGCCAGCAAATTGAGCAGTGAGAGGCAACATTTTCTCAAGTGACGGTGGTGCTGAATGCACAGCTCTATCAGTTCTTTGGACCTACAGTGTGCATATGGGCAGGGGGTGGGGGTCCACTGACTGCATGGATGGAAGGCAATTACTCACATTTCACAAGATGACAGAGCACTAGACAAGCACCATGTTGCAGTACATGATTGAGTATACTGCAATCTCATGGAATGTCTGATGTGCTACCATGTGTATGTTCCCAGAGTGCACTGTGGAAAACCACTGACACCACTGACAGTCCTGTAGATGTCTTTAAAAAGCTTCAGCCTGGAAGAGTCAGCCAAGTGCATGGACTGAACTGGTGATTGATTGTTACTACAAAGATTTCTGCACATCTACTGTTCCTCTGTCCTCTTGCCTTCAGTTGAAAAAAAAAATATCTGTGTCTTGTCTTTGCGTTCCAACTGAACCACCTCAAAGATTTCACGAAGTGCATGGAAATGTTTTGATTAGGTGTCTACATACTGTTGGCTATATAGTATACAGAATAACTTTTGCACATCCTTCCTTCATTAAGGGATTGTTACAATTAAACAAAATTACAAACTAAATTGTTCAGCAAACCATTACAACCATAATCAATATTCGTTTGACATCACTGTGTGGAGTTTGCATGTTCTCCCTGTAAATGCATAGGTTTCCTCCTACAGTTCAAACATGTGCATTCATTCGTTAATTTTCTAAACCGCTTAATCCTAATTAGGGTCACGGGGAGGCTGATGCCCATCTCAGCCATCTCGGGGCAAGGGCAGAGTGCACCCTGGACAGCTCCCCAGGCCATCGCAGGGCAGAAACACGCTGACAGCTATGCAGCTTCTCTTGTTGAAAGTCAGCAATAGTTCTTTTACATGAACCTCACACCACTGACAGTGAGTGACATGGCCAGCCTTTGATAACCCGATTAGCTGCACTGGGGTGGCGGCAGTGACAACCTGTTGAGAGTGGGGCTCGAACCCCCAACCTTAGGATCAGTGATCCAGCACCCTTTACCACCAGGCCACCACTGCCCCAAGCAAATGCACATTAGACTAATTGGCTGTTTCTCTAGATGAGAATGCGAGTGTGAGTTATTGTGTGTGTTGACCTGTGATGGTCTGAAGGGCTGTTCAGGGTTTACCCTGCCTTTGCCCGATGTTGGCTGAGATAGCAACCCTTCTGTAACCCTAATACAGGATTAGGTGGTCTTAAAAATAAATGAATGAATGAACTTTAGTACAACTGACAACATACAACACACTTTCATTTGCTATTGAAATAAGTAATAGAGTTATAAAGGTACATTGTAAAGACCACACAACACACAGTATGTTTATAACATGAATTGAATACACTGGGAAGTGTACAACCTGCCATTCAGACAACTCAGATATATTTGGATGACTACAAATTGCCAGGCATGGCAGTGTCTGAGTGCACTCGGATATTAACTACAAATTGAGGTCCAAGTCAGTGTGTGTTTTTGACAAACCGGTGACTAGCATATTGTGATCCATGTAAGCTAAGCAAAAATCCTAACGGTGGCCTTGATCCAACTCCTATCGACACAGTTCAGCCAACTTTCAAAGCCCAGATACATTCTTAGTGAATACTTGAGGGCAAGCATATGACTCCTCTAATCTCGTTTCATTTTGTACATCAACAGTTCAGTTCATCATCCAGTTCATTTTCTGTAACCGCTTAATCCTAATTAGGGTCATGGGAAGGCTGGCGCCCATCCCAGCTGACTCCAGGCGAGGGCAGAGTACACCCTGGACAGCTCGCCAGGCCATCGCAGGGCGGAAACATGCTGATGGCTTTGCAGCTACTCTTGTCGAAAGTCAGCAATGGTTCTTTTACATGAACCTCACACCATAGACAATGAGAGACATGGCCGGCCCTTGATAACCCAGTTAGCTGCACTGGAGGGGACATCAACAGACAGGTGACAAATTTAAAGATAACACTATTTTATTAAAACCTTGTAACTCCACATCATTTGCAATACATCTTGTTATAAATTCTGCAAGACCATGTAAATGTACTCCATTCTTCCGAAGGGCATTTTCACAATTGGTATTTCTTTGACATTGGTCCCTAATTAAATTATATAAACTATCAGTCTAAACTGGGATATGTTTTGGTAATTGTGAATGTCATAATAAAAGATTTACACTGTTGGCAAACTCCATTCATCCATTCATTCATTATTTGTACAACTTCTCAGTGTCACAGGGAAGCTCAAGCCAATCCCAGCTGACTTTGGGTAAAAGGTGGAGTACACGCTGAATAGGTTGTAAGTCCTTTGCAGAACTAATATATTTGTTCATTCATTTTCTGAACTGCTTAAACCTAATTAGGATCGTGGGGAAGCTGGTACCCATCTCATCCAGCTCTGGGTGAGGGCAGAGTGCACCCTGGACAGCTCTTCAGACCATCGTGTGGAAAAACTCACACAACCATTTACACTCACTCACACCTAGTGGTGATTTGGAACAGCCAGTTAACATACTGGGCATGCTTTTGGATTGTGGGTACAAACTAGAGTACCTAGAGGAAACCCACGCAAGAACCAGGAGAACATGCAAACTATACACAAAATCTCCCAAGCTGTGAATCGAACAACGGCCTTCTCGCTGTGAAGCGGACATGCTAACCACTACTCAGAACTAATACAGACACAATCATTCCCATTCACATTTCACACAAAGCTGACCTAATGTGCATGTTCTTCAACTGTGGGAGGAAACTGTAACACCTTGTAGAAACAAACACACCGACCTTACTCAGTGAGAACATGCAGACTCCAACCAGATATGCATGTGTAGAGATTAAAACCAAGAACTATCGCTATATCAGGTAACAGTGATAACCAGTGTGCTTGCCTGCTGCCAGACTCAATAAACTTTTTAGTGAGCAACCTTGTCCTGTGGATGAGGTGAAGTCATCCTTGAAGAGACCACCCCCACCAGATTAGAAGCAGTTCATTATAAGATAAAGGCGGTGGAATTTCTCCATCTTTAATCGTTCGCTACTGCAATGTATAGTTCCCACTTGCCTCAAAACAGGTACCATGACTCCAGTGTCTAAGAAGAGCACAGTAAGCTGTCTGAACGACTACAGCCCAGTTGCCCTAACCCCCATCGTCATGAAATGTTTCGAGAGACTTGTCTTGTCTCACATAAAGGTTACCATCCCTGCTGATCTAGAGCCACATCAATTTCCATACAGAGCAAACAGGTCAACAGAGGATGCCATCAATACAGTCACCCACGTGTGAAGCAGCAACTTCCATATCAGGATGCTGTTTGTAGACTTCAGCTCTGCTTTTAAAACAGTCCAACCACATAAACTGGTCCGGAAGTTGGGCAATCTGTACCTAGGGAGCTCACTGTGCACCTGCATACTGAACCTTCTCAGAAACAGACCTCAATATTTCAGAATAGGAAAAGACATATCCTGCACTCTGAGGTCCTGAACACCGGAACACCACAGGGGTGTGTTCTTAGCCCCCCTTCTCCATCTTCACACATCACCGTTTCCCTATTCACACCAGCAACAACATCATCAAATTCGCCGACGACACCACCATCATAGGTTGGTTTTGGATAACAGCCAGTCAGCCTACAGGAAGGAGGACTGGCATCTGCGGTGATGGTGCTACAACAACAACAATCTGGAACTAAACACATATGAAACCAAAGAAATGATAATTGACTTCAGGAGATCAAAACACACTGAGCACTCTGCCCTCTATATTGATGAAGAGGAAATAGAGAGGGTGAAGTGCTTCAAGTTTTTTTGGAGTCCACATCTCTGTTGACTTCACCTGGACCACAAACATCTCCCACCAAGTGCGGAAAGCACAACAAAGGATGTACTTCCTCAGGAAGCTCCGACAAGCCTTCCCCAACCACTACTGACAAACTTTTACTGCTCCGCCATTGAGACCATCTTGACCTACTGCTGTACAGAGTGGTTTAGCAGCTGTACCACAGAGTACAAGAAGGCACTGCAGTGGGTGGTGAGAACGGCAGAATGGGTAATTGGAACCATACGACCTTCCCTCAGTGACATTTACACTGTCAGACTTCAGAGAAGAGAGTGAAATTATCAGGGACCCCACACAGCCTGGACACCCCCTTTTTTCTCCCCTCTCCCCTCCGGAAAAAGGTACAGGACACTAAAAACAAAAACTAATCAACTCAGGAACAGCCCTTACCCACAAGCTGTTAAAAATGTAACTCCATCACTACCATCACACACACTGACTGGATAACTATCATTCAGACCATCTTCATAGACAATGCAATATTACTCTTCTAAGTGCAATACTCATGTTTACAGCAGGTCTCAAATATCATTGTATTTTAGGACCATGCACCTTCTAATGAAAAAGCTCTACCTCTTACCCGGTGTATATCATGCTTGACTATCATGCACCCTTCTGTATATGTTTGAATATGTGAATAGATATATACAGTAGGTGAATGTAGTATACAGGGATCCCTCACTTTCCGTGGTTAATTGGGACCGAGATCCCTTGTGACCAGCAAATTCCACGAAGTAGGATCAACACCCCCCCCCCGACTGATGTATACGTACATGTATATGTGTATATAATATCAATAAATACATATTCAATGCTATAAATGCTTATGATAACAATCATTAAAAATAATGCATAAGATGTAAATAAAATATAAATACACACAAATACAGACGCATGCAAGCACTCAGATGCGCACCTCACAACAATGCGGGTTAATTCGATGAATATTAAAAAAAAAAAAAAAACCACGCGATGCACTGAAGCCGCATGAATTCAAGCGCAAAGTAGTGAGGGATCCCTGTATACAATATGCATGTATGTGTGTATATAGTATGTGTATGTAGGTATGTGTATACAGGGATCTCTCACTACTTTGCGCTTCAATTAATGAGGCTTCAGTGCATCGCGGTTTAAAAAAAAAATTAAAAAAAAAAAAATTCATCGAATTAAAAAATAAGGAGATTAAGGAAGAACAGTGGAAAAAGTTAAGGAAAATGCCACAAAAAAAACAACAACAAAAAAACAAAAACAAACAAACAAACAAGAAAACCTGAACAAACACAAAACAAAAAACAACCCAAAATCTCCCATCAAAACAATCCGGAGATACGAATAGGGCTGTCGGGGTCGAAAATGAAGGTGAAAGTGAAATGAATTTGAAGAACAAATAGAAATAAAATCTGATTAAACATGATCCAGAGGTACACTTAATACTAGGCTCCAGCAGGGGGCGTGGCTGACACGGAGGTCCGGGAAGAGAAGCATTACGATACATTTCTGAACTTCAAAAACTTTCAAAGAAGAAACAAATTGACTCCAGTATTATAAAGAACTGGATAAGAGTGAATCTCTATAAATTTAATCAGATCCGCTATGCTGTGCATGAGAGGAACCAGGAGTTTAAACATGGGGCATAATTATATGTACAGATGATTATGTAGAGAGAGAGCGATTGTATACAGTACAAACTCGTATATGTTACTTATACAAGGTTTAAACATACGTTCCCCTCTGAAGAATGTCCTGTAACGACTTACAAACAAATTCATCTAACCGGCCGGAACCTAACTCATTTGTCAGCTCGGGAGCGTCTGTACTCGGTCCCAATCCCAATTAACCGCGGAAAGTGAGGGATCCCTGTATGTCTGTATGTAGGTATGTGTGTGTGTGTATATATATATATATATATATATATATATATATATATATATATATATATATATATATATATATACACACAGTAGACCATTGACTATTCGCGGTTTTGCACAGTTTGAGTATTCGATGACTGCCAAGCAACCAGCACGTGATTCAAAGGCTGTCCTCCTTTCTCCTGATTGGTTGAGCTGATGCCCTGCCCCTTTCTCCTCATTCCTGTACAAGTTGTCAATGAGCCTCTTTTTTGTGTATGTTTTAATTAACAGTTAAGCTCTATGATACCACTCAAATGCTGTGCGTCTTCTCTGGCTAAGCGATAGAAAACGCTATGTCTCTTCTGAAGAAATAAGACTTTCTCCTGAGACTCTGAGAACTCTGCCTGGGCTTCTTGTTAGCCGGGGTGCGGCTAGCATTAGCATATTAGCTCAGTGCTAGCCGCATCCCGGCTAACAAGAAGCCCAGTTGAGCGTGCTTAGTTATACACGCCCGAAGACACTCCGATCTTATAGCTGTAGTAGGGTCGACCGGTCATAGACAAGCATAGTGCAAAACATGAACAAACAAAACAACAAATAGAACAAAGAAACAATTTGACTCTGAGAACTCCGTGATGTTGCCCTTTAGGCAGTGCCAACTTTGAGACGTCACTCCAAGTTCAATGTAAACGGAGATGAAGCGTAATAAAGTTTATCCTTTTGGTATCATTTGTTAAACATCCTACATAACATAAAATCTCATGCACAGATATTCTAAGAATTAACTGAGGTACTGTACTGGAATAATAATTGAAAAATACTTTAATACGAGTGTTTTACAACAGTATATGCTGTATAATGTTTATATTTTATCATCAATAAAAATAAGAGTAAAAATTGAAAAGTTTTTCTTAATCATTACTATATTTTACTACATTAATATTGTATTATTGAGTAAGACTGTCTATAGAATGTGTTTCAGAAGCATATTTTAGCGTATGTAATAGATACATACTATTTTACTTCCGGCTGCTCATTCGCGCATGTGACGTGATACATGGGGTTTTACATCCGGGTACAGAACTCGCGGATTATCTCGATTTGCAGGAGGGCTCGGAACCGAACCCCCACGAATGTCGAGGGCCTACTGTATACATATACATATATACATACACACATATACATATATATATATATATATATATATATATATATATATATACATATACATATATACATACACACATATACATATATATATATATATGTGTGTGTGTGTGTGTGTGTGTGTGTGTATACACATAGTTATGTTTATACATGTGTATGTAGGTATGTGTATGTGGGTATGTGTATATATGTGTTTGTAGGTAGAGTATGTGTATATATATATATGTGTACGTAAGTATGTGTACAGGGATCCCTCACTTTCTGCAGTTAATTGGGACCGAGATCCCCACGCAACCATCGAAATCCGTGAAATAGGATCACTCCCCACCCCACCCCCGACTGACGTATACGTACATGTATATGTGTATATAAGATAATAAATAAATATTCAATGAAATAACAATTAAACAGTAAAAAAAACATAAGATATAAATAACATATAAATACAGACGCTCCCCAACTTACCAACATTCGTGTCCAAGGTCGAAAGTGAAAGTGAAATAAAATTGAAGAACAAGAAGAAATAGAAATGAAATAAGGAGGGGCAGAGGGGTGTGGCGTGCTTGGGAAGAGAAGCAGACCGATACATTTCTGAACTCCTGCCAAAAGTTTCAAAGAAGAAATAAATTGACTCTAGTATTATAATGAACTGGATAAGAGTGAAACTCTCTGTAAATCTGATCAGATCCAATGTGCTGTGCTTGAGAGGAACCAGGAGTTTAAACACGGGACATAATCATATGTACAGTTGATAATGGGGGGAGAGAGAGAGAGAGAGAGAGAGAGAGAGAGAGAGAGAGAGAGAGAGAGAGAGAGATTGTACACAGTACAAAGTTGTATAGGTTACGGCCGTCCTGAACCTAACTTGTTAGTAAGCTGGGGAGTGTCTGTACACACATATACAAATGGTATGAAGAAGACCACATACATACATACATCGGGCACACGCACGCAGATGTGCTCGCACACACAGATGCAAAAATGTATCCACTTTTGATGTAAGATTTTGGGTTGTTCTTTTGTTTTGTGTTTGTTTCGGGTTTTTTTTTTTTTTTTGCATAATTGGTCTTGTTTTTGTGACATTTTCCATACCTTTCCCCCCTATTCTTCCTTAATTTTCTTATTTTTTTCAATTAAATGAATATTTATTTGTTTATTTTTTTAAAAAACGCGATGCATTGAAACCACATTAATTGAAGCGCGAAGTAGCGAGGGTTCCTGTATATATGTGTATGTAGATATATGCACTTGTATAGGTGAGTGTAGTTCATTAGTTAACTCTTGTGTACTTATTTCTTTCTTGTAATTGCTGGTAAACAAAGAACTGCTAAACTGATTTTCTTTGTTTTTGCAAAAGTTGATAATAAAGATTTATTTTATATGACTCTGTTCCACAGTTCATTTCCTGCTCAGCCTACAATAGTCTGTTTACATATATGCCCTGTGCGTTCCTCATCTACTCTGAGTTTGGTTTATCTTTGCTGTTCTGTATGTTTGGTCGTTTGACCTCTGATGCGCCGCATTCATGACTTTGATCTGTGTTTTTATCTTGCCGGCCTTGCTTTGCATCATTAAATTCTTTTCCCTGAAAATGCATTCACACCATCTTCAGCCTTAGTGACAGCATGACAGATCAAAAAGGTGTGCTGCTATATTATTTTGAATGCAGTAAAGGTCAAACGTGCTTACTAAATGCTGCTTATTTAAATTATTGTGTACAGCTTTAATTTTGAAGGCAGCATGATGTTGTAGTAGTTAACAAATGCGCCTCACATCAAGAAGATACTTGGTTCTGAATGGAGTTTGCAAGATCTACCCCTGTCTGTGTTGGTTTCTTTTGGATACTTCTGTTTCCTTCTACAGTCCAAAGACATGCATGTTAGGCTAATTGGCTATTCCAAATTGCCCCTAGGGGTGAATGTAAATGGATATGTGTGTTGGCTCTGTGATGTTCTGGCGAGCTGTTCCGAGTGTACCCTGGCTTTGTCCACTGTTGGTTGACACAGGCTGCAACCCTAAAAGGATTAAGTAATTTGGCAAATGATTGAAAGTCAATGTGATTAAATTTAAATTTGATTCATTATTTTCTGATTTGGGGTTGCAGGTTACTATGCAGACTGACCAATAATGAAAAAAAAAAAATGCTATTTGAAAGATCTTGAGAAATCGAGATATTGATCATGAGAATAGATGTTTCATTACTTTGCATATTTACAGTCCAACTCAGCTCCATGCATTCATTATCGAAGCTGGACGGTTAAAAAAAAAAAAAAAAAAAAAAAAAAAAAAAACTGCAACAAGCACAAAAAGAGATTCGTTGGGGCAGGAATCAACTGCCGATACTTGTCCATGTAACATATTCAGTGAACAGCAGCATCATGCTAGATAATTAATCACAGGGTTGGGGAGAGCATTGGGGAGGGGTACGATGAGTTGGGGATGGGGTGTACGGCCTTATGTAAATCACATTGTACTAGTACATGTTATTGTATAAAGCGTGCTATACAAATAATTACAAAATACAAAAAAAAAAAAAAAAAAAAAAATACAAAAAAAAAAAAAATGTGGAGCCGGTGGTGTAGTGGTTAGAGTGTTGGGCTCATGATCGGGAGGTTGTGAGTTCAAATCCCACTGAGACCCTCACTGTGCTAAGACCCCTGGGCAAGGTCTCAACCACAAGTGTGCCTCTGTTCACCCAGCAGTGTAAATGTCTACCAGTAAAAATGTACTGGGAAGGCAACCCGCGATGGACTAGCGTCCCATCCAGGAGGAGTTCAACTCCTGATTGCTTCACGCTACGGAAACCAGGGATAAGCACCGGCCTGATGAGCCGCTAGGCTTGGGTGTAAAAATCCAAACAGTTAATCAATCATCAATCAATCAATCAATCAATACAAATAAAGTCTGATTGATTGTTGATAATACCAACCGTCCCCGCTAAAATCTAAACTCTACACTGCACTAGTCATGAGATAAAGGTGGTCAGTCCAAAGGACTATACTGATTTTCAGTAAAACACTTCTCGAAGTCTGCAAGTGTTCCCAAAGCATACCAAAAAATTTAGTCACAGCATAACAGGGCACATTATTTTTCCACAAAATTGTCCCCAGCGTCCATAATAGCAGTCCACTTGCAGCACAAAATGCACATGATGTCTGTTGCTTAATACAGACATTATCATCTGATAAATTAAATCGTACTAGTGCCATAGGAAAGGACTGCTTGTAGGTCCAGATTTATCACATTATGTAATTATGAACTGCTCTGAGATTGCCATTCGTTTTTTTCCCCCCCAGCTTCCCTATTAAGTTAATGATTCTTAATCATGAGCAAGCTCCTTTCAACACTTCACAATACTGCTAATCATTTAAATGTGCTTCCATTAATAGGAGGCTGCTATCTTTTATATTCCGGCTATCACTGGGCAAACAATGAACGTACTACAATGTCTAGGAATTGGAAATTTCTAAGCAGACATAAAGTTCCATAGAACTGATCACTGCCATTTAAAATAATTAATGAGAAAATGTCGGAGAACAACATTATCAGATTGTTTGCAATGTTCTCCAGGCTTGAAGAAAAAATAGGCATTTTTTTTCCCTTTCGTGAAGCCTGTTGAGACTGATACCCAGGCAAAATTAAATGAGGCTGTATCACATTTGTAAAGCAATCAGGGCTTAATTAATGAGCGCTATTTTATTCACTGACATTTCTGCTTGTAGCTATGTGGAATAACTTTCAGAATGCAATCACTCTTACAGATTTTAAACGAGTCGGGTCATGATTTTTACCCAGGTTTAAAGGTTGTGTATATTTCTTTAAATCGTTTTTCAGCCCAATCTGGAGTCGGTGGAACTGGACTGCGACATGCACTCCTGGAAATCTCTTTGGGCCGAACAGTTTTTAAAGTCATGTCTGGTATTCTTTGTAACCAGAAGTTCCAAAATATATCAGTGGTTCTCAAATAGTGGGACGCACCCCGGTGACATGCCGGTGTGTGTGTGTGTGTGTGTGTGTGTGTGTGTGTGACTACATGTTTTTTTTTTTGCCGTATTAGGATAAAGTGCAATTCTACATCCACTACAGCAGGTGGCAGTGGCTTCCTCACTGTCAGAGTGTGCCCAGAGGTAAAATAAGGAGTGAAGTTAATAAACCCACCATGAAAAATTTTAACAGGGACGGAGACGGTGAGAGAAACGAAAGTCTCCCAGAAGCTAAGTCGAGGAGGTATGATGAAGCGGATGTAGTACTCAGCTTCACTGTGTTGTGGTGAGAAACGAGGAAAGACCGCTGTGTTTACTTTGTCCGAAAACATTGGCAGTGGACAGTATGAACCCAAATAAATTCAGGCATAATTGAGAAGCACTGATATATATATATATATTATAGAAGAATATATATTAGTATATATATTTATGTATATGTATATGTATACGAATATGTATTAGTATATATTAATAATATTCTTCTATAATCTTCTATAATCACCTGAAGAGAGAGGATGGTTTCACCACCCCTCGAAACAGATCTGTAGTGATAAATGGAGTTTCAATATTTCTATGTCTTTGTCCTGTCCTTTTGTGTATATATATATATATATATATATATAAATGATTATCTGTGATGATCTGGTGAACTGCTTAAGATTTACCTCACCTTTGCCCAGTGTTGGCTGAATTAGGCACCAGCCTCCCTGCAACCCGCGTAAGACTAAACGGGTCAGCAAATGACTGAAATGAATGAATGTTTTGTTTGATAACACCATGCATGATATTTAGTGTACAGGGATCCCTCGCTACTTCGCGCTTCAATTCATGCGGCTTCAGTGCATCGCTTTTTTTTTTTTTTTAATATTCATTGAATTAAAAAATAAGGAAATTAAGGAAGAATAGGGAGAAAAGTTAAGGAAAATGTCACAAAAACAAAGCCAATTATGCAAAAAAAACCAACAACCCAAAACCTCCCATCAAAACTACTTACATTTTTATGTTAGGTGAGCATCTATGTGTGTGTGTGTGTGTGTGTGTGTGTATTTATATTTTATTTACATATTATGTGTTATTTTTGAATGTTTAATTGTTAAGCATTCGGTTGTGACCACCAAATTCCGCGAAGTAGGATCACCCCCCCCCCAACCTCCCCTGACTGATGTATACGTACATGTATATATGTATATAATATCAATAAATACATATTCAATGCTATAAATGCTTATAATAACAATTAAATATATAAAAAAAAATGCATAAGATTTAAATACAATATAAATACAGTATACACACACACACACACACATACAGACGAGTGCGCACACATGCATGCATGCAGATGTACATGCACGCACTCAGATGCGCACCTCACAAGAATGTCAATAGTTTTGATGGGAGGTTTTGGGTTGTTTGTTTGTTTTGAGTTTGTTTAGTTTTTTTTTTTTTTTTTGGAATAATTAGCCTTGTTTTTGCTGCAAGGTGTTTTTGCTGCATTTTCCTTAACCTTTTCTCCTATTCTTCCCTAATTTCCTTATTTTTTAATTTGATGAATATTTAAAAAAAAAAAACTGCGATGCACTGAAGCCGCGTGAATTGAAATGCAAAGTAGCGAGGGATCCCTGTATTTTCTTCCAGCAACTATGACACTGGCCTGTAACTTAACATTCATAAACAGACGAGGACGAGAGCAGATTTTTAGACGAACAGTTTACCAGCTAGATTCTGACTCTGAATACCTGTTAGAAGGTTGAGGTATATTCAGAAGCATACGATCTATTATTTATTTGGCTTACATCTCAAAAAGTCGAGAGCACTAATGAGTGAAGGACAAAGCAATACCTCTTATATTGAAAAAAAAAAAAAAATAGACCACGGAATAGCACAGAGTCACTTAGCTTTTATTATTTATAACCACACAGAGGATTTACTGTCAAATGTAGAATCTCTCTCTCTCTCTCTCTCTCTCTCTCTCTCTCTCTCTCTCTCTCTCTCTCTCTTTCCAGCTCTAACTCTCCGCCTTTTTTTACTTTTTCTGTCTCTTTGTCTAGTTATACGTATAGTATTTTTTGATACTGGTCTTAAAGTTGTTATTCTAAGAAGTAACTTTCATAAACTTATGTAGGGAACAGTTGATATATTTTTTGCATGTTCTCCATCTCTTTATCTGATTCATGTATTCTGAATCCTGCACCTTCCATCCACATTCCTTGAACTATTTTCACGCTTTCAGGAAATGAATATGCATCAGTGAATATCGCAAGAGATCCATTTACATGGCGGAATGCTAATGAAGAGAAAGTGCTCTTAAAAACACAATTAATCTTCGGGTGCAACGCCTGCTCAATGCCGCTAATTACATGCCATTTTAATAACTAGGTACGATGTACAACAAAGCCAATTGGTAAACACTATTGTTCATTTGTTTGATGATATACAGGCAAGAAAGAGCTGATTTTGTTTGCCAAAACACAATCATTCAGTCTTTGATCTTAAATACACCTGCTGCATAAATGTATTCCATGTTGTTTGAACTTCATTTCCATTATAAAAGGCCTGAAAATGCTCTTTAACTTAATATGTATTCATTCATTCATTCATTAATTCACTCATTCTCCAAACTGCTTAATCCTAATTAGGGTCGCGGGGAGGCTGGGACCCAGCTCAGCCAACTCTGGGCAGGGTACACCCCGAACAGCTCACCAGGACATTACAGGGTGAACACACCTACAGCCATTCACACTCACTCGTTATACCTCGGGGTGATTTGGAAACGCCACTCTGCGTTATACACTGCGCATATTTTTGGACCGCGGGACGAAACTGGAGTACCTGGAGACAAACCATCCAGGCACAAGGAGAACATGCTAAATCCACACTTGAGCCCAGGATTCGAACCCAGGACCTTTTTTACTGAACGTGACTGAACGTGAACATGATAACCATTGCCATCAATGTATGAAGTTACAGGGATCCCTCGCTACTTCACACTTCGATTCATGCAACAACTTCGGTGCACTGTGTGTTTTTTTTTTTTTTTTAATATTCATCGAATTAAAAAAATGAGGAAATTAAGGAAGAATAGGGGAAAAGGATAAGGAAAATGCAGCAAAAACAAGGCCAATTATTCCAACAAAAAACAAACAAACAAAAAACCCTTAAACAATGACAAAACAAAAAACAACCCAAAACCTCCCATCAAAACTACTTACATTTTTGTGAGGTGCGCATCTGAGTGCGTGCACGCACTTTGGCGTGTATGCGTGTACCTGTATGTGTGTGTACTTATATTTCATTTACATCTTATGCATTATTTGTAATGTTTAATTGTTATTATAAGCATTTATAGCATTGAATATGTATTTATTGATATTATATACACATATACATGTACGTATACGTCAGTCGGGGGGGAGTGGTCCTACTTTGTGGATTTCGGTGGTCGTGGGGGTCCCAATTAACCGCGTAAAGTGAGGGATCCCTGTATTATTTTAGTAATGAATCAGTGGCTGAGGCCTGTAATAATACGGCCAAACAGGGGAAATAGACCTTATTTATTTACATGGAAATTTATAACATGATTTATATTACATGGTGGTTTTTAAACAATAATATTTTGTGCATACAGTCAGCGGTGAGTAATGTGCAACATGGAAAAGTTAATGAAATGGTAATTTGCTCATAAATTTGTATTTTGACAGATAAATAATAGTTTTTGTCCTCTGTGCATGTTTTCTAACTCTGCCTCAGGAAGTGCTAAAATGTGCAGTTTATAATTAAAAATGAGGTCATAATGTTTTACCACAATGCCACTGGGAATCGTCACTTCTAGTCAGTGTGGTGAGGTTGACAGCTGGTGAGGCACTGACTCTTTTGGAGTCAGATTTACAAATATAAATGAACTCAAAAAAGAATATTGTTCATTATTTGATTGACAAATGACATCAAATGAATACGAAAGACAGAAGCAATGATATTTCTGTCCACACAGTTAGTACGGGCTTTGATGTGTGCTGTAATTCAATCCCATATCATGTTTCTATTTTAGTACCTTTAGTACCTTTTAAAATAAATGAAATTATTTTCAGACAGTGTTGTATCTCTCATATCAGAATGCTTTATAGAAATATCTGACATATATTTAATTAGAGGTTGAAATTTTATTCTGTGTCCATCTTCCTTTTGTTATGAAAGTCCAGATTTGTGAATTTTCTTATCTTGGAAATGCGATCTTCCATTTTGATAGATTGGCAGATTGTAAAGGAAATATACAACAAATGAAGAAGATTCTATGTTGAGAATCTGTGGACTCACAAGCGCCCTCTGCCATGAGTCAGTGGTACTGTTCGCCTCACCGAGTAACTTTTTTACTGGGTTTTAAGATTAAGCAGCAGTCTAAACATGTTACAGAAATACACGTTATACATTATCCACATTGTGAAAAGGCAGAGCATATAATCTGAGTGTTTGAAAGCATTTCATTTACTATATATAGAGGGACAGCGAGATTATTTGCATCACATAACAGCGCAATTTGTGAGGTATTCCACCATTCACTGAGCAGTACAGCAAAGCGCTGCCTCACCGTGCAGCTCCGCATTGTATTTAAACGTGGCATATGGAAATTTTGCTATTTTTTTATTGAAAAAAAAAATATTGGATTTGAATTATAAAAGGGTTTGCAATATATACCAGCTGACAAATAGTCACATTTATTATATTTTATGATTAACTTTTTTTTTTTTTTTTTTCAAGATTGACAGGTCTACCTCTGCCTCACCTGCCACCTCTGAATGCATGTCACTGCCTCTAGTTCATATTATTTATTGAGCATATTTGGCACATCTATTCAACATACAGTGAGTGAATTATTTATTCATCTTTATTTTTAATCTTTGGCTTTTAATGCTCCATGTGTCAGCTTCCAATCTGAAGCTTGGGGGGAAAGACATCTACAATTTAAACATCGGTCTCTGTGAGCTTTTACTGACCAGTCCCATGAAGACTGATACATACTGTAGTTGCTGACATTTATGGCTAATGCCACCTACCAATGCCATTATTCACCTATACAAGTGAAACACTGGTGCACTGAAGAGGAAATACTTAAAAGCCAATGGAACCTGTGTGTAGCCCATGGCTATATGTCACAGCTTTCAAATATGTCTTCCATTGTACTCATATTAGTGCTTCCAGCTGCTGTCAGTTGGGTTATCAAGCACACTAAAGGCAGGGATGATGGCAATTATCTCTAATACAGTTATACCATGACTAATACATTAAAGATGAATTTTGAAAATTGCCAAAAAAAAAACCCCAAAAAAACAAATAAATAACTGGAAAAAAAAAAAAAAAGACAGCAGCAAGTGCAGATGCTTCTGTAAAGGAGTAAGGCATGACACATTCAGATGATGAATAATATGATGACCTTCCAAACTCTTAGCTAGGAGACTGTATTGTCAACACACTAATTTACAGAATAGGTTCAGATAAAATCGTATTCATCCCTCATGTTCCACGAATGCTAAGAATCTACGCCAAGGCAAATCAAAGCTGAGCTTTTGAATATTCAAGGCAGAATGGCCCAGTGGTGTAGTATATTTATCACACTGGCCCTCACAGCATATGGGAACGTGGGTTTGAGTCCTGGGCTCAAAAAATATGTTTCTATGTAGAGTTTGTTTGTTCTCTCCATGCTTTCGTGTGGGCTTCCTCCAGGTACTCTAGTTTCCTTGTACAGTTTAAAGACATACACATGAGGCTAACTCATTGTTTCTCAAATAGTGTGACGCGCTGGGGGGGGGTGGGGGTGCGGTGTGATGTCGGGGGGAGTGTGTATGACTCTGGGGAACATGCCTTTCTGGAATTGTGTATGAGAATTAAGTGTAATTGCACCTCCACTACACTAGCTGGCAGTGGCGCTCTCATTGTCGTGCTATGGTGTAGCGGTTTTTCGCACAGCAAACGATATGAAGCGCAGCAAACAACCCTTCAAGAAACAACACAGAAAAATTTCTAACAGGAATGAAGAGAAAGGTGGAGAGAGACGGAGATATTAAGACATAAATAAGTTGAATGAGTTTAAATAAGGATGTATTTTTCAAATTTCTGGCACATTGGTGCACTTTAAATCTTTTTAATTACAGATTTAAAAACAATGTTAATGAAATTTTTCTTTATTGTAAGTTGAGTTATATTTCTTTGTTTTTTGTTTTTAATGTTAATAAATGTACAATGTTATGCAGAGGTTTACTAATAACAATTTTATAGACAAATAATATTATTTATAGTCGCTCGTGAGGCAGTGGGGGGGGGGGGCGTGAAATGTTTTTTTGTTCCTATGGGGGCGCCACAGAATATAATTGAGAAGCACTGGGCTAACTGGTTGTTACAGATTGGCCCAAAGTGTGAGTAGTTGTGAGAGTTTTGGCTCTGTGATGGACTGAGATAAAATCCCTGGCATAATTAAACAGTTTAGCAGATTAGTAAATGAATTTCAATTGTATGAATTGGCCGTTTGCATTTGTTTTAGCAGAGTGTGATTAGGTTTGAAAACAAACAAACGATAAAAAGCAGGTGACTTTTTTTTTTTTTTTTTTTTTAAACACAATCTTGAATAGTTCCACCTGTGCCCACTGTAGGAACAGATTCTTATTGAACAGGACTGGGCCCTGATGCTGTCCACTGTTGTTGTAATTCATCTGCCTTGAGGTTTCGGTTGAGCTGCTTTTCTGCTCACTATGATTGCAAAGAGTGATTATTTAATTATTGTAGATTTCCTTTGCGCCCAGACCAGTCTAGTCCTTGTCCACGGGACTTGTCCAATACAGAAGGAAGTTCTGGGATGCAGAGTACAGCGTGTATTCAGGATTCTAGTACCAAGACTGACCATTGATATACACATGTTTATTATCACAACAGTGTTTTCCATATTACTTTAAGCTAGTGTATGTAACTGTATATGTAAACAGTGTGTGTGTGTGTGTGTGGAGGGTGGGAGAACACTTCAGGGATATAACATACATCAATGCGAAGAATTTGCACAGCGAGAGCTGTTATACAACATTGTGAATGCAGGTGAAAATCGATTTATGTGTAGATGAACGGCATACTGGTTTCCTGTATTCACACTCTTAATTTATTTATAGCGAGAGGAATAGACAGTCTGACAGAGCCCGGACACTGGAGGTAGTACTTATCCTCTTCGCTTTGCTACTGGACAAAAAAGATGGAAAGAGGTGTGCACATTAAAGATGCATGGGGACCAGTGTGTCGAGTTTAAAGTTCTCCACGTTTTTTGCAGACCTACTAAAATATTCATGGCCTTCACTGCGTGTGCAGGCTGCAGCACATCGACTTAATCTCCTTCCACTGAGAAAGAGGGTGCAGGGGCTCACAGCAAAGCAAGCAGCGGCTCTTCTGATTAAGGATGTTTGAGTCGTAAGTTGCTTGTTATAATACTTCAAATCCACTCTTTCTCATGTAGCACACTTGCTGTCCTTTTTAAATTCCAGCGCAGGCTTACATCATATTACAAAATACTTATGGTCTGCAGGATCTGTAGAGACACATATTTAATTTTGGATTTAAAGTATAGCTAAAAATGCTTGCGTTATTTCAACGAGTTATATTATTTCCCAATAAGAATAATATGCTTTGGCTGCTAAGTAAATTTATCTTACCTCAAATTACTTTGTGGAGGGAAACTTTTGAAATGATGGTAGAGAGCAAACGCAATTTAGAAAGTTTTGTCAAAGAGAATCTGTCATCTGAGGAGATGAATCTGTGAGTAGTGGTTAGATTTTTGGGTTATTTTGCTTGAGACTGGCAATAAAAGGACATGCTGTATTTGGCGATGGAACCAAATATACGCATTCTCACACACACACACACACACACACACACACACACACACACACACACGTGTGTGTGTCTGTGTGTGTGTGTGTGTCTGTGTGTGTGTGTCTGTGTGCGTGTGTCTGTGTGTGTGTGTGTGTGTGTGCGTGTGTGTGTGTGTGGGTGTGGGGGTGTGTGTCTTTGTGTGTGTGTGTGTGTGTGTGTCTGTCTGTGTGTGTGTCTGTCTGTGTGTGTCTGTGTCTATGTGTGTGTGTGTGTGTGTGTGTGTGTGTCTGTGTGTGTGTGTCTGTGTGTGTGTCTATGTGTGTCTATGTGTGTCTGTGTGTGTGTGTCTGTGTGTGTGTCTGTGTGTGTGTCTGTGTGTGTGTGTGTGTTTATGTGTGTATGTGTGTCTGTGTGTGTCTGTGTGTGTCTATGTGTGTGTGTCTATGTGTGTGTGTCTGTGTGTGTGTGTCTTTGTGTGTGTGTGTGTCTTTGTGTGTGTGTGTCTGTCTGTGTGTGTGTGTCTGTGTGTGTGTGTGTGTGTGTGTGTGTGTGTGTGTGTGTGTGTCTGTGTCTATGTGTGTCTGTGTGTGTGTGTCTGTGTCTGTGTGTGTGTGTGTGTGTGTGTGTGTGTGTGTGTCTGTGTGTGTGTGTGTGTGTGTGTGTGTGTGTGTGTGTGTCTGTGTGTGTGTGTGTCTATGTATGTGTGTCTGTGTGTGTCTATGTATGTGTGTCTGTGTGTGTCTATGTATGTGTGTCTGTGTGTGTCTATGTGTGTGTGTGTCTATGTGTGTGTCTGTGTGTGTCTATGTGTGTGTGTCTATGTGTGTGTGTCTGTGTGTGTGTGTCTTTGTGTGTGTGTGTCTTTGTGTGTGTGTGTGTGTGTGTGTGTGTGTGTGTGTGTGTGTGTGTGTGTCTGTGTGTGTGTGTGTGTGTGTGTGTGTGTGTGCTTGTGTGTGAGAGAGAGAGAGATTCCCTGGAGGCCCCCATGATTTTTATTTTCTTTGTATATTTCGTATGTCAGAATAGAAAAAATTCTACATCGCAGAAGTGTAAAGGCGCTGGATCACTGATCCTGAGGTTGGGGGTTCAAGCCCCATTGTCCAAGGTTGTCACCCCCCTCCCCCGCCCCCCAGTGCAACTGGGTTATCAAAGGCTCACCATGTCTTTCACTGTCTATGGTGAGAGGTTCATGTAAAAGAACCATTGCTGACTTTTGTCAAGAGTAGCTGTATATCCGTCAGTGTGTGAAAATAACTGCAATGGCCTAGTGAGCTGTCCAGGGTGTACTCTGCCCTCTGGGATGAGCGCCAGCCTCCCCGCGACCCTAATTAGGATTAAGCAGTGACAGAAAATAAATGAATGAGAATTGTAAAGAATGCACTGCTCTAGAGATTATGCTATTCATTTGTTGTTTTAGAAAAAAGATGCAGCAAATCAATGCTATGTTACTTTCCAATAATATCACTGAAGAGTTCTTTTTTTTAAATAAAATACAGGGATCCCTCGCTACTTCGCACTTCGATTCATGCGGCTTCAGTGCATCGCATTTTTTTTTAATATTCATCAAATTAAAAAATAAGGAAATTAGGAAGAATAGGGGAAAAGTTAAGGAAAATGCCACAAAACAAGGCCAATTATGCAAAAAACGAAAAAAAACAAAACTGTGAACAAACAAAAACAAAAAACAACCCAAACCCACCATCCAAACTACTTACATTGTTGTGAAGTGCGCATCTGCGTGCGTGCGCGCATCTGTATGTGTGTGTATTTATAATTTATTTACATCTTAAGCATTATTTTTAATGATTGTTAATGAATGTTTAATTGCTGTTATAAACATTTATAGTGTTGAATATGTATTTATTGATATTATATACACATATGCATATAAGTATACATCAGTCGGTGGGGTGGGGGGGGTGATCCTACCTCGCAAATTTCGGTGGTCGCGGGGGGATCTCAGTCCCAATTAACCACGAAAAGTGAGGGATCCCTGTACCACATACATGTAGCAACAATTACAATTTTTTTATTATTTTTATTAATAAAAAAAAACACTTACATTTAATTATTGCATGTTGTTGAATAACTATAGATTTATAGTAGCTAGAAACACACAGCATTATCTCTTTTTAACTCGCTAAAAAAATGTATATATATATATATATATATATATATATATATATATATATATATATATATATATATATATATATATATATATATATATACACAAAAACATGGCAGACTTTCACAGGGAACAAAAATGAATTTAAAATCTATTTAATAATTTATCCCTTATACTATATGTACACTTTTTCGGATCAAAGATTAACATTCTTAAATGACAATGATGAAGAATCCTTTAAACTAGCTCAGAAAATATCGAGGACCAGAAATCTGTTGACAAGCTTCAGAATCAGCAGCCTGGCAGTTACATTTTGGTGGTGAACTGTTTCTCACACTCGTATACCGTATAACACTGTCTCACATACCAGCCACAAAAAAATAAATAAATAAATAAAATGTACCCCTTCACTCCAGAAGTACGCTCCGATCTCGATGAAACTTTTTAGTCCTTATAACTGTAGAGATCTTCCGCAAGTTATATATATATATATATATATATACACACACAAAAATAAAAGGACAGGACAAAGACTTTCTATTGAAACTCCATTTATCACTACAGATCTGTTTCAAGGGGTGGTGAAACCATCCTCTCTCTTCAGGTGATTATAATAGAAGATTATAGATTATAGAAGACATTCTTCTATAATCACCTGAAGAGAGAGGATGGTTTCACCACCCCTCGAAACAGATCTGTAGTGATAAATGGAGTTTCAATAGAAAGTCTTTGTCCTGTCCTTTTATTTTTGTTTATTTGCTCTACCAAAAAGTATTGAGCACTCTCCTACGGAAGGATCTACTCAGAAAATCATATATATATATATATATATATATATATATATATATATATATATATATATATATATATATATATATATATATATATATATATATCATTATCAGTCTGTCAGTGTGTAAATTATTTCCAAAATTTAATGAGTCTACTGCTGGGTTATCATTTACCCATCATGAAGTCTTTAGCTTGATCTGCCAAACACTGTGGACAGGAAGTTTCTAACAGATGGACAGACAAACAGATGAACCTGCGCCAGTGAAAATATAACTTTCTTGGCGGCGGTAACGAGGACAGAATAGAATCCAAATTATGTAAAGATTTGCATGAGACTTAGTGTGCAAACATTTCACATGCATTTATTTACAGAGATCCCTCACTTTCTGCGGTTAATTGGGACTGAGACCCCCCCACGACCGTTGAATTCTGCGAAGTAGGATCAACCCCCCCCCCCCCGACTGACGTATATGTACATGTATATGTGTATAGCATATCAATAAATACATATTCAATGCTATAAATGCTTATAATAAGAATTAAACTTTCAAAAATAATGCATACCATGTAAATAAATATAAATACACACACATACAGATGTGCTCACGCACACAGATGTGCACCTTACATAAAAATGTAAGTACAGTAGGCCCTTGATATTCGCGGGGGTTTGGCTCCGGCCCCTCCCACGAATGAAGATAAGCCACGAGTTCTGTACTCGGAAGTAAAACGGCATGTATCATATTAAATGTGCAAATGAGCAGTCGGAAGTAAAATACTGTGTATCTATTACATTCGCTTAAACACATTCTATAGACAGTCTTACTCATTCATACAGTATTAATGTAGTAAAATATAGTCATGATTAAGAAAAACTTTTCAATTTTTACTCTTATATTTATCGATGATAAAATATAAACATTATACATCATATACTGTTGTAAAGCACTCGTATTAAATCTTTTTCAATTATTATTCCAGTACAGTACCCAAGTTAATTCTTAGAATGTTTGTGTGTGAGATTTTATGTTCTGTAGCATGTTTAACAAACGATACCAAAAGGATAAACTTTATTACGCTTCATGTCCTTTTACATTGAACTTGGAGTGACGTCTTGAAGTGACGTCACAAGATGGCGCTGCCTAGAGGGCGACGTCGCGGAGTTCTCAGAGTCAAATTGTTTCTTTGTTTGTTTTAATTTGTTTTATTTGTTGTTTTTGTTTGTTCATGTTTTGCACTGTGATCGTCTACGGCTAACAATGAGCCCAGACGGGAAGAGGCCGAAAGACGACTCCGGTGCTTAGGATCTCAGGGGATGAAGGCCATGTAGTCGGCTGGTGCAATCGTCTCGTCGGGTGTACTCTCCCCAAGCCATGTTT
>CM045739.1:35870000-35932500 GCA_024760905.1 Plotosus lineatus
TTGCAAACAAAAGAGTTCTTCTACATTAAAAGCGCTTCAGCGCCATTGGAGCAAATGTTTAGCCCTTGACGGGACTATGTTGAAAAATAAATTATGAAAAATCCCTTATCCTTTTTTTTCTGATGTTTAAATCTTTTCATACACCCCTCGTAAGTGTGAACAGTTGTGTGTTTGTTGACCCTGGTGAGTTGTTCAGGATGTGCCCTGCCTTTACCCCGAGTTGGCTGAGATAGATTACGTGGTTCAGTAAGTAGATGAGTAAGATTATTCTTTGGGTTGGTGTGACGTTATGGTCTGGAAATAAAAATAGTGTTGAGGTTTCAAATCATAACATCCATAGTAATCACAGTGATTCAGATTTGAGGTCCACATTTTTAAACGAGTAATATTGACGACAATAGTGCAGATGGATTAAATTACAGATAGGTGCAGATCAAGCAAAACAAATGGGTTTGCAATTGGAATACAGTGGTACCTCACCTTACGATAGTTCCAGCAAACGAAAAATCCAGGTTATGAAAAACATTTTCAGAATTTTTTGTCTCTGTTTACGAAACAAGTTCTCCTTACGAAACGTGCCAAACGGGCCACTCAAACATTCAAACGCGCCATTCAAACATTAAAACGTGCCATTCAAACAATGCACGAGCTGCTCTCCCATCAATGACATTCAAACATCCTGCCCTGCTGGCCTCCCATTGGCTAGGACGGATGACGCAGCTACCTCCCATTGCCTATCTCCCAACATCTCACTCCGCTGGCCTCCCATCGGCTAGGAGGGATGATGCAGCTCTCTCCCATTGGCTGTGTCCCAACATCCTGCCCTGCTGGCCTCCCATTGGCTAGGACGGATGACGCAGCTACCTCCCATTGCCTATCTCCCAACATCTCACTCCGCTGGCCTCCCATCGGCTAGGAGGGATGATGCAGCTCTCTCCCATTGGCTGTGTCCCAACATCCTGCCCTGCTGGCCTCCCATTGGCTAGGACGGATGACGCAGCTACCTCCCATTGCCTATCTCCCAACATCTCGCTCCGTTGGCCTCCCATCGGCTAGGAGGGATGATGCAGCTCTCTCCCATTGGCTGTCTCCCAACATCCTGCCCTGCTGGCCTCCCATTGGCTAGGAAGGATGACGCAGCTCCATTGGCTATTATGGAGCTGCATCTCCCATAATGCTTTTCGTGTAAAGGACAGAGTTACCGTTGTTTCATGCTTTATTTCTTGACTCAGGCTTTTAATCTTCCATAAACATTTGTAAGATTATAAATCTGCTAAGAATACATGGTCAACACACACACACACACACACACACACACACACACACACACACACACACACACACACACACACACACACACGCATGCTTGAGTGAAAAGAAGAAGTGGGCTCGTGGCATGCGGTTGAGTGAAATCGCAAAGGAATATGGCCAAACCCGTCTACCATCGGTACGATATTGAAGCAGAAGGAGGTCTTAAAAGGTATACTTTTACAATTTTTAAAGGGTTTAGGGGGCAGTATTGGGGGCCTTGGAACGAATCACACGTTTTACATGTAAAATGCGGTTCAATTTACGAAAAATCCAGGTTAAGAAAAAGGCTCTGGAACGGATTAATTTCGTAAGGTGAGGTACCACTGTATTACTGCACTGTGCTTCCCAAAACTCATATGAAGTACACAGTTGAAAGGTGCTCCAGTATGTGTACAAACTACAGGTGCTGGACGGTGCAAAGCAATGGTGGTTAGTGAGGAACCGCAACGCTCACACAGGATATGTTCCCTGCAATGTGTTGGAGGAGCTGAAAGTGGGAGAATTGCATTACAGCCGTGCTGTTTTCTTCAGCAGCCAGGTGAACCTCCACATTTACTGGCCTTCTCCTTCATTATTTAAATTCTACAAATACACACAGTCACCTCCATGTGGCAGGTATCGTCTTACTCTTTTTTTTCCTACTTCGCCCACTCGCTCACACTTTTTTTTTCTTTTCAGGCTGCGAATCCTTACAAAGCCTCTTCTCCACCTGCCTTGATAAGTCATGCTGAGAATGTGGAGATGAATAAATCCTCGCGGGACAAAGACAGTGCGTTACTGCTCTTATCTGTGCTGTGTAGTGGGTGTGAGATAGAGAGAAGAGTGAGTCAGGCAGAGAAATGCAGTAAAAGAGCTTGTATATACGAACGACTGCATGCCAGCAATTCATTGTTTCTCTCTCTGGTAATGCGTCACACAATCGTCTTTTATTTTCTTCTCTTGGCTTGTCCTTTTAGACCGAACTCAGCAGAAGGAGGTGAACGATGAGCTCTTGAAAAGGATTACAGACAGCAAAGCCCAACCTCCTGCTCGCAATTTCCGGGTGGAACACCCTGTCAGAACATTGCCCATCACTGATGATTCCCAGCCATTCGAGATCCGGGCCTGGCTCAACGCCAAGGGCTTCTCCAGGCCGTGAGCTTCTATTTGTGTGTTGATATGATGCCTTTGCAATTGAGCCCTCAGAGTGAAAATATTCAGTAACAAGTCTGATATCAAAGTAGTGGTGCAGCCTGGGTAGTGTTTTAAGGTTATTGAATTTAGATGCGTATACGTGCTAGGTTTTTCTCAAGCAGAGTTCTTTCTCTCTACTTCACCCTTTTTTTAAATAAGCTCTAAACACATGTCTTTAAGTCATGAAAACTGAAATAACAAATGTGGCCAATAATACAGACACAATTCAGCTATAACCGTAAAAAACATAATGACCACTGACAGGTGACGTGAACGACACTGATTTGCATATACTACACGGGGATGCTGTGATCTAATTTGGCCACCGTCTCGATATTAAAATTCATTATTCTAAGTGGGTACTGCTTCAAACAAAATGACAGAGACACAGGTTTGTTTTTTTTTTTTTTTTTTTTTTTTTTTTTTTTTTTTCTTTTTTTTGTGTAAGCAGTGTCATCATGTTTTAAAATGGAAAAGATAGACCATAATAATCTTGTTTTAGTTCAGTTCATTTTCTGTAACCACTTAATCCTAATTAGGGTTGCGGAGAGGCTGGCGTCCATCCCAGCCGACTCCATGGGAGGACAGAGTACACCCTGGACGGCTCGCCAGGCCATCGCAGGGCGAAAACACGCTGACGGCTTTGCAGCTCCTCTTGTCGAAAGTCAGCAATGGTTCTTTTACATGAACCTCCCACCATAGACAGTGAGAGACATGGGCAGCCTTTGATAACCCAATTCGCTGCTCTGGGAGGGAGTGACAACCTGTTGAGAGTGGGGCTTAAACCCCCAACCTTTGGATCAGTGATCCAGCACCTTTACCAACCAGACCACCACTGCCTGCCTTGTCCTATATATCATAATTCATTTAATTAATGCACAAACAAACTTATACAGACGCAGATTTCTTGTTTGTTTGTGTAGTATGTTGGCTAACATTCATCAGTTCATTTTCTGTAACTGCTAAATCTCAATTAGAGTCGCGGGGAGGCTGGTACCCATCCCAGCCGACTCCAGGCGAGGGCAGAGTACACCCTGGACCCTTGTCAGGCCATCGCAGGGTAGAAAACATGCTGACGGCTTTGCAGCTACTCTTTATGAAAGTCAGCAATGCTTCATGCTTTACATGAACCTCACACCATAGACAGTGAGAGACACGGCCGGCCTTTGATAACGCAGTTAGCTGCACTGCGAGGACAGTGACAACCTTGTGGAGAGTGGGACTCAAACCAGCAACCTTTGGATCAGTGATCCAACACCCTATACCAGTGTTTCCCAACCTTTTTGAGCCAAGGCACACCTTTTACATTCGAAAAATCACGAGACACACCACGGAAAAAAAATGATACTGCCCTCTAGCAGAACAGCACTGTTACTACACGCTAAGTGAAATTGGTTAATCTTCCGCGGCACACCTGATGATTTCAATGTGCCGCGGAACAGGGGTTGGGAAACACTGCCCTATACCACTAGGCCACCACTGCCCATCTTGGCTAACATCTGACTGAGAATTCTAAAACACACTCCTGTTAGTGCTGCATCACAGATCCTCCATCAGCTTGTCTCAAACTGCACACATGGTTAAAACATGCAAATATATACTAGAAACATCTTGTTCTAATTTATTTATTTGTTTTTTTGTATTTCCGTGACGTTCATACAAAATTTTTAATTACTCTGTGAACACAGGTTTATGAAGTCGGGTTTTGTGGCGTATGTACAAACAGTGGATGAATACCGGTGTGCTTAATAGCACTTACTGTATTAACGCAGCTAGTACATGTGTTCTAATCCCACAGAAGAGCTGCGATAACATAAACTGCGTACAGTTTTAATGCTGGTTATTGCAGAAAGGTGTTCGTACACACACTGCATTGTAGCTTACTGTGTATGGAGTTCCAGCTGCAGACCAGTCAGGTGGTGTTAATGTTATAGTTAACTGGTGCAGCATCAAGAGTCCTACGCCTAGAGCACCTTACAAATACACAGCCGTGAAATTAATCATATACTCATACTATATAATCTCGGGTGTCAATTATTTGCTCTGCCTGTTAGTCAAAAAAAAACAAACAAAAAAAAAACACTATTTTGATTGTAAACATTAATCAACATTAATTTTTTAATAGACCAGTTTCGGTTACTTTTAAAAAACACATTATGATGTAAGACGCCGCAGAGCTGATTTCAGTCACTCCAATTATCACAAATCTAAAAACAGATATGCTGTATTAGACACTTATATTATATTATATTATATTATATTATATTATATTATATTATATTACTTTTCCTTTTAGTTGTTCCCTTCAGGAGTCACCAGAGCGAATCATCTGCCTCCATCTCACCCTATCCTCTGCATCTTCTTCTCTTACTCCAACTACCTTCATGTCCTCCTTTACCACATCCATAAATCGTCTCTTTGGTCTTCCTCTAGGCCTTCTGCCTGCCTGGTAGTTCCAACCTCAGCATCTTACTACCAATATACGCACTATCCCTCCTCTCTACATGTCCAAACCATCTCAATCTAGCATCTCTGATTTTTTTTCTCCAAAACGTCTTACATGTGCTGTCCCTCTGATGTGCTCATTCCTGACCCTATCCATCCTCGTTACTCCCAAAGAGAACCTCAACATTTTCATCTCTGCTACCTCCAGCTCTGCCTCCTGTCTTTTCCCCAGGGCCACTGTTTCTAAACCATACAACATCGCTGGCCTCAACACCGTCTTGTACACATTTCCTTTCATTCTTGCCGATACCTTCCTATCACACATCACACCAGACACTTTTCACCATCCATTCCAACCTGCCAGACTCTCCATTGCTCTGGATTGTTGAGCCTAAGTACTTATATTATATTATATTATATTATATTATATTATATTACATATAAATATATATTATCTGCACTGCTTGGCTAAAAAGGATTCATGTATTCAAATAGGTTTTGGACCAATTTTATCCTTTTTTATGATTAGCATGATTAGAGCACATAATAAGCAATATCAGAACATTTGTTTCTATCCAGAATTTGGTTAATTTTTTTTTTTTTTTTTTTATCTTGAATCGATGAGGGAAAAACCGGACCACTTCATAAAGTCTTCTCCAGCACATTCCAAAGACTTTAAATAAGTTAAGGTCAGGACTGATATATTCTAAATCAGGTCAAGGTCAGGACAGTATATTATTGTCAAGAAAAAGTCCATTGATGTGATAACCTGCTCATTCAGTACAGTGAGGTCATCAGCTGACTTCATTTTTATTGACATATTAATGTTGCTGAGCCTCGACCTGATCAACCAGAGCCACAATTCCATGGTGATTATGCACTGTAATCAAGGCTAAACATCACTGGACAAAACATTAGTGTGGGAATCTCTGTGGCAGTGCATTTTTATTTTTATAGATTGAAGAAACAGACCAGCTGATTTAATTGGACACGGACCACTCATAACAAGCCATATGTCATCAGATAGAACACAAACAAAATAATACATTAAGCAAACCCTAATGCGATACCTGAAAGTGTGGGCATGAGAAAACAAAAGCTTTGCTGTTTTCTTTCTGGAAAAATAAGTAAAATGAATAATTATTAGAATTTTTAGTAGCCAAATGTACTGTGTGTCCATAGCTTTTACTCTGTGATCTTCATTTACCACCTGCAAAAGAATACAAATGGCCAGTCAAGCACCACAGAGGAAATCACATATCACCCCGACACAACCGTGATTGATGGCGGCAACAAATGTTAAAAAGTATGTGAGTTTCTCACTCAAAAAATACAAGCTTTATATGTCATGCCAAAGCCTTTTGTAGAAGAACACTGATGTGAAATATTTGATGCAGGCGAAACAGACTGATGACGATTACACGCGTTACATAATAAGTCAGGAACATGGGTAATTTATAATGGAATATTGAAAGTAATAAATTATGTGAAATGATTTGTTACTTATGATGTCAGTTATGTTTAACCTGTTTATATAAAGCAAAGGATAAATACGATCCCCTAGTATGAGTGTTCTTATATCATCATTAAAAATGTCAAATCATCAAAGATGACATGACGTGATACAGCCTAATGCTGAGAGGAGCTCCATCACCACTTTTTAATTGATTATTTTTCGTTAATTGCAAATTTCAAGGTGCTTTATTCTAACTGTTTCGAAACATTAACGATTGTTTATCTGTTAAAGGATACACTTGATGTTGTGCAACATTCGTCTATTCATTTTCTGTAACCACGTAATCCTAATTAGTGTCACAGGGAGGCTGGCGCCCATCCAAGATGACTCACAAAGGCAGAGCACACCCTGGACAGCCCGCCAGGCCATTGCAGGGTGGAAACACGCTGACAGCTATGTAGCTACTCCTGTCGAGAGTCAGCAACGGTTCTTTTATATTAACCTCACACCATAGACCAGGGGTCACCAACCTTTTTGAAACTGAGAGCTACGTCTTGGGTACCAATTAATGCGAAGGGCTACCAGGTTGATACACACCGCTGAAATAACAAATCAGATTTGATCAATTTACTTTTAATGATATGTTATTATTAATAATTAATAAGTGGGGCCGGTGGTGTAGTGGTTAGGGTGCTGTGCTCATGATCAGGAGGTTGTGAGTTCAAATCCCAGTGAGACCCTCACTGTGCTAAGACCCCTGGGCAAGGTCTTAACCACAAGTGTGCCGCTGTTCACCCAGTAGTATAAATGGGTACCAGTAAAAATATACTGGGAAGGTAACCTGCGATGGACTAGCGTCCCCTCCAGGAGGAGTTGTACTCCTAGTCGCTTCACATTAAGGACACTGGGGATAAGCACCGGCCTGATGAGCCTCTACACTTGGGTGTAAAAAAAAAAAAAAAAAAGAATGATATTCATCTATGTGAACATACAGTATTGATTTGATTAAAAGATAGCAAAAAAATTAGATGCAGCTCAATGAAGAGTGGCACTATGGAGCCACGGTCCTGTTCTAAAAATAGCACTGAACAGGCCCGCAGGCGCCTCATGTTGACCTCGCAGGCGACCTGGTGCCGGCAGGCACCATGTTGGTAACCCCTGCCATAGACAGTGAGAGACATAGCCTGCCTTTAGTAGCCCAGTTAGCTTCCCTGGGGGGGGCAGTGACAACCCGTTGAGAGTGGTTGAACCCGTTGAACCCTCAACCTTAGGATCAGTGATCCAGCACTTTTACCACCAGGCCACCACTGCCTTCCGCTGTGCACCATAGACAAAACTAATCAGTGCCTGTTAACAGTTGACATTCTATGAGGTATAACTCGACAATCCCTCACCGGTCTAGCACTGTGTCATGTTCCCATGAATCCATGAAACGCAATGCTGTCTGCCCTGATCACTTCTCCATGTCGAAAAGCCTGCAGTAAAATCATACTGATATGCTGACACTGGAGACTTCTAATATTATCTCACAAAATGCAGCAATGCATTTGCAGTATTTCTTAGATAGGAACAAAAATATGTGACAATGAGACGGCACGGTGCCACAGTGGTTAGAACGTCTGCCTTGGAGCAAGAAGGTCCTGGGTTTGATTCCCAGCTTGAGTGTTTCTTTGTGGAGTCTCTGTGCTTGGGTGGGTTTCCTCCCATGGTCCAAAAACATGCACAGTAGGCTAATTCGCTGTTCCAAATTGCCCATAGGTGAGCGCGAGTATGAATGGTTGTGTGTGTTGGCCCTGTGATGGTGTGGTGAGCTGTCCAGAGTGTACCGCACCTTTGCCCAGAGTTAGAAATCCCTAATTAGGATTAAGTGGTTCAGAAAATGAATGAATTAAATATTACAATACGTGGGCAGTCGGCCCTCTACTTACGAAATTAATCCGTTCCAGTGCCTTTTTCGTAAACTGGAGTTTTCGTAAGTAGAAGTGCATTTTGCATGTAAAACATGTGATTTGTTCCAAGGCTCCCAAGACTACCTCAAAAACCCCTTAAAATGATAAAAGTACACCAATTTTGTATGAAATATGTGTTTAAAGTAAAAGAAAATGATTTACCTTTTTTTAAATCTCTCAAACCACCCATGCGACACTTTAAAGTCCGGGGGTTGCTGGTCTGAAGAACCCTCACCCCCACCCTCTCCTCCGTCACTGTATCTCCGCTTTTGTCTCCTTCTGCTTCAATATCGTCCCGATTGTAGAGGGGTTTCGGTCATAATCATTTGCGATTTCGCTCAACTGCTTCACTTCGATTGATAGCGGAGCCCGCTTCTTCTTTTCGGTGTCACTGGGAACCACTTTCTTGGGGTCCACGATGGATAACGAAATATAACGCTGCAATGACCAATCTCAAAAAAAACTCACGAGCCAACAGTCCTGTTCAACTCTCCTTCATGTGTGTGACAAACATGAAGTATGGGTACAGGAATGGTTACAGTTCAGCTCCCTCCTGGCCAATGGGAGGCTAGCGGGGTGGGATGTTGGGAGACAGCCAATGAGAGAGCAACTCGCGCATTGTTTGAATGTTTGAATGGCGAGTTTGGCGCTTTTCGTATAAAAAGGTTGTTTTTGTAAAAAGAGGACGACAATTTATGAAATTGTTTCTCGTAACCTGGATTTTTCGTATTCAGAGGTTTTCGTAAGTAGAGGGCCGACTGTATTAATATAATCTTTTGACAGGTTTTACATCTGGAAAAACTTCCCACATTTAGACGTTAATGATTCTTTAGTACTTTTGTAAAACCAACAACTATAGATCTTCACATCTGTGCATTTATCTGATCAGCCAATCATGTGGTAGCACAACAACGACAACAACGAAAAAACCTCATGCAGATACAGACCAAGAGTTTCAGTTCATGTTCACAGTAAATAAAATAAATAAATGTGTGGTCATTCTGACTTAGATTTGGGTATCAGAAGGGCAGGTTTAAGTATTTCAGAATCATTTTCAAACACAACAGTCTTTTGAGTTTACACTGAGTCTTGTAGGATGGGGTGCAGACTGGAATAACGTATTGATGAGACGGATCAGAGGACAATGAGCTAAGTAGTTTCTGCTGACAGGAAGTCTATAGTAAGTAAAATAAGCCTCACAAATGTTTGAAGCAGAAAACCACCTCAGAACACACCTCAAACTGTAAGATTGATGTGGAAAACAGTAGAAGGTCACAACATGATTCCATCACTGACAAGAACAAGAATCTTCAGCTATCGTGAGCACAGACACACTGAAATTAAAGAGTTTGAGATAAGTACAAATCACACTTTTCTTTCATTCATTCATTCATTCATTTTGTGGCGCCCATCTCAGCCGACTCTGGGTGAGGGCAGGGTATAGCCTGGACATTGCACTGCTGACATTCACACAACCGTTCATACTCCCTCTCTCACCTAGGGGTGATTTGTAACAGCCAATTGACCTACAATCTATGTTTTTGGACTGTGGGAAGAAACTGTAGTACCCAGAGGAAACCCACACAAGCACCGGGAGAACATGCAAACTTAACAAGAAACGCCCGCGCTGTGAATCGAACAACGGCCTTCTCGTTGTGAGGCGAACGTGCAAACCACCACCCAGAACTAATACAGACACAATCATTCCCATTCACATTTTACACAAAGCTGACCTAATGTGCATCGACGTAAACAGTGCGCGCACACACACACACACACACACACACACACACACAGAGAGAGAGAGCGCCTTGGGCCGCAGCTGGGTGTTAAATGTCTTGCTTAAGGTCACTTCAATCATGGACATAGAAGGGGAATGGGCTGCTGACTCCACCCAGTGCCATCCATTTTCTTTTCAGGTTTGGAAATCAAACCAGCAACCTTTCAGTCCCAAACCAACTCCTCTAACCATTACGCCACGGCTGCCCCCAACTTGATTGGCTGATATGATAACCACATAAATGTGCAGGTCTACCGGTGCTCCTAAAATGGACGGTCAGTGGAGATTTTGGGTTTTTGAGTTCGTTTGCATTAAAGTAATCTGAGTCATTTCAACTGAGCAGTCAAATTTCAATATGTATCCGTTTTAAATTATAAAGAAGTATTATAATGTAGTTGATGACAGATCATACATTTCAATACTTTAACTAAATTAAAAATCATGGACCGCTGACTGTCCTCCACAGAGTCCACATTGAGAACTCTTGCTGCTACTTCTTAGTGTAATATGTGTTTCATTTCAGCATGAACCTTTCACAATGCAGTTTTTTCTCTGAACTCACTGAGAACATTTCCATCTGAGAGACTTTTTCCATGTGTTGGATCAGGGTGGTGGACTGTCTGGGCATTCTGACGGGAGCTCAGCTCTTCTCTCTGTGCAAGGATGAACTGAAGGCAGTGTGTGGTGATGAGGGCTCTCGGGTCTACAGCCAGATCAGTGTGCAAAAAGCACAGATAGAGGTCAGTCACGCAGAAGACCGTAACATGTGCACGGTTACAGCTACATGAATATTATTACTGCCCATAATCACACACACACACACACACACACACACACACACACACACACACACACACACACACACACACACTCAAATTTTACACATTAGTTTTGTAAACTCTTTTCGTTTTTCTCAGAAGAGCTTTGAAAACTCAGAGCTGGAGGAAATCATGAGACGGCGACAGCGGGAGGTGGATGCCTTTACTTGGGACTGATTGCACTCAAACTGCCTGTCAGTCACAGCACATTTCCATTCTGTTCATTCAGCTCACCTAGAATACCCCACAGATTTACCAGAATGAAGAACACAAATGTAGTCAGTTACCTGCCGAATGCAACATAGACCAAACCCTGAATTCCAATGGTATTTATTTCTGGTAATTATTCCTTTTTCGTTGCATGTTTATTGCTTCATATCTGTATCAATCTGTTTGGAATGTGAAGTGTATGATAATATTCAGTATATCCTATGTAAAATAGTGCAATCTTATTGGTTCACTATTTCAGGGTTTACTGACATAATCCAGAGTGGGTAAAGCTTAAACAGACACTCAGAGTTTGGCACGGTTACTGATTTTAAAATCCTAAAAAATTCAAAAATTCAACGGAATGTTGTCTGCTCAAAAAAAAAAAAAAAAAAAAAAAAAAAAAAAAAAAAGCAATATAGCCTTCACACTTTGCAAAATAAAAAAGAACTTTAAAAAGTTTGAACAAGTAAAAAAAAAAATGTAATGAAAGCACGGCATGAGAATTGATGAAATAAGTGGTAGAAGTATTCTCGGTACAGCGATCCCTCGCTACTTTGTGCTTCAGTTTGGCAGCTTCAGTGTATCGTGGGTTTTTTCAAAAATATTAATAGAAAAATAAATTTAAAAAATAAGTAAATTATGGAATAATCGGGGAAAGGTTAAGGAAAATGCTGCAAAATAAGGCCAATTATGCAAAAAAACAAAAATAAATAAACAAAACAGAAAAACCCCAAACAAAAACAAAAAAAACAACCCCAGAAAACTACGTACATTTTTTGCGCATTAGGTGCGCATCTGAGTGTGCGAGCACGCGCGTCTGTACGTGTGTGTATTTATATTTTATCTACATCTTATGCATTATTTTTGAATGTTTCATTGTTATATGCATTTATAGTGTTGAATATGTATTTATTGATATTATATACACATATACATATACGTATACGTCAGTCGGGGGGGGGGGTGGTGTCGATCCTACTTCGCAGAAATCGGCGGTTGCAGGGGGATCTCGGTCCCCATTAACTAAAAAGTGAGGTATCCGTGTATTGTCCATTTTCTGAATCACTTAATCTTGAATGGGGTTACAGAGAGATTGGCTCCCATTTCAGCGCTCTCTGAGCGAGGGCAGAGTACACCCTGGACAGCTCACCAGGCCATTGCAGGTATTTTCATTATAAAAATGGAATAATAAACCATAAAGTTTTCCTTTTAATTGCATTTTCTTATGTTCCCCTGTAAACTATATACAAGGATCCCTCACTTTCTGTGGTCAATTGGGACAGAGATCCCCACGTGACCATCGAAATCTGCGAAGTAGGATTCTGTGTAACTGAATCACTAATTGAAAGGGGCGTGTTGTGGAGTTCAATTAGTGACGTCACTCATTCTTTGCAAAATAGCTGCCAATTATTGCCCTTATTTAAGGAAGCAATCCAGGAAATGTTGTACATGCTGGTTATAGTGCATTTCTCAAAAATTCTAAGAAAACGGGTCACCCCAGACATTGTTCAGAAGAACAGCGCACCTTGGAAGAAGTTGATTTGAGTGGGGAAAACATACAAAGTGCAGAAGATGATCGGTTGCTCAGTTAAAATGATCACAATGGTTTAAAATGGCAAACAAAAACCTAAAACATGTAAAAAAAGTGAAAAACTACGATTCGAATGGATCACAGAAGAGCCAAAATGGCAACGACTACAACAATCAGCTTCAGGAAGATCAATGAAAGTCTAAAGCTACCTGAACGTCTTGTTACAATTAGAAGACACCTATGTGAAGCCGAGCTATCGGCAAGAAGCCCCTGCAAAGCCAGACTGTTGAACAAAAAGACAAGCTGAAGAGGTTCCAATTTGCCAAAGAGCACATTGACTGACCTAAAGAGAAATGGGGCAACATTTTTTTGGAATGATGAAAGTACGATTGTTCTTTTTGGGTCTAGTGGCCTGAGACAGTTTATCAGACGACCCACAAACACTGAATTCAAGTCACAGTACACTGTGAGGACAATGAACCTGGTGGCCAAAGGTGTTCAAACAAAAAAAAAACGAAATCAAACACACCAGTAAACGGGAAACATCTTGATTCCAGACCAACAAGATTGACCTTATGGAGCGGCGGCACAGATCCCGGACCTTAATCCAATAGAAAACTTGTGGGGTGATATCAAAAATGCAGATTCTGAGGAAAAACCAAGAAATACAGAAGAACTATGGAATGTAGTCCAAGCATTCTGGACTGGAAAATCTGTTCACAGGTTCACAGGTGCCACAAGTTGGTCGAGTCCACAACATAAATGTGCAGCAGGTCTCAGAAACAGTGTTTATACAAATAAATATTAATTCAGTGATTCAAAGGAAAACAAAATCTTAAATTTATCAGTTTATACACGGAATGTTGAGGTTCTCTTTGGGAGTAACAAGGACAGATAGGATCAGGAATAAGTACATCAGAGGGACAGCACATGTAAGAGGTTCAGTTCAGTTAATTTTCTGTAACAGCTTCATCCTAATTAGGGTCGCGGGGAGGCTGGTGCCCATCCCAGCCAACTCAGGGCGAGGGCAGAGTACACCCAGGACAGCTCACCAGGCCATCGCAGGTCGGAAACATGCTGACGGCTTTTCAGCCTACTCTTGTCGAAAGCCAGCAATGGTTCTTTTACATGCCTCACACCATAGACAGTGAGAGACATGACTGGCCTTTGATAACCCAGTTAGCTGCACTGGGGGGGGGGACAGTGACAACCTTGTGGAGAGTGGGACTCGAACCCCCAACCTTTGGATCAGCGATCCGACACCTTATACCACTAGACCACCACTGCCCGCATGTAAGAGGTTTTGGAGACAAAGTCAGAGAGGCTAGATTGAGATGGTTTGGACATGTACAGAGGAGGGATAGTGAGTATATTGGTAGTAGGATGCTGGGGTTGGAACTACCAGGCAGAAGGCCTAGAGGAAGACCAAAGAGAAGATTTATGGATGTGGTGAAGGAGGACATGACGGTGGTTGGTGTAAGAGAAGAAGATGCAGAGGACAGGGTGAGATGGAGGCAGATGATTCGCTGTGGCGACCCCTGAAGGGAACAGCCGGAAGGAAAAGAAGAAGATACACGGAATGTTTTAGTTTGTAAGGAATAATGCAGACAGTGATATTTTCTTTTTGTGAACAGTCTATGATATATTTTTCTTTGTGTTTTGATTTCTGATAGACTGTTTAGTGTCCCCAATGCATTTGTGTGTATGGAAATAAAAGATATTATAATGATTTGGAGCTTTATTCGCTTTTTGAACACCACTGTACATGTTCCACTGAATGTTCTTATGCTGTGCTGGCACCACTTGCATAGCACACAGAGCTAAACTGCCACTCTCATGTTTATATTATGTAAACGCTAACAATGAAAAACTTGATTTAATTACTTTTGTGATGTTCCTGTGTAGTATACATTCAATCAGTTACTCTCTCGGGCTTGAGAATGTTGCTGAATAGTTCTCACAACATTCTCTCCCTGGAAATATTCAACAACATCCACCTCACCTTCACTGAAGAATTGTTAAGTATATAATAAGCGTGAATGTCTATTTATGCCTCTTTAATACGTCTGTAACAATCCAAGGAGGAACATAACGTTTAATGATGTGTGATCAGGGAAAATAATAGTGTGCAAATACCTCACATTTACTGTATGTTATATGAATGTAGGACTGGTACATGAAAAGTGTGATAATACTGGGGATTGTATCAAACACAATAACGATGTTATCTGCATTATTATGCCTCATTTGCATGAAAACCAATGATGGGAAGGTGGGTAAACGGTAATGAATAATTTCCCTCTGGAAATAATATGGAGATGAGTAGATTATCTGCCGTCCTTTTTCCGAAAGGTAGCAAGGACAATTAAGGTTGGGGGTGAGATGGTGGTTTGGGTGGGGAGGAGGGACTACTGAGAGGATGGTGGTGGTGGTGGTGGTGGTGGTGGTGGGGGCTCATTTGGAGCAGGAGCTGGTGAGTCAATTGACACATGCATCAGCAGCAGGTTGCATAATCTCAGTGTGATTACTGATCTCTGACAGAGTGATGACTAATTTTCTCCAGCCCTCGAGATGTAAATGTACAGCCCATGACAGGAGTCTTGACACTCACCGCCTAGGGCATACAGCCCGAACATAAAGGCAGCATTTAAGCCATACAGAAACATCATGGTTGAATGTATTTACTCTTGCGAGACAGCTTTTCTTGCACTGGAAGCAGAACGGTGACTTTGTCATGTCACTTTATGTCTTGTCTAGACAGCAAATGTTTTAGCCAGTATTGTCCCATCATGTTCAGCATGAGTCAAAATGACCTCTGTCTCCCTGTCAGTAAAGCACTCAGCTGATGCATGAGAGGGAGGGGTTCATACATTGTCACAGTGATTCATAACACAAAGTGATTTTTGACGATGGAATTTTTCACAAAGTGCATCCAAGGATGGATAAATATCCAGTTTAGTCTGGTTGAATGCAGCAGATCTATTGTGTTGTTCTTGGTGTGGTTGAGGTTTTATATGTTGTTTGCTAAAAGTGATTGTCAGAGACGCATATAAATGCACAGATACCTCATGAGTAGAGTTCAAACATTTTCCGGAGCAATTAAGAAACTATACCAGTAACATATTGACTATATACTGTAACATACGATGAGATAATATGTTTTTCATTGTCCACATAAAAAGAGGTAAAGAATAAATATATACAATAACAAGTGAAAAAATTGAAGTGGAATAATTTTTAAAAATGGAACAAGGATGTTTTTTTACATATCTTTAGTGCATAATAACAAAAGGTTAGCACGCAATATTTCTTGTATTTTGCATTTGGAATGTTAAGCAAGCCAGCGTATGATGAGCTTAAATTCAAATGAAAGGAAATCATCCTTCTGTTACACTAAATATGTGTATATTTTCATCATCATGTGGTTTTTACTTACATTTTCAATGTTGAAACCTGTTAAAATGCATTCAATAGATTGAATTAGCCACCTTTTAGGGTGCATTTCACACCGGTGAGTTTTCAACAAGAGGGAAACTTCCCTTCATATAAGCAAAATAAAGGCAAAAATAAAATATACAGGTATTAAACTAACAAATCAGACGTAAACTGAATAAAATAAACTTAGGAGGATAGCATATTTACATACATCAGACAACTGCTATCTGCTCATATACATGAATTAATGAAAAATACTCGGCGCATTTATATGTAAAACACCACCTCATTCACAGTGTCTACTATGACAATCACTTGTGATTTTTCATAGTACATGGCACCTTGTGTGTGAAGATTTATAACTTGTTTTAAATGTTTGGTCTTTTTTTTTTCACAGACAAGATTGAAATAATAATTAATAATAATAATAATAATAATAATAATAATAATAATAATAATAATAAAAGTACAGACGCTCCCCAACTTATGTTTTTATTCGGTTCCAGATGGCCGAACGTAAGTTGAAAAAGAACGTAAGTTGTTACTGTATGTTCCGTGATGTATGACCCTCATACTGTATATCCATAAATACCATTACTGTATCTCATAAAACACCCCTAAATCAATTATTATAAACATAACATTGTAAAATAATATCAAATATATCAAATAATATTAACATTAATTTCAAATAAATTAAATTCAAGCAAAATAATTTCAAATTGATAAATATTAATCCAATTCACTCATCAAATATCAAATACAGTATCAAATATAACCTTTAACATGCTCTGTGATGAGATCTTTCTGCTTGTAAATGTTCTGATAGTCAACAGAGCCATCTGGAAGAAACGTGCAACATTCACATGTTTTCACCAGCATCAGTTTTCTTGATAATAACCATCTTTGCTTCTAACGAGATGGCTTCCCGCTTTTTCTGATTACCACTATCACTAGTAGGCTTACGCTTCTGACCAACCATATTTTCTTAGGGTTACAAAAGTCCACAAAACAGTGTAAACACAAAGATCACAAAGACGACGTCTTAACACAAGGATAACACGCAGTGAACTGGGAAGAAGGAGGGGCACGTTCAGTCTGTCGTTTATAAGCAATGGACACAGCATCATTACGTCATTGTGTCATTACGTCAGCATACTACTTAGGTACGTCTCATACTACAGAGAGCACGCTAAACTCAAAATTTGACATATTTTTTTTCAATGTAAAATAAAAAAATACATAAAACTAATGAACGTAAGTCGGGGAGCGTCTGTCATAAGTTTAAGGTACAAAGAAATTCGGTGTATGCAAGCTTTTATTAAGTTTGGGTTTAATTCCCAGTGTGGATCAGATTCGGTCTTACACTCTAAAATAAATAAACGTGCATGGCCAATTACAGCTTTATATGACAATAAAAAATATTTTTAAAATCTACTGGATTCTAAAGGGGAAAAAACATGATTAGTATGTGTTGCTAAAATCTGTCTTGTGTTTTCAGGTTCGAAATAAATTGCTGGTGAGTATGTTGCCTCACATGCTCAAAGACCACCCATCTCAACTAACAATTGAACAATTCTATCATGATGTATTTGATATTTGTCTGTGATGGTAATACCAGGCCAAAGATTATGCAATATAAAGCTGGTTTTATACACTCACTCTGTAAGCTATCCAATGACTGACATGACACAACCTATTGCCTTCTCAACATGTCAAATTATGTTTATCTGTTAACAATTGATATTAAAATGTCTTTTAACCATCTAATGCAATGGACCCACCTATAAATAAAATATATGGCAAGTAAACAAATAGAAAGAAAAATGCCAAAGCTAATATTAGGTTGAATGTAGACTTATTAACATCTAAAAGTTCTAAACATAAACTGTTGATAAGCAATGTATAGGCTGGTGAAGGGAAGTCCCGTGACAGTATGAACATTCCATGAATTAATTAAGATATGCTAATCCTATAATAATCCCTAAAGAGGAAATTCAAAGTTTTGAAATTCAAATACAGGGAGTACTACGCGATTGGCGCCAGCCTCCTCACGACCCTAATTAGGATTATGTAGTTCAGAAAATGAATGAATGACTGAAATTCAAATTGAATTGTTGAATATAGAAACTCTATTGCGTACTAAAGAAGAAATTGTATTTCTTATCATCACAGAGACATTTATATAATGAAACCCCCCTACACACACACACACACACACACACACACACACACACACACACACACACACACACACACACACACACACACACACACACACACACACACACACACACAGTACTTTAACACAACCAAGATAGCTATTTTCATTTAGCACACCCCATGACAGTGATCTAAGACCAAGTAAAAATAGAGCAGGTTTAAAATGGCCAATGATAAATCATTTGGCTTCATTCCAAATGACTGTCCAATTAGTGAAAAGGTATGAGTGGGAACATAAGGTATGGGAGATAATAAATAAAGGCTTTGACCCCTTGTGGGCTAATCAAGTGCATAATTCAATGCATAATACCAAGGCATCTACTTAACACAGAGCAATGCATAAAGAAATTATAGTCATCTTATAAGATGCATGTTTTTTCCTTCTTTGTGCAGCAGATTGTTGTTCAAATAGTTCAAATTTTGATATACGCATGGAATTTGAAGAAGTTCAAACAATACTCTCTCATAAAATAAAACTGGCGATCAAAAAAAAAAAAAAAAAAAAAAAAAAAAAAAAAAAAAAAAAATATATATATATATATATATATATATATATATATATATATATATATATATATATATATATATATCTGTCTGTCTTCCTTTCGGCTTTTTCCCTTTTCCTCGGGAGTCGCCACAGCAAATCATCTGATTTGCACATTTTGATTTGGCAGAGGTTTTTACGTCGCATGCCCTTCCTGTCACAACCCTTTTTAGCAAGGGACAGAAACCCGCTGACGACTTTGCAGCTACTCTTTACGAAAGTCAGCAATGGTTCTTTTACACGCAGTGGCCTGATGGTAAAGGTGTTGGATCACTGATCCGAAGGTTGGGAGTTCAGGCCACACTCTCAATGGGTTGTCACTACTGTTCCCCCAATGCAGCTAACTAGGTTATCAAAGGCTGGCCATGTCTCTCACTGTCCATAGCAGTGGGTCCCAACCTTTTTTTACTTCTGCACCCCTAAAAAGATTTTGCTCTGTCCTCGCACCCCCTACATTCTATACTTTTTTCAAGGATGAAGGATGTGGAATCATACTTAATTTGATCAAAAGAAGATATTTATTTCAAAAGTTAAATCCCTACTTCTCGCACCCCCAGGGTTCAAATTCAAAATGTGCGAATCAGATGATTTGTTGTGGCGACCCCTGAAAAAGGGAAAAGCCCAAAGGAAAAGAAGAAGAAGAGCAATACATGTCTCAGTTCCTCCATAGATTAAAATGCATGATGATGATTATTTCCTTTCGGCGTTTTTCCTTTTTCAGGGGTCGCCACACCGAATGATTTGCACGTTTGATTTGGCAGAGGTTTTTATGTCAGATGCGCTTCCTGACACAACCCTTTAGCAAGGGAAAGAAACACGCTGACGGCTTTACAGCTCCTCTTTAAGAAAGTCAGCAATGGTTCTTTTACATGAACCTCTCACCATAGACAGTGAGAGACATGGCCCACCTTTGATAACCCAGTTAGCTGCACTGGAGGGACAGTGACAACCTTGTGAAGAGTGGGACTCGAACCCCCCAACCTTAGGATCAACGATCCAGCACCCTATACCACTAGACCACTGTCTGTCTTCCTTTCGGCTTTTTCCCTTTCACTCGGGAGTCGCCACAGCGAATCATCTGATTCGCACGTTTGATTTGGCAGAGGTTTTTACGTCGGATGCCCTTCCTGTCACAACCCTTTTAGCAAGGGACAGAAACACGCTGACGACTTTGCAGCCTACTCTTTACGAAAGTCAGCAATGGTTCTTTTACATGAACTTCTCACCATAGACAGTGAGAGACATGGCCCGCCTTTGATAACCCAGTTAGCTGCACTGGGGGGGACAGTGACAACCTTGTGGAGAGTGGGACTCGAACCCCCAACCTTTGGATCAGCGATCCAGTGTCCTATACCATTCGACCACTACTGCCCTATAAATTAAAATGTATATTCAATTTAATAAACAAGTGATAAACTCACGATAGTAGTGGGGCTGGTGGTGTAGTGGTTAGGGTGCTGTGTTCACGATCAGGAGCTTGTGTGTTCGAATCCCAGTTAGACCCCCAGTGTGCTAATACCCCTGGGCAAGGTCTCAGCCACAAGTGTGCCTCTGTTCACCCAGCAGTCTACATGGGTACCGGTAAAATATACTGAGAAGGTCATCTGTGATGGACTCGTGTCCCATCCAGGAGGAGTTCAACTCCTAGTCGCTTCACGCTACAGAAACCGGGGAAAAGCACCAGCCTGATGAGCCATTAGGCTCGAGTGTAAAAAGCCCAAAGGATTAAACTCATGAGAGTCATCTAACAATCTAAAAGTTTTTGAAAGACAAATTGAAATAAAGCATCATCATCATCATCATTTTCTGTAACCGCTTAATCCTAATTTGGGTCACGGGGAGGCTGGTGCCCATCCCAGCCAACTTCAGGCGAGGGCAGAGTACACCCTGGACAGCTCGCCATGCCATCGCAGGGCGGAAACACGCCGACGGCTTTGCAGCCTACTCTTTACGAAAGTCAGCAATGGTTCTTTTACATGAACCTCTCACCATAGACAGTGACAGACATGGCCGGCCTTTGATAACCCAGTTAGCTGCACTGGGGGGGCACAGTGACAACCTTGTGGATAGTGGGACTCGAACCCCCAACCTTTGGATCAGTGATCCAGCGCCCTATACCACTAGACCACCACTGCCCCCTGAAATAAAACAATTTGACAAAAAATCCGATCATGAATATGACAATTCAATGTGTTGGGGTAGTTCCCTGAAAAAGACGGTTCCAAATAACACTCACACCAAATTTCATGCTCGTATCGCAGAATGAACTCCTCCACTGAATTTTGAAACCAACAGGGTCTGCTGTAGACCCATGAAATATGTCATTAAAATATGAACAAGTAAACAAACATAACTTGACACAGGTTTGGTTTAGCATTTTGGAGAACCACCTGGGATTCGTCCGGCTTTGTCGGTACGTGTGCTGGAGGAGGTTTTTTTTTTTTGTTTTTTTGTTTTTGGTGGAGGATGGACAAAGAAATCTATGTGTCACTCACACCTTGCTGTCAGCACGGCAGAAAACAGACAGTAAAAACTCATCTCGCTCCGGGTGCTGCACAGCGGGAGGGCACTTAAAATAGAAGACAATAACATGCATGAGGGCCTTTCCAAGGAGAGAAGGATGAATAGGTCTGACGCCCCACATAATGCATCCCCTCCTCCCTCCACTCACCTTTTTAATGTGGGTGTCATTTTGCATAGCATATCCGATTAATAAGCGCCTGAAACATTAACATCAAATCAACCATCTATTCAAATGCACACGAAGCACACGCACAGTGAGCATTTCCAGGCTATGGATTAAGATGATAAAATAAAAGCGGAATTAAAAGCTGAGATACAGAACAGCATTGTGCCAGTTAGAGCAGAAAGGATAACAGGATGTGCATGCAGAAAACGAGCTGAAAACATCAACCAGAATGAATGATTAAATCCCCAATTCATTTCTTCCTATGGATTACATTCAGTGGTTTGAGAATTATCATTTTTAAATATACTGGGATCCCTCAATTTCCACAGTTAATGGGGACCAAGTTCCCCCGTGACCAACGATTTCAGCAAAGTAGGATCGACCCCACTGACTGACGTATACGTACATCTTTGTGTGTATATAATATCAATAAATACATATTCAACGCTATGAATGCTTATAATAACAATTAAACATTCAAAAATAATGCATAAGATGTAAATAAAATATAAATACTGTACACATACATACAGACGCGCATGAGCACACACACACACACACACACACACACACACACACACACACACACACACACACACACACACACACACCTCACATAAAAATGTAAGTACAGGGATCCCTCACTTTCTGGGGTTAATTGAGACCGAGATCTCCACGCGACCATCGAAATCCGCGAAGTAGGGTTCCTTAATTCCTAATTTTTTAATTCAATGGACATTCTAAAAAAAAAACGCAATGCACTGAAGCCATATGAATTGAAGCGCGAAGTTAGGGATCCCTTTAGTTTTGTTGGGGTGTTTTGTTTGTTAGGTTTTTTTGGTGTTTTTTTCATAATTGGCCTTGTTTTGTGGCATTTTTCTTAAAAATTTCCCTATTTTTCCTTAATTTCCTTATGTTTTTATTTTTGATAAATATTTTTGAAAAAACCCATGATGCACTGAAGCCGCAGAAACTAAAGTAGCGAGGAATCATTGTATTTAGTAGCGATGATGCAGCTATCTTCCATTGTTTATTATGGAGCTGAATCCACCATGATGCTTTTCGTGTAAAGGACAGAGTTACTGTTGTTTTATGCTTTATTTCTTGACTCAGGCTTTTAACCTTCCATAAACATTTGTAAGATTATAACTCTGCCAAGAAGACATGGTCAACACGTGCACGCACACACACACACACACACACATACACGTGTGATTTACGGTGCGAGTGAGAAGAAGAAACGGGCTCGAGTGATATCACAGAGGAATATGGCCAAATCCGTCTAACAATGCTATGATATTTAAGCAGAAGGTCTTGAAAGGTATGCTTTTATCATTTTTAAAAGGGTTTAGGGGGGGGTATTGCGAAGCTTGGAACGAATCACGTGTTTTACATGTAAAATGCGATTCAACTCACAAAAACTGCAGGTTACGAAAAAAGCTCAGAAACTGATTAATTTCGTAAAGTGAGGTACCACTGTACTGTAAGACTTTTGTGATTTACGGGCTGTGGTGGTCTGGTGGTATAGGGCGCTGGATCACTGATCCTAAGGTTGGGGGTTTGAGTCCCACTCTCCACAAGGTTGTCACTCCCCCCCCCCCCCCCCCAGTGCAGCTAACTGGGTTATCAAAGGTCTGCCATGTCTCTCACTGTCTATGGTGTGAGGTTGATGTAAAAGAACCATTGCTGACTTTCGAAAAGAGTATCTGCAAAGCCCATCAGAGTGTTTCCGCCCTGTGATGGCCTGGTGAGCTGTCCAGGGTGTACTCTGCCCTCGCCTGGAGTCGGCTGGGATGGGCGCCAGCCTCCAAGCAACCCTAGTTAGGATTAAGCGGTTACAGAAGCTGAACTTTTGTGATTTAGGTTATGTGTGCAGAGTCTTCCAGCTCAGAGGTGAATGGAAGCATGTTATCTGGCTCTTTATTCTTCAAATGACAATTTTTTTTCTCCTTTATAGACATCTAAACTGTCCAGGATAATTGTCATTAACTTGAAAATTGCCCTTTCTTTCTGACCCGACCTCCCTGACTTTAATAGATTTGATTAGATCAAATGTCATTCCACACTTACTAATTCAATTATTTTTGCTGTGTTCTGTCTGACATCCGAAGCGATTCATTTTCCCTTTTTCTTCTTTTTAAATTGCCCAAGTCTTCAATTTAGATTTGCATCTCATGACTTCGGGCATAAAGAGGGAAAGACATTGATCCACTTTAGCTCTCTTAGCATGCAAGAGCATCTAACAGCTCACATACAGATTGATTTCAAGAGTATGGAAAGCCTCCTTTATGTGTAATCTGTAAAGAATAATTAACCATTATGCCTAAATTGTTGTTCATATGCAAATGTGACACAGAGTAGAAGACACAAATAACGTCCACTGTCAGGATGCGGACGGCTTATATTGTAAGCAAAGCCATTTAATCCTACTGCAAGTATATAAGCATAGCAATTTAATCCTACTGAAAGCAAACTCCAAAACGAGCCCAATCGTGTGGTTTACAGGACATTAAACGCCAGCTCTTTTCTATCCCATAGCTTTCAAGTGTATTATAAATATCACCACAAGTCTTCGCATTAAAGGTAACACACAGTGTATGCTACCTACGAACAGCACAATCCGATTGGTTTGTTATTTTTAGATAATTGTTATTTACACCATAAAGCTACTGAACCCATCATCTCAAAGCATTGATCAATTTTTTTCCAGACACTTGATTATTAATTTTCAATAACAGCATGACTTGGGAAGTAGATTATACACAGACTGGTTAAAAAAAAAAAAAAAAAAAAAACATCGTGCACTCTAATATTATGTTAAATCGCCTTCAGCCGTGATTACCTTTTGCGGTTGACATGGTAATACATTGTTTTGACAAATTTAAGTGATACCTCAACAAGTCCATCCAGAGTTGGGTTCAGTTTCCACCGCCATCTTGAATTGATGACGGTAAATCAAATCCATTCATAAAGTTTTCAATAGCACGTCCCAAAGACTTTCAATAGGGTTCAGGTCAGGACTCTGGGGTGAGAGTTCATGTGTGAAAAATTCCTCATGCCAGTGGTGAAGTGAGTAGGATGCTGGAGTTATGATGAAAAGGTTATGGGTTCAGATTCCCATTATACTCTTGGGCAAAGTCTTAACCTCACATGTGCCCCTGTAAGACCCAGCAGTATAAATGGGTATCAGTACAAACACAGAGAGGGTAACTTGCGATGGAGCAGCTATGAGCAGTTGAACTTCTAGTCATTTCAAACTATATGAAGCGGAATAAAGGGAAAAGCCGAAAGGAAAAGAAGAAGAAGCGGAATAAACCTGACACCTCCCACCCCAAAAAAGTTCATGAAGTGTGTAGTGTGGTAACCGAGTCGATCAGGAGCCTCTAAATGCTGTTACACTTTGCAGTACGTACATCCATTTCTGAGTGCTTTGAGAGCGTTTAAAGAAAATCAACTTGGTAAACCTGTGAACTACTAGAATTTATATAGGTAAAGTCCATTGGGCTTTTTACACCCGAGCCTAGTGACTCATCAGGCCACTGCTTTCCATAGCATGAAGCTACCAGGAGTTCATCTCCTCCTGGATGGGACGCTAGGCCATCGCAGGTTACCTTCCCAGTACAGTATATTTTTACTGGTACCCATTTATACTGCTGAGTGAACAGAGGCACACTTGTGGTTAAGACCTTGCACAGTGGGGGTCTAACTGGGATTCAAACACACAACCTCCCGATCATGAGTGCAGCACCCTAACCACTACACCACCGGCCCCACTTAGAATTTATATATAAATGATGAAATCTGAAATTAATGAATGAATTACTCATTCATTCATTTTCTGAACCGCTTAATCCTAATCAGGGTCGCAGGGAGGCTGGCACCCATTCCAGCCGACTCTGGAGGAAGGCAGAGTATACCGTGAACGGCTCACCAGGCCATCGCAGGGCAAAAACAAGCTGCTGGCTATGCAGCTACTCTTGTTGAAAGTCACCAATGGTTCTTTTACATGAACCTCACACCATAGACAGTAATAGACCTGGCCGGCCTTCGATAACCCAGTTAGCTGCACTGGGGGGGGAATAAATGAAGGTCTCTTACTGTCTCTTTTAAAACTACCCTAGATGTTTTATTCCCTAGATGAGCCGCTCCACCGAATGTAGGCACTTGCCACAAGTGACGTATGGTGCTTGAAGGCAATGCGCGGCTTATTCGGTCTTTCGATCTTTCAAGTGAGCAAGTACGCGTTGAATACTTGTTTAGTACCCAATCTTCACTTGCTCACTTTAAAGATCGGAAGTCCGGATAAGCTGCACTTTGTCTCATAAGCACCGTCTGTCACTTGTGACAAGCGCCTACATTCAGTGGAGCGCCTCACATACAGTTGGGCCAATAAGTATTGGTCAATGTAAAAATGTGCAAGTTCACGCATTTAAAAAGATAAGAGAGGTTTCTAATTTTCATCATAGGTACACATCAAGCTTGAGAGACAAAATGTAAAAAAAAATCCAGACAATCACATTGTATGATTTTTAAACAATTTATTTGTGAAAATGGGAGGCCAATAAGTATTGGGCAGCTAGAAAAGAAACATTATTTCGGCCCCCACTCGTTAACAGTATGAATGACACCTGTTTGAACTGATTAGATGCATAAGAGACACCTTCAAACTGTCAGACTGCAGTCTTCACCATGACCAAGACCAGAGAGCTTCCCAAACACACCAGAGATAAAATTGTACAACTGCACAAAGCTGGGATGAGTCAAACTGCAATTGGTAAACAACTTTGTGAGAAAAGATCAACAGTTGGAAACATTATTAGAAAATGGAAGAAGTATAACATCACTGACAACCTCCCTAGGAGTGGCGCTCCATGCAAGATCTCACCTCGTGGGGTTCAAAGGATCCTGAGAACAGTGAGTAATCAGCCCAGAACTACACGGCAGGAACTGGTCAATGATTTGAAGATGGCAGGAACCACCGTCACAAAGATGATAATAACTAACACACTATGTCGTCATGAGATGAAATCCTGCATTGCTCGAAAGGTTCCTCTACTTAATATAAAAACATGTAAGGCCTGTCTGAAATATGCTAAAGACCATCTGGACGATCCAGAGGAGGATTGGGAGAATGTGATGTGGTCAGATGAGACCAAAATTGAACTTTTTGGTTTAAACAGCACTCGCCGTGTTTGGAGGAAGAAGAATGCTGAGTTGCATCCCAAGAACACCATACCTACTGTGAAGCATGGGGGTGGACACATCGTGCTTTGGGGATGCTTTTCTGCAAAAGGGACAGGAAGACTGCACCGTATCAATGGCAACATGAATAGGGCCATGTATTGTGACATTTTGGGTAAAAACTTCCTTCCCTCGTGTACCTATGATGAAAATTACAAACCTCTCTTATCTTTTTAAGTGGGTGAACTTGCACATTTTTACATTGCCTAATACTTACTGGCCCCACTGTATATACCCTATATATCCTAGATATCTATTCACATGTTCTCTCATTTGCTGAAACATTTAATCTTGTTAGGGCCTGCACCTATCTCAGTTGACAATGGTCAAAAGCATGGTATATATACACACAAACAAACATATACACACACACACACACACACACACACACAAAAGCACACATACAGAAACTCCTAAGCCTTGAACTTGAACTTCCTGACTCAACCCTTTAGCAAGGAACAGAAACACAACTGATGGCTTTGCAGCTACTCTTTACGAAAGTCAGCAATGATTCTTTCACATGAACCTCACACCATAGACAGTGAGAGACATGGCCGACCTTCGATAACCGATGGGGGGGCAGTGACAACCTTGTGCAGAGTTACAACCTTAGGATCAGCAATCAAGCGCCCCTTAACACCAGTCCACCACTGCCCTGCTAATTTACGGATACAGATGCTCCCTGACTTATGTTCATCCGTTTTACGTTTTTCCGATTTTATGTTTTTTATTTTTTTATTATTTTTTTAATCAAATTTTGAGTTTAGACATGCCTACGTAGTACGCTGACGTAATAACGCAATGACGTAATGACTCTGCGTCCATTGTTTACAAACGACAGACTGAATGTGCCCCTCCTTCTCCCCGGTTCAGTTTTATATATATATATATATATATATATATATATATATATATATATATATATATATATATATAGTGTTACCCTTGTGTTAAGACGTCGTCTCTGTGATCTTTGTGTTTACACTGTTTTGCAGACTTTTGTAACCCTAAGCAAATATTATTGGTCAGAAGCGTAAGCCTACTAGCATGGGTGCAAGTATCATACACAGAGATGAATTAACTATCTGCTCAGATTGGCGGAATCTACCATGCATACTCAGTTAAACATAGAGAATTATAAATTGAATGAAAACCCGAATCCAGAAAAGAAAGAGTCCTGCACATTAGTGCAGGCTGAGTACTAAACGAGTTCAATGGCGCCCTTGCTCACTTGAAAGACCGGAAGTCCGTATAACCCGTCTCAAGCACAGCAAGTGCACTACTTTCTGTATTGAGCGCCTCACATATTGTAAGCGTCGATTGGCTGTTTTAAGCTTCATGTAAAGTGAGTCGGCTCAGCTTCATGTAATGTCTCAGCTCAGCTTCATGTAAAGTGACCATCCGTCAACCATCAGAACCATTTACAAGCAGAAAGATCTTAGCATAGAGAATGTTAAATGTCATATTTGATACTATATTTGATATTTGATGAGTGAATTTGATTACAATTTATCTATTTGAAATTATTTTGCTTGAATTTAATTTATTTGAAATTAATGTTGATATTATTTGATATATTTGATATTATTTTAAAATGTTATGTTTATAATAATTGATTTAGGGGTGTTTTATGAGATACGGTAATGGTCTTTATGGATGTATAGTACAGTATACGTCACACGTCATACGTCACTGTAACAGCTTACGTTCACTTTCAACTTACGTTCGGCCATCCGGAACCAATTAAAAACATAAGTCAGGGAGCGTTTGTAATGTGTTCATATTCAATCACATCCGCAGTAATACAGAACACAACCACTATATTCTGTTGCCTCATGACTAATATGTGCACACAAACCAAAGTAGACCAAAGTGGAGTGTCTGCTGTAATTCTCAGAGAGATTGTTACACAATCTTCTGCTTCCCAGACCCAAATCTTGCTCATCTGATGTAGAAAATCCTCTCCTACACTCTTTCAGTGTGTAAACTAACTCTGAGCCACATTTATAATAGAGAGTTAACTGTGTAGGCAAAAGGAGTTATGAGAGTTATATGCGAATACAGAAAGCATTACTTAACGTTTCTGTTATCTAGTCGCCTCTATTTCGAAAACAATATAGAAAATGATCTAACAACTCTTTATACTTTCTCCCCGGGTTTGTGCACTTTCCAGGAAAATCGGTTCAAATCGGTGCAAATGACATTTACACGGGAAAAAAAAAACACTACTATTATTTTTAACTAAGCCTTTTTAAGCTACTCCTGATTTTTACATGCAGGCTGGCAAAGCATGATCCTGCTGCCTCTGTTTCTTGTTTTAGAGAGTGTGAGAGGATGAGAAGTTGGACTGTGTTCACCATGTGCAGATGGTGGTCCATAATGAGTTTCTGACCAAACAGGACATGTTAAATCCAAACAGCACAGAGTTTCATTCTCTGAGCAGCTCAGCCAGCCAGATCATGAAAACAGTGAGTGGGAGCTCTCAATAGCTCATCGACAGAATCAGGAAAATCAGAACTGCACTCTAGTACTAAATTAGACGTGTAAGAATTTGTAAAGCAAATCAATATACAGTATACTGCATTACATTATTTTCCCAGACTCTATAATAAACTGTCTGTCTGTCTTTCGGCTTTTTCCCTTTTTTACTCGGGAGTCGCCACAGCAAATCATCTGATTCGCACATTTGATTTGGCAGAGGTTTTTTTACGTCGGATGCCCTTCCTGTCACAACCCTTTTAGCAAGGGACAGAAACACGCTGACAGCTTTGCAGCCTACTCTTTACGAAAGTCAGCAATGGTTCTTTTACATGAACCTCTCACCATAGACAGTGAGAGACATGGCCCGCCTTTGATAACCCAGTTAGCTGCACTGGGGGGACAGTGACAACTTTGTGGAGAGTGGGACTCGAACCCCCAACCTTTGGATCAGCGATCCAGCGCCCTATACCACTAGACCATCACTGCCCCAGACTCTATAATAAACTATTTCCTGTTTATCCACAGCTTTACAGTCAACAACAACAGAAGTATAAAAGCCTTCCTACAAGCAAAATCCTTACACAAGCTTTGGAGTCTTCTTGATGGAAGGTGTGTTAACTCAGGTGTGAGTGTAAATTCGAGTTGGAAAAAGCAAGTTAATTATTCAGTCGTTTTTAACACCGCCGTGTTTGTCATAGATAACACATAGGCTTTAAATAATCCAGTACCCACAATAAAACACTCTCGTAATTAAATAAACAATAAATCTATGTCAAAATGCACTGCTTTTATCACAGTGTAAATACAAGTTTTCTGACCAGTGTACAAGTAATAGTGTTAAATATAAAGAGGTGCCTTTTCAATCTATTTAAAGGCCCTGTATACTATTAACTACATATTAACGTAATGCTTCTCAAATAGTGCGGCGTATGATCCTGGAAACATGTTTTTTTGGAATACTGTACTAGAATTAAGTGTAATTTCACATCCACTACAGTAGGTGGCAGTGGGGCTCTCATTGTTGAGCTGTGATGCAGCGGTTTCTTGCATCAAGCAAATGATCTGAAGTGCATTAAACAACCCCTCAAGAAACAACATGGAAAATTTTCTAACAGGAACAAAGAGAAAAGTGGAGAGAGACGGAGATATTAAGACATAAATAAGTAAAATGAGTTTAAATAAGGATATATTTTTAATTTCAGGCACATTGGTGCATTTTAAGTCTTTTCTCTTACAGATTAAAAACAATTAATGAAGTTTTTCTTTATTGTAAGTTGAACTATATTTCTTTCTTTTTTTTTGTTTTTAATGTGAACAAAAATACAATGTTATGCAGAGGTGTACTAATAACAATTTTATAGACAAATAATAATATGATTTATAGTCGCTCATGGGGCTTGGGGGGGGGGGGGGGTTGAAATGTTTTTTGTCTTCCTAGAGGGGGCGCCACAGAAAATAATTAAGCACTGTATGAACTAAATACAAAATGATGTTAGCTATTGGAAATAAAATGGAATTGCCCACAATGTCTTTCTGAAACAATTTGCTTACCCCTAAATGCAAATGTCAATCACCCCTGCACTGGGCGTAATGGTTTTAGTAAACAATGCCATTTAGACAAAACAGCAAACATCAACCCATACACGGAAAACTGAAGCATTGAAAAAAATCAATAATTTTTGAGTGGCATTAAAGAAAATTTCTGTGTGTGTGTGTGTGTGTGTGTGTGTGTGTGTGTGTGTGTGTGTGTCTGTGTGTGTGTGTGTGTGAAAGAGAAGACAGGAAGCAAAATCCACTACGCCAGTTTTATTTTTTCTGAAATCGTGTCTTCTTCCATTTCTCCTCACCTAATCTCAGACTTCTACATTTTCTACAAATCTATATTGAACTGCCAAGTTACATCGCATATCCAAGCTCATTTCTCTGATCATGCAGTTGTGTTAGCACAAACAGATGCAGAACCAAAAACGATGTGAAACATGAAACAGGTGAAAAAGCAAACCATTCCCATGAGCTGCAGTCGATTCACAAGAAAACTTTGTATTCAGCCCAGATGCACTGACAACCGAAAATTACATTAAATATGTTTAATGAGATAAAAGGAATGCGCCATTTTTTTAGTAATTTGAAGCAGTTTGTTTTGGCAAATTGTTGTGGTAAAAGAGGGAAAAAATTCATAAGGACGTGTTGCTCTTGAAAAAAATGTCCGACTTCACAGAGATAACACCTTTCATATTCAACATCGTATAACGCACCCTATTACATCATATTCCTGAATTGCAAAGAATAAAATCTCACTGACTGGGGCTCAGAAGAGAAAGTGTCTATCATACGTGTTCTTGTATTTTGATTTAATTAGTAAAATAACATTGTGAGGTTGTAATTAGATAAATTCCTATCATTGTGACACGTACCATACTGGAATTAATTTATTCATTCATTTGATGAACTGTAAATGATTTGATTAATTTATTTTTACTCCTACCAGGGTAACAGGAAGGCTGGAGCTTCATCATCATTTTCTGTACCCGCTTAATCCTAATTTGGGTCACGGGGAGGCTGGTGCCCATCCCAGCCAACTTTGGGCGAGGGCAGAGTACACCCTGGACAGCTCGCCAGGCCATCGCAGGGCAGAAACACGCCGACGGCTTTGCAGCCTACTCTTGTCGAAAGTCAGCAATGGTTCTTTTACATGCCTCACACCATAGACAGTGAGAGACATGGCCGGCCTTTGATAACCCAGTTAGCTCGGGGGGCAGTGACAACCTTGTGCAGAGTGGGACTCGAACCCCCAACCTTTGGATCAGCGATCCAGCGCCTTATACCACTAGACCACCACTGCCCAGGCTGGAGCTTATCTTGGGCAAATCTGGGCAACGGTGGGGTACACCCTCAAGAGCTTGCCAGTCCATTGCAGAGCCAATAACATTTATGATTCACACTTACAGTGCTTCTCAATTATTTTTGGTGGCGCCCCCTCTAGAAAGAAACCCCACCAGCACCACCCCGCAAGTGACTATAAATACTGTAGTATTATTTGTCAATTAAATGGTTATTAGTACACCGTATTAGTTGAATTGTATCTTTAACATTAAAAAACAAAAAAAGAAAGAAATATAGTTCAACTTACAATAAAAAAAAAAAACTTCATTAACATTTTTAAATCTGTAACAGAAAAAGATTTAAAGTGCACCAATGTGCCTGAAATAATTTAAAAATACATCCTTATTTTAACTCATTCAACTTATTTATGTCTTAATATCGCCATCTCTCCACATTTCTCTTCGTTCTTGTTAGAAATTTTCCCGTGCTGTTTCTTGAGGGGTTGTTTACTGCACTTCCTATCCTTTGTTTATGGAAAAAAAAAAAAAACGCTACGCCATAGCGCGACAATGAGAGCACCACTGCCAACTACTGGAGTGGAGGTGCAATTATACTTAATTCTAGTACAGTATTCCAAAAAAGCAAGTTCCCAGGGTCATACGGACCACTATTTGAGAAGCATTGACTTAATATGCAGTTAATAGTGTGAAAAGCAGGTTCCCCAGAGTCATACATGCTCCCCCCCCCCCTCCCCCCAATCATTATTTGGTAAGCACTGACCTAGGGAAACATTGGAACGGCCTTATGTGCATGTCTTTGGGCTGTGAGAAGAAATCAGAATACCCAGAAGAAACCCATGAAGGCATCGGGAGAACATACAAACTCCACACAGAAATCCCCGTGCCTTGCTCGGGGAAAAAACCCAGGACCTTCTTGCTGTATGACAGACCAGCTAACCACTGTGCCACCATATGTCCTTACTAGAATGCGAGCTGAAATTTTCGTGCCTTGTTCTCCACGTTGTACATCATTCCCCAGTCCATTTGAAACAATTGTTCATTCTTTTAACCTATAATAAGTTTCTCGATTAGATCTGGAATGGTATTAAAAATTAATATGTCTGAATTATGCAATCAGTTCTTCGTGTCATAAGTGTGTCGTTCATGACGAATGCTTTTTTTTTTTTCTCTTGTGTGTGTGATAACTATGAGAAATCGACGAAATAGCAAATCTCACAGCACCCACTCAAGTCTGGGCACTAAGGCTATAAATGATGAAGTGTCCCTGTAAAGAATCAAGGTGGTGGTCATATTCATTAAAACACAGAGAGGGTAATAAACTCATTCCATGAAAAATGTAGGATGGAGCACATTGGCTTCATTACATTGATTTTGTGCTGGAATCATATGAAATAATGTAGATTATTAGTTTCTCAGCTCTTTCTATCTATCATTATGCACTGCAGAGTGTGGAGCAAGTGGGAGGGGATTGGATGGTGTTTATTTTAACACGCCCCTCACCTCTGATGTTAACAGTGAAAAAGAGAGCAGGAAATTAAGACTCAGATAAACATATGAAAGAGGCATACAAGCGAAATACATTTTACATTTCCCCCCGTTTGATTCATTGCATGTTACAGCAGAAAAACAGACGGCTATATCCTCCCACATTTCGTCTCTATTGTGGAGGCGTGGTGCAGGAGACCACAGTCTGGGATTTAACTACTTGCACATAATAGTCGCGCCTCTTCACTTCAAGGCTGACAATATTCACAATATACAGGCCTTTTATAAGGTCAGTCTTCATACCATTCTGATAATAGTTTTAATTATTTGAATAACAGTACTAACCGCTCTGTTTAATAAAATTCTGACAAAGAAAAAAGTCTTAAAACTCAAACAGGATGGTTTTAAATTGTAGAAATTAGGAAAATCCTTCTGAACAGCAGACACATTTATCAATCCACTGTGCACTCCGGGTTTTTTTTTTTTTTTTCTTTTTCATTACAGTTGATGAGAGGAAGAACACAAAACACATTTGGGGCTTCTGCACTCTATAAAGAATATAATCAATTCTCTATTATTGCATTCGGGAGGCTTGCAGACTGTCAGACTGCAGCAAAATGATATTGCTGGGGACCCACCTAAGACAAATTTATGTGTGCGGTGTTTGTGATGACAAATGAGAACAGGCGCTGTCCAGTTTGTGTGAGACACATTAGTGATGATAGAAGACCTCTGTTGAAGTGTGATGTGTCAACAGTGACCTCAGGTACATCACATGACCCTATTAATGACCATGATACTAGCGGTACCGGACAGCGCCGAGCTACATGTTCTATCGTACAAAAGTAGATATAGTATATAATCAAACAAAGGGACCCAACTGAAATTGCTGTGGATATAATTGGGTACACATTAAACATCCAGACAGGTTATAAATCTGTCTGGAACATTTATATTTATTTTACAGTCACAATAAAGGATGGAAGATCAGCAGCTTCTGAGCTGATATTTCAGACCTGAGGATTTTGCTTTGATGCTCTGTAAGATGGTGCCATTAACGACATGTAGCGGGCACACACAGCCCACCTGAAACATCAAAAGCAGACGGAGTCCCCACTTTGTGTTTCTAAGCACTATTTAAAGACGTGTTTAAATTCTTTTTGAATAATTCATCACATCAAGCTTTAATGCCAGCTATTCATACCTCTCCCTTAAAACTTCTCACTCCATTCTTTCACTAATTGCATGTTTGTTTTTCGTTTTGAGGAAACTGCAAAATGACTCTGTCCAAGCACAGAAATCAATACGCCACAAACAAAAACAATAAACGCAGGCAATTTTATTGCACATTCTATTAAACTAGAACATAACCCCTCTAGGGCCTGACTTCTGCCGTCAACCCTAAACAGTAATTGGTTTATCAAAGGTTAATTGCTCAGTAGATACCAGACTGCTGGAGTTTAATTGTGCAATTAAATGCTCATGCTAGAGCCCCGGGTTTTGGTTAATGGATGCTACCATTTGAAAATATTATTTGGTGGATATAAGACTGATAAAGCTTTTGAGCGTTGAGAAAGCCTTGCCCTCACGCTCACTGCCTTCACCATGAGAAACAATGAGCGTAGCTCCATGCATACACAGAATTATTGAAATGAATAATTATATTTAACCAAGGACTATTAATCTAAATAAAATTTAATTGACTCATCATTCACTTGCTGGATTTTTCATCACTATTTGCTTTTATGAATGAAACCCTGTCTTATATCACAACAAATGAAGAATCAGTCAGATAAATTATATGAGACTGAATTAAATACAGAATACAAAAGACTTTGACAACAGAATATTTATGAAGAAACATTACACACGGGGCAGTGGTGGTCTAGTGGTATCGCTGATCCAAAGGTTGGGGGTTCGAGTTCCCACTCTCCACAAGGTTGTCACTGTCCCCCGCAGTGCAGCTAACTGGGTTATCAAAGGCCGGCCATGTCTCTCACTGTCTATGGTGAGAGACATGTAAAAGAACCATTGCTGACTTTCGTAAAGAGTAGGCTGCAAAGCTATCAGCGTGTTTCCGCCCCGCGATGGCCTGGCGAGCTGTCCAGGGTGTACTCTGCCCTCCCCGAAGTTGGCTGGGATGGACACCAGCCTCCCCGCGACCCAAATTAGGATTAAGCGGTTACAGAAAATGATGATGATGAACATTACACACACACAAACACACACACACACACACACACATATATATATATATCATATATATATATATATATATATATATATATATATACAAAAGAAAAGTTCTTCTATAATCACCTGAAGAGAGAGGATGGTTTCACCACCCCTCTAAACAGATCTGTAGTGATAAATGGAGTTTCAATAGAAAGTCTTTGTCCTGTCCTTTTATTTTTGTTATTTGCTCTACCAAAAGTATTGAGCACTCTCCTACGGAGCACCTACTCAGAAAATCCTATATATATATATATATATATATATATATATATATATGATTTTCTGAGTAGATCCTTCCGTAGGAGAGTGCTCAATACTTTTGGTAGAGCAAATAACAAAAAAATATATACACACACACACACACACACACACACACACACACACACACACACACACACACACACACACACACACACACAGTAATCCCCCTTATTCTGCGGTTAATGGGGACCAGCCCCCACGCGAGATGTGAAAAACCACTTCTTAAGGACACCCACCCATCTATATAAAGTTTATATAGAAGTTAATTTTAAAGTGTTCTATGCATGTTAATATCATACAGGCAACATGTATTAATATATAAATAAATTATACACCTTAAAAAGACAAAAAATATATATAAATACTGTATAACAAATCTTATAAATAACAAATCCACAGCTACACCAAGAAGGAGAATCACTGGCGCCTCCAGAGCCTTTGCTTTAGTACGTATCACATTAGTGTCCAAACTCACATTATTTTTATGGCAGTCCGTAATCCACAACGATAAGGCATTTTCCATTTTCACAACTGTTATGGTCTGTGCGAGTATTATTATATTCTTCTTCTTTTACTTTCGGCTGCTCCCTTCAGGGGTCGCCACAGCAAATCATCCGCCTCCACCTCACTCTGTCCTTTGCATCTTCTTTTCTGACTCCAAAGACCTTCATGTCTTCCTTCATCACATCCATAAATCTCTTCTTTGGTCTTCCTCGAGGCCTTCTGCCTGGTAGTTCCAACCTCAGCATCCTACTGCTAATATACTCACTATCCCTCCTCTATACATGTCCAAACCATCTCAATCTAGCCTCTCTGACTTTGTCTCCAAAACATCTTACGTGGGCTGTCCCTCTGATATACTCATTTCTGATCCTATCCATCCTTGTTACTCCCAGAGAGAACCTCAACATTTTCATCTCCGCTACCTCCAGCTCTGCCTCCTGCCTTTTCCTCAGCGCCACTGTTTCTAATCCATACAACATCGCTGGCCTCACCACCATCTTGTACACTTTTCCCTTCACTCTTGCTGACACTCTCCTATCGCACATCACCCCGGACACTTTTCTCCAACCATTCCAGCCTGCCTGCACACGTTTCTTCACCTCTTTTCCACACTCTCCATTGTTCTGGATTGTTAAGCCTAAGTACTTAAAATCCTCCACCTTCGTTATCTCTGCTCCCTGTAACATCACCGTTCCTCCTGGGTCCTTCTCATTCACACACATGTATTCTGATTTTCTGAGGCTAACCTTCATTCCTCTCCTTTCCAGGGCATACCTCCACCTCTCTAGAGTTTCCTGCACTTGTTCTCTACTCTCACTACAGATCACGATGTCATCTGCAAACATAGTCCATGGAGATTCTTGTCTCACCTCGTCTGTCAGCCTGTCCATCACCATAGCAAACAAGAAGGGGCTGAGAGCTGACCCTTGATGCAGTCCCACCTCCACCTTGAATTCGTCGGTCACACCGACAGCACACCTCAGCACTGTCTTACATCTCTCATACATGTCCTGCACCAGTCTAACATACTTCTCTGCCACTTCAGACTTCCTCATGCAATACCACAGTTCTTCTCTTGGCACCCTGTCATATGCTTTTTCCAGATCCACAAAGGCACAATGTAGCTCCCTCTGACCTTCTCTGTACTTCTCTATTAACATCCTCAAAGCAAACATTGCATCTGTAGTGCTCTTTCTTGGCATGAAACCACTGTTGTTCACAAATGCTGACCTCTGCCCTTAGTCTAGCTTCCACTATTCTTTCCCATAACTTCATCGTATGGCTCATCAACTTTATCCCTCTGTAGTTGCTGCAACTCTGTACATCTCCCTTGTTCTTAAAAATGGGCACCAGCACACTTCTCCTCCACTCCTCCAGCATCTGCTCACTCTCTAGTACCTTGTTGAATGTTCTTGTCAGAAAATCTACTGCTACCTCTCCTAGACACTTCCATACCTCCACAGGTATATCATCAGGACCAACTGCCTTTCCATTCTTCATCCTCTTCAATGCCCTTCTCACTTCACCCTTGCTGATCTTTGCTACATCCTGCTCCTCAATGGTCACCTCTTCTTCTCCTTTTCTCTCTCATTTTCCTCATTCATCAGCTCTTCAAAGTACTCTTTCCATCTTCCCAGCACACTTCTGTCATCAGTCAATACATTTCCCTCTCTGTCCTTTATCAATCTAACGTGCTGCACGTCCTTCCCATCTCTATTTCTCTGCTGTGCCAACCTGTATAGATCATTTTCTCCCTCTTTACTATCCAACCTATCATACAAGTCATCATACCCCCTCTGTTTGGCCTTAGCCACTGCTACTTTTGCCTTATGCTGTGTCTCCCTGTACTCCTGTTTACTCTCTTCGGTCCTCTCAATGTCCCACTTCTTCTTAGCTAACCTCTTCCTTTGTACACACTCCTGCACTTCCTCATTCCACCACCAAGTCTCCTTATCTACTTTCCTTCCAGAGGACACACTAAGTACTCTCCTACCTGTGTCCCTGATCACATTTGCTGTGGTTGTCCAGTCATTTGGAAGCACTTCCTGGCCACCCAAAGCCTGTTTCAACTCCTTGAAGACAACACGACACTCTTCCTTTTTCAGCTTCCACCACTTTGTCTTCTGCTCTGCCTTTGCCTTTTTCACCTTTCTCACCATCAGAGTCATCCTGCACACCACCATCCTATGCTGTTTGGCAACACTCACCCACTATGACTTTGCAGTCACTGACTTCCTTCAAATTACATCGCCTACACAAGATGTAGTCTACCTGTGTGCTCCTACCTCCGCTTTTATAAGTCACCCTATGCTCCTGTTTCTTCTGGAAGAAAGTATTCACCACAGCCATTTCCATCCTTTTTGCAAAAGCTATCAACATCTGTCCTTCTGCGTTCCTGTCCTGGATACCAAACCTGCCTATCACTTCCTCGTCCCCTCTGTTGCCTGTACCAACATGTCCATTGAAGTCTGCACCAATGACCACTTTTTCACCTCTGGGGGGTACTCTGCATCACTTCATCTAACTCACTCCAGAATCTCTCCTTCTCTTCGAGCTGACATCCTGCCTGTGGGGCATAAGCACTAACAACACTGAGCATCACGCCTTCAATTTCTAACTTGAGACTCATCACTCTGTCTGACACTCTTTTCATCTCTCGAACATTCCTGACAAACTCCTCCTTCAAGATGACTCCTACTCCATTTCTCTTCCCATCCACATCATGATAAAACAGCTGAAACCCTGCTCCTAAGCTTTTAGCTTTGCTACCTTTCCACCTGGTCTCCTGAACACACAGTCTGTCCATCTTCCTCCTCTGCATCATGTCAGCCAGCTCTCTACCTTTTCTTTGCATAGTTCCAACATTCAAGGTCCCCACTCTCAGTCCTAGACTCATGCCTTTCCTCTTCTCTCTCTGCCTACGGACACGCCTCCCACCCCTCCTTCTTCGATGTCTTCGACCAACAGTAGTCCAGTTTCCATCAGCACCCTGTTGATTGACAGCACTGATGGCGGTCGTTGTTAACCCGGGCCTCGACCGATCAGGTATGGGGGTAATACTTCTGATTTGCATCATAAATATTTGGCATTGGTTTTACGTCGGATGCCCTTCCTGACACAACCCTTTGCATTTCTCCGGGCTTGTGTGCTGGTTAGTGCCCCCCCCCACCTCATGGCTGCATTTGCTAGTATTATTATATATAGTGTTGAATATGTATTTATTGATGTTATATACACATATACACGAACGTATGTCAGTCAGGCAGGGTCGATCCTACTTCACAGAAATCAGTGGTTGCGTTCTCGATCCTCATTAACTGTGGAAAGGAAGGGATCCCTGCCTATATTAATATATTGATCTCTCACTTTCCGCAGTTAATGAGGACCGCTACCCCCCCCCCCCGCACAACCATAGATTTCTGCGAAATAGGATCGATTGACGTATACGTACATGTATATGTGTATATAATATCAATAAATACATATTCAACACTATAAATGCTTATAATTAAATTTAAACTAGCGAGGGATCCCTGTAAATACATACGTACACACAGAGCTTTAAAGAGTACCGGTATTGCTCATGCGCAGGTCGTCCAGCAGGCCTAACAGGCAGCGAGCAACATTTTAGGTGATAAAACTCCCCGTGCACTAAAGGGTCTTACTTTTTATTGGGTACTGCTCCTGCCCATTGTCATCCTTTGACATTTTATGAAGGAATTCTATTAGAACAGCATCCGGTGCTAGCTGGAAAAGCTTGGGTTTGTGCCAAGTATCTCTGCCTGGAGGTCGCACTGATAGTCGGATGGGTTGAAGTGGTTTTCACAGGCTACTGAATTGTGTGTGAAAGGAAACTTGGCCCGTGCTCATGTTTGTTTATATTTTCTGTGATTTCCGCACTTTGTTGTTTGTGCAGTCATATGCTTTGCACGGTGCAATTTTCTTGGAGACACAACTAGTGCTGGCTGATAATTTGTTATCTTTAAATGACGTCTGCTGCATGCAGCCCAGCCAATAGGACAAAACAACAAATTCGTGTCACTACCAGTGCTGAAACAGTCACGGAAGAAGGCAACATGTCACCGTGCATGCATGGTAATAAGAGCAGTAGTGTGGCAGCACTTGAGTATATATGACAAGAAACAAGGACTGACATTGCTTGATGGAACTTCTGATGTCATACATGATCGTTTAAAGAGCTAGTCATGCAAATTTACCTCAAGTACCCTTTAAAATGCAACCTAAATGTGTTTATGTTTCAATCTGTGAGCTCAGGGGTATAAATTTCCTGAAATGTGACTTATGGGATTTTTTTTTTTATCTCAGTACCTCAATATATCAGTATAATATATTAGTTTTATGTCAGCGCAGCATGGTGGTATCGGGGTTAGCACATCCGCCCCACAGCAAAGAGTTTCTGAATTCAAGTCCCAGGAGTGGTCCTTTCTGTGTGGAGTTAGCATTCCCTATGTTTGTATATGTTTCCTTCCACATTGCAAAGATATGCATATAGGGATAACTGGCCTTTTGAAATTGCCCCAAGGTGTGAGTTCAGGGTGTTCCTCGCTTTCACCCAGCGTTGGCTGAGTTAAACGCCATCCTCCCTCCACCCCTCACAGCATTCAACGATTCGGCATATTGGTGAGAATGAGTTTTACGTTAACATTACAGCAGTCTTGTTCGTTTGTTTCAATTCCCCCTATATGACCCTTTAAATGTGGCGGTATGGTAGCGTAGCAGTTACGAAGACTGCCTCAGATCCTCGCTCCCAGTGTTTTGTGCGTGGCGTTTGAATGTATTCTCCGTGCTTCTGTTCCAAATTGTCCCTGGATGAGAGTGTGAATGGTTATGTGAGCATGTCAGCCTTGTGACAGTCTGGCAAGCTGTTCAGGGTGTACCCCTCCTACACTCAGTGATGTGACCCTAATAAGATTAAGTGGCTCTACAAATAAGTGAATGATGAGAGAGTGACCACTTAAACGGTCATTAGTGTAGTCATCATATCACATCAGTGACCTTGAATTGTGCTTCAAAACAAACATTCTTAATCCGTGGTCCATTTATAACAACCTCCATCCCAGTAATTGATCCCAGAGGAGAATTTATTATGAGCGCGAGAACAGCAAGCATGATTTACTATTCTACACTGCGAGTATCAAATGTCTGTTGTTAGCTAAATTATGATACTCGATAGCACTAACCCATCATATATTTGTGGATTTCCTGAGAGAGAAGAAAGAAGCCGCCTTATGCTGCATGACACTGTAGTTAGAATTTATTATTATTAGCCAGCCATCCATCCATTATCTATTTTGCTGATCCATCAGGGTCACAGGAAAACTGGAGCTAATCCCAGCTGACTTCAGGCTAGAGATTGGGTATACCCTGAATATATCACCAATCTGTCACGGAGACAAACACATATTCACACTTACATTCACACCTATGAGAAAATTAGATTAGTCAGTTGACCTAATGTGCATGCCTTGAGACCGTAGAAGTTTAGAAACTGTAGAAGTGTATAAAGTTGAGGACCGAGAGAAAACACACGCAGCACAGAAAGAACATACTGCACACAAAAAAAAGACCAAATTAGCTGCTAGGGTCAAACCCAGAATGCCCTTCAGTAAGGCGACAGTAATAACTCCCGCATCACCGTGCTACCCTTATTATTATATTACAGGGATCCCTCACGTTTCGCGGTTAATTGGGACTGAGATCCCCACTCGACCATCGAAATCCGCGAAGTAGGGTCACCCCCCCCCCACTGACGTATACTTACATGTATTTGTGTATATAATATCAATAAATACATATTCAACGCTATAAATGCGAAGCAGCGAGGGATCACTGTATTATTATAACCATTATTGTTATTCATTCATTCATTTGCCAGACCACTTAGTCCTATTAGGGCCACAGGGAGGCTTTCTCATCCACTATATGCAAAGGCAGGGCACATTCTGAACAGCTTATTAAGCCATAACAGGGGTAACACACACACACACACACACACACACACACACACACACACACACACACACACACACACACACACACACATGCTGATTGACATCTAGGGGCAATTGGGAAAAGCCAGTTAGCCTAAAGTGCATGTGTTTGGACTGCGGGAGGAAACTGGGAGAAACCGATGCACGCACGAAGAGAACATGCAAACTCCACACAGAAATGCCCTTGCTGAACCTGGGACTTGAAATAAGGACCTACTTGCTATCCATGACCCTACTATGCCACCCATTACTGTTATAATAATAATAATAATAATAATAATAATAATAATAATAATAATGTTGGCCCTGTGATGACCTGTCGAGCTGTCCAGGGTGTACGAGTCGGCTGAGATGGGCACCAGCCTCCCCGCAACCTTAATTAGGATTAAGTGGTACAGAAAATGAATGAATGGATAAATTGTTGTTGTTTTTCTCTTAGGCAACAGCACAGTGGTGCAATGATTAGCACGTCTGCCACAAAGCAAAAGGTCCAGTGTATAAGCAGCTTAAAGAGCAGACATGATCTAATCACCGTCTACCTACACAGTTAAAAACATTCTTTTCTAAGCCGCTTAATCCTAATTAGGGTAGCAGAGAGGCTGGCGCCCATCTCAGTCAACTCTTGTACACCCTGGACAGCTCACCAGGCCATCATAGGGCCAACACTCACACAACCATTCACTCACAGGGGTGATTTGGAACAGCCAATTATCCTACTCTGTCTGCTTTTGGACTGTGGGAGGAGACACACATTAGCACGGGGAGAACATGCCACATAGAAACCCCCAGGCTGGGAATTGAACCCAGGCCTTCTTGCTGTGAGGCGGACGTGCTAACCACTATGCCACTGTGCTGCCTCAATTAAAATGAATGAGTCGCAATTAAATTCTGATCACCAGCCTTTTTATTTATTTATTTACTCATTTATTATTACCAGTAATACACACACACACACACACACACACACACACACACACACACACACACACACACACACACAAACAAACACAAATCTACAAGACACGTAGGGTAGAATAGAACATATAAATCTAATAAACAAAAGGCAGGAAATCTACTACACTATTGCCAATTACAGTGGACCCCTTACACTAATAAAAACATAAAAGACAAAAGTAATAATAAAAAGGAAAAGGCTATAAAAAAGATATAACCTTATAACAGCACTATGGCTGGCACTGAGGTGCTCTGGAGACATTACATTGGGGAAATATTGTTTTCCAAGTTCTTACATCATCTCGAGCATATATATCTAGGGCCTTGTTGTAATGTTCCATTAACATACACTTAAAAAAGGATAATGAGACATGTCTGCTGTATAGATAATCCAAATGACCTGCATGTCTCTGAAGAAAGGAAACCGAAATACCCGGAGAAAGCTACAGAAATGCCCTAGGTTGAGATTCAAACTCTGAGCCTTGCTAATCACTGAGCCATTATTCTCGACCCCCAGTGGACAGGTTTGCATATTAATACTGGAAGGTGCTACTCAACCTACTCTCCGAATTTCACCACCTTTTTACCACTGCACCACCATTCTGGATCTCATTTGACTCTAATGCAGTGCTTCTCAATTACTTTCTGTGGCGCCCCTCCTAGGAAGAAAAAAACATTTCAAGCCCCCCCACCACCACCACCACCACCACCATCACCCCACCAGCGACTATAAATAGTATTATTTATCTATAATTATTTATAAAATATAATTATAATAATAATAATAATAATAATAATAATAATAATATAATAATAATAATATATAAACAATAATAATATATAATAAATAATAATAATAATATATAATAATAATATATGAATATAATTATAATAATTATTATAATTATTTATAAAATTGTTATTAGTACACTTCTGCATAACATTGTATTTTTATTATCATTAAAAACAAAAAACAAAGAAATATATTTCAACTTACAACAAAAAAAATTCATTAAAATTGTTTTTTAATCTGTAACAGAAAAGATTTAAAGGGCACCAATGTGTCTGAAATTAAAAAAAACAAAAAAACATCATTATTTAAACTCATTCAACTTATTTATGTCTTAATATGTCCATCTGTCTTCACCTTTCTCTTCGTTCCTGTTAGAAATTTTTTCCGTGTTGTTTCTTGAGGGGTTGTTTACTGCACTTCATACCGTTTGCTCATTCAAAAAATCGCTACACCATAGCGCGACAATGAGAGCACCACTGCCAAATAGTGGAGTGGAGGTGCAATTACACTTAATTCTAGTGCACAATTCCAGAAAAGCATGTTCCTCAGTGTCATACCCGCTTCCCCCAGCATCATCCCATCACCCCCCCCCAACATCATACCGCGTCCCACAAGGGGGGCACGCCCCATTATTTGAGAAGCACTGCTTTAATGGCATGAACATGAGTTGAAATAGGTGTCAACCGTGACACTGCTTGGGAAAATCGTTGAAAAGGGTCAAAATTTAAAAACATGAGATTAATATTGTATTTGAAAGAAGAGATCCTTCTGAATAACCACAAAAAAAAAAAACCCAAACAGATTTTAATTACCTTTATTGGTTTTTGAGATCATTTGAGTCTCCGCATGAGCTCTGATCTAATTTTGAGAAAATTGGATTCAAGGTTTTGGAAAATTGAAATAGCTCAATTTTTTCTGTTGGATATTTTCCCTCCAAGCACAAAAACTGCACAAAAAAGACTGAAAACTTTGAGAAGTCGCTCAGTTACCTGTTACACTCAGTTACTACTTAGAAATCATTCAGTTTGCAGGTACATCAAAAGGGAAGAGACAACTTTGCATGTGGTTTTGCTGCATTTGCGCTGAAGCGAGCTGACTCCTGCTCAGCGCCACAGAGGTTTGCTCTAGAAATGCCTGGAGGACGCATCACATACCCTACAGCCTCGTCAGCTGAAAACACACAGAACACATTTTATTTTGAAGAATGAAAATGGGCTTATTTTCCATGTGTAAAAACACATCCATGAAATCATCCACACACACACACACACACACACACACACACACACACACACACACACACACACACACACACACACACACACACACACACACTTTATGTACAGCCACTGTTACTCACCTGGTTCCATATGTTCATGATTAGCAACATTTTGCACTGGTACAGGTTGATCCTCTTCATCATCATTGCTAAAATCTTCGATTTGTAATGGTCATCTCCAAAATAGTCTCTCGCTGTCTCACCGAGTTCTGGCGAGGTGAAATCTACTTCCATAGAAATCCCCCATTTTTCCAAAAGTAACTCTGAAATGTGCATAGTGCTCGGCTTTGTGTTCCCCATTTTTTTTTTTTTTTTTTTTTTGGGTATATAGAAAGCAAGCTTACCCCCCCCCAGTGCGGCTAACTGGGTTATCAAAGGCGGGCCATGTCTCTCACTGTCTATGGTGAGAGGTATGTAAAAGAACCATTGCTGACTTTCGTAAAGAGTAGCTGCAAAGTCATCAGCGTGTTTCTGTTCCTTGCTAAAAGGGTTGTAACCGGAAGGGCATCCGACATTAAAAAAAAAAAAAAAAAAGAAAAAAACCCTCTGCCAAATCAAACGTGCGAATCAGATGATTCGCAGTGGCGACTCCCGAGTAAAAGGGAAAAAGCCGAAAGGAAGACAGACAGAAAGCAAGCTTACAGCGCCTCACTTTCAGCAGTAATGAAGCCTCCTAAAAAAAAAAAAAAAAAAAAAAAAAAGAAAAGCTCAGAGCAATAAAAAAAATCTACAATTAGAGGTAAAACAGTCGAGGTATGATTCTTTCCAAAATAAATCAAACTAACGATCAGACTGGCGGTAGAATATGTGTGGGGTTTTGATCATGTTTGTCATGGATAAGTCACTTCCGGGCACAATGGTTTCAAACTAAATCAGAATTACGACAGCTAAACACGGACAAGTAGTGTAGTAATGTGTAAAAGTATGGCATTGAGTCTGTTCATAACCCAAACGTTGTGTTCTTCCACCTTTGATGACTTTGTTAGGAAATGAAATGAAGCTCAGAAGGCGGGGAAAATGAGTCCGTTTGTTTCTTACAGTTTTATACAAAATCCCAATGGAAAAATATTTCAATACTCATTGATTCATTCATTTTTCTGTAACCGTTTAATCCTAATTAGTGTCATAGGGAGGCAGCCGACTCCGGTTGAGAGCAGAGTACACCCTGGACAGCTCACCAGGCCATCGCAGGGCAGAGATGCTGATGGCTATGCTGCTCCTCTTGTCGAACGTTAACCTCACGCCACAGACAGTGAGAGATATAGCCGGCCTCTATTAACCCAGTTGGCTGCAATGGGGGAGAGTGACAACCTGTTGAGAGTGGGACTCGAGCCGCTAACCTTAGGATCAGTGATCCAGCCACACTTTACCACCAGTCCACCATTGCCCATATTTCAGTACAATACTTACAATTTATACCTTGCAGTTATGAGTAATTCATGATCATTTAGCAGGAAAATATTTCATAATTCATTAAAAAAAAAAAAACACTTAGTCCTAATTAGGGTTGCGGGGTGGCTGGCACCCATCTCAGCCAACTTGAGGCGAGGGGAAACGTACACCCCGACAGCTTGTCAGGCCATTGCAGGGCAGAAACATGCCGACAGCTATGCAGCTATTCTTGAAAAAGGTCAGCAATGGTTCTTTTGCAGGCTTCTCACCATAGACAGTGAGAGACATGGCTGGCCTTTGATTAACCCAGTCAGCTGCACTGGGGGGAGGGGGTGGGGTTGGCAGCGACAACTGGTGACAGTGGGGCTTGAATGCCCAACCTTAGGATCAGTAATCCAGCACCTTACTCCTAGGCCAAAACTATCACCAGAAAAAGAATTGCACAATCCAAATATGAAACCAATTAAAAATCAATATTTTTTGTCTTCATCACTCTACGAGCTCACAGCAGAAAACTACGGCTGCTGACTTATCCGTGATCTTCCAATGCAGCATCACAATTATTTGATTTATAGCTTTAAAGCTTCATCTCATGGTGGCATTGCCATTCGCAAATCTGCCACACAGCAATTAGGTCACAAAGCAATGGAATTTCGATGTGGAGTTTGCATGCTCTGCCTGCACTTGATTGGGTTTCCTCGGAGTACTCCAATTTCCTCCCACAGTCCAAAGACATGCATATTAGTGCTTCTCAATTATTTTCTGTGGCGCCCCCTCTAGTCTCTATCTCCGTCTCTCTCCACCTTTCTCTTCGTTGCTGTTAGAAAAATTTCCGTGTTGTTTCTTGAGGGGTTGTTTACTGAATTTCATATTGTTTGCTCGCGCGAAAAACCGCTACACCATCGTGCGACAATGAGAGCGCCACTGCCAACTACTGGAGTGGAGGTGACATTACACTTAATTTTCATACTACAGTATTCACTGGGTTATCAAAGGCAGGCCGTGTCTGTCACTGTCTATGGTGAGAGGCATGTAAAAGAACCATTGCTGACTTTCGTAAAGAGTAGGCTGCAAAGTTGTCAGCGTGTTTCTGTCTCTTGCTCAAAAGGCTTGTGACAGGAAGGGCATCTGACGTAAAAACCTCTGCCAAATCAAACGTGCGAATCAGATGATTCGCTGAGGCGACTCCCGAGTAAAAGGGAAAAAGCAGAAAGGAAGACAGACAGTATTCCAGAAAAGCATATTCCCCAGGATCATACCCCCCTCTCTCCCGGCATCACACCACGCCCTCCAGGATCATACCGCGCCTCCCAAGGGGGGCACGCCCCACTATTTGAGAAACACTGGGCTAAGTGGTTGTTTCTAGTTTCTAATTGCTGTGTTGGCTCTATGATGATAAACCGTTCAGTGTGTTGCATGACTTTGCCCAATGTCAGCTGAGATCTACGTCAGCCTTCTCGTGACCCGAGTGGCAGAAAGTGGTTTGGCAAATGAGTTCGGGTAAGTGAGTCGAATGAAACAAGTGGTAGCCACCGTTTTATACAGTATCTCCTCTGATGTTATTGCTGAACTGTATAGTTTTTCCATATTTGGAATGCTTTGAGTCCCAATTTAAATAAAAAAAATTAGGTACTATAATCAGGTTTACTTGTAACAGCAATGTAGGCTGTTTATTCCAGACAAACATGCCCTCCTAATAAAATCAAACACTCCCAGGACAAACAGAGCACCACTTCCATGACATAAAGTCAGCTGTCATTTCCAGCAGAGCAGAGATGCACTGAAAGGTTTGACAGAATGTCAAAAAAAAAAAAAAAAAAAAAAAAAAAAAAACAGTGACACTGTGATCTAATCCTGACCATCGTCAGCACAAAAGAGGTACAAGCACTTTTCCATCTCCTCTGAGTGCAGGACCTGTCAATCTACTTATTCAAAGGTCTCTCTTTCCCCGGGTGAGTCTGTTTCTTTCCATCTGCCATTCACCCCTGCCTGTAAGTGTCACTTCAGTTTAGAACGTCTGTGGAATACAAGAAAAAACCACCATGTCATTAGGACTATAGGAAGGCTAGGCTTTTAAGGCAGCTTTGCATCACAGCACAAAGCCTTTCGACCTTCCTCGATATTTGCGGAAATCATTGTCTGTTCAGATGGAATATCACGCCGAATAAAAAAGAATCAGCCGTTTCATACTAGCAACAGAATGCATTTTCAAGTTTAGTATTTTTACACTTTATGTATGAATGACTATAAAAAAAACCCACCCAGAATATAATCGTGAAGTGGGTGTGTGTGGGTACCTTTGGAATACAAAACCGGTTTGAATTGCTTTATCGTATAAACTTGACCGTTGTTTGCTGCAGACAGACAGTGAAAGGGAAGCTGGGCCTTATGAGTGAAAAATCCTGCAAGCGAGGTGAAATTCAATATATTGCTGAGCACAGAAGAGATGACTCCTAATCTTTTACAGCTGCAGCCTGGTCTGAGAAACAAACAGATCCAGACTCTCAGGGATGTAAATACACACACACACACTTTCTTTCTGCTTCTCATTTCTGACTGGCTTGCTTTGAACAATTTACTTTAATTAATACTGTTAATTTAATTAATAAGGTACGGAATAATAATAAATACAAGAAATAAATAAATAAAGGTAGAAAAGCCCGATCAAATATACCACCGTTAATCATTTTGAAGGCCCTCAGGGTGTAATCCAATCATCACTAAACTCAAAATATCAGCTTTTTACCTCCAGTCCAAGTCCGCTAGGTGGGGCCGGTGCTGTGGTGATTAGGGTGCTGGGCTCGTGATCAGGAGGTTGTGTGTTTGAATCCCAGTTATACCCCCACTGTGCGAAGACCCCTGGGCAAGGTCTCAACCAATAGTGTGCCTCTGTTAACCCAGCAGTAGAAATGGGTACCAGTCAAAATATACTGGGAAGGTAACCTGCGATGGACTAGTGTTCCATCCAGGAGGAGTTGAACTCCTGGTCGTTTCATGCTACAGAAACCGGGCATAAGCACCGGTCCGATGAGCCACTAGGCTTGGGTATAAAAAGCCCAACAGACTTTACCACTGCCCGTGTTGAGCTCACTGTAGTAAAACCTTTTACCAAGTCCACTACCATGACATTCCAGAGTGAATCAGAGCTCGAATCATTTTTCACTTGGCAAACCTATATCACCATGTAAAGGCATAGTTTTTTTTTCCCCAGCACAGTTTAGCCCATGTAAGATGTTTTGGAGACAAAGTCAGAGAAGCTAGATTGAGATGGTTTGGACATGTACAGAGGAGGGATAGTGAGTATATTGGTAGTAGGATGCTGAGGTTGGAACTAGCAGGCAGAAGGCCTAGAGGAAGACCAAGGAGAAGATTTATGGATGTGGTGAAGGAGGACATGAAGGTAGTTGGTGTACGAGAAGATGCAGCAGAGGCTAAGGTGAGATGGAGGCAGATGATTCACTGTGGCGACCCCTGAAGGGAACTTTTTTGAATGCATGGCAGTGGTGGCCTGGTGGTAAGGACACAATCACTGATCCCAAGGTTGGGGGGGTTCAAGCCCCATTCTCAATGGGTTGTCACTGCACTAACCACCCTCCTACCCCCCTCCCCGTGCGGATAACTGGTTTATCAAAGGCCATATCTCTCACTGTCCATAGTGAGTGGAATGTAAAAGAATCATTGCTGACTTTCGTCAAGCGTAGCGGTATAGCCGTCAGTGTGTTTCTCGCCAAGAGTCGGCTGAGATGGATGTAATTAGCATTAAGTGGTTCAGAAAATGAATGAATGAGTTTTTCGGAATGAGACACATAGCATTTGTTTTTCTAAACTACTAATTTGTGAAAATACGTGTCATTGCATCTATGCTACTGGCTGTGCTCCATTACTGAGCCCTTTAACGTGTTGACTGCATAATGTTGAGCAGCATGTCTGTGACTCAGTACATGACTGCACAGACATCTGATTAAATGGTGAAGCATAAACTGATGGGCAGAGAAGGAACAGTCCCGATAAGAATCTCACATCCAGCACATGGCATGGCTGAGCCGCAAGCCTCGCATCTCTGCATTGGGACATTTTGTTCTCTAATTAATTTAGGGTATTATTTGCACATTTTCACATGTACGTAAGATAAAAATCCAAGCAAATAACATGAAAATATATACATTTTCTACTAAAATTGACCAAATTAGGGGGTTTTTTTTGCTTCTGGATGCACTAACAATCCAAACAAATAAAATATCCAGCATGTATGCAGAAATCGTTTTTATCGCTGTGTTATAAACAGGTGTAACCAGCCTACATGACTTAAACAGGTAAGTTACTGTCTTAAAACAACAACGAAAGAATAAACTCTAAACGATGAACATAAAATGGTGCTTTGTATACACTAGTCTGCCATTACATTAACACCACCTGACTGGTCTGGAGTGACTCTATATTGTGACTCTTTTCTATCACAACCAGCATTAACAGTTTCTCTTATATGGGATCAGAACAGATGACCTAGCCTTCACTTCTCATGCACATCACTGAGCACTCATGACACTCTTGCCTTTCTCCACGACAGTGTTTGCTTTCTTGTCCCACCTGTGGTCGGTAGTTACTACTGTAGGAACACCCCACATGACCTGGGGATGAATAGACCAGGTCATTTAGACATCATAATGATTGTTATTTAGTCACTCAGATCCTTTCCTTTGCTCATTTTTGCTGCTTCTAAAACATTGACTTCAAGATCTGCCTGCTGACTTTCTGCCTAATACAGCTTGCTTATTGGCATGTGTCACTGTAATGATATAATTAATACTATGCAATACAACACAATACAATACAATACAATACAATATAATATAATACAGTGGTATCTCATCTTACGATAGTCCCAACAAACAAAAAAAAACAGGCTAAGAAAAACATTTTCCTAAATTTTTTGTCTCTGGATACGAAACAGGTTCACGAATTGCTCTCCCAGTGACTATCTCCCAACATCCCGCCCCGTTGGCCTCCCATTGGCTATCTCCCAACATCCCGCCCCGCTGGCCTCCCATTGGCTAGGTGGGATGACGCACCTCCCTCCCATTGGCTGTTATGGAGCTGTATCTCTATAATACCCATGATGCTTTTCATGTAAGGGACAGAGTTACTGTTCTTTGATTAGTTCTTCGAATGTGCTCATTGCAACATTATTTTTTTGCTCAGGCTTTTAACCTTGCCTAAACATTTGTAAGATTATAACTCTGCTAAGAAGACATGGTCAACATGAAGTAAGTACAAGGTATGCTTTTATAATTTTTAAAGGGTTTAGTGGGTAGTATTGCTAGCCTTGGAACGAATCACGCGTTTTACATGTAAAATGTGGTTCTACTTACGAAAAATCCAGGTTACGAAACCGCCTCTGAACCGGATTAATTTCGTAAGGTGAGGTACCACTGTGTAATATAATATGGAGGGCAGAGGTGGCCTGGGGGTAAAGGTGCTGGATCACTGATCCTAAGGTTGGGGGTTCAAGCCCCACTCTCAACGGGTTGTCACTGTCCCCCCCCAGTACAGCTATCTGGGTTATCAAAGGCCAGCCATGTCTCTCACTGTCTATAGTGTGAGGCTGTAAAAGAACCATTGCTGACTTTTGACAAGAGTAGCTGCATAGTAGTCAGTGTATTTGTGCCCTGCGATGGCCTGGCGAGCTACTCTGCACTTACTCAGAGTTTTACTGGGATGGACACCAGCCTCTCAGCAACCCTAATTAGGATTAAGTGGTTACAGAAAATGAATGAATGAATAATATAATATGAGAAGTGTGGAGCTGGTGGTAACGTGCTGGATTGTTGATCCCATGATTGTGGGTTCAAGCTCCACTATCAGCAGGTTGTCACTGTAGTCCTCCGAGTGGAGCTAACTGGGTTATCAAAGGCCAGCCATGTCTCTCACTGTCTGTTGTGAAACGTATGCAAAAGAACCAGTGCTGACTTCATCAAAATTAAGCTGCATAGTTGTCAGTGTGTTTCTGCCCTGCGATGGCCTGGTGAGTTGTCCAGGGTATACTACTCAACCCTTGCCTAGAGTTGGCTGAGATGGGCGTCAGCCTCCTTGAGACTTTAATTAGAATTAAGCAGTTCCGAAAATAAACAAATGAAAAATTAAATACTATAATATATTATATATATATTTTGACTAGTAGTACTTGCAGTTCCTGACTAAGTGAGCCAGCACGTGGAAGATATCAGGGACTTTAAGTCACTTTGGATAACGACCGTGAATAAATACCAGAAATGTAAATACCGTATGCGACGTGATAAGCGCCCAGGGCGCTTAAAAAAATTGGAGTGGGTGGGCGTTTATTGTAATGATTACCAGCAGAGTGGAACGGTAAGTGCTTACTACAACAGAGTTGGAAAACATGAATAATAACAGAACAATAAAAGAGTTTTGCTTGTATTTGTGTTATTCATTTTGTGGTATCAACCAAATTACTTACATAAAAGCTGAAAATAAACATAAAAAAGCATAATTTAAAAAAAAGACCCTTTAATTTTCCCTCCTGGTGCCTTTCCTTTAAATATTTTCACCTCAATGTAAAATCGAGCCAATCAACATGAAAGTCAACTTTGAACCAATCAACACAAAGGTCAACTTTAGCATATGTCACAAAGCACATGGCCAGGAACATCTTTAAATATTTGAAGTTAGTGAGCAGGAGAATTGGGTGAAAAATCCTCGTCATCACTTTCTGATAGGTGGATATCTGGCTCATTGCTCCTTTCCTTGAGAGTATCCCATAGTTTTGCTGTAGCAGTTTCTAATGGTTCATCTTGTTGGACATTTACCAAGAGAACACAGCAAAATATTGTCATGTTTTTTAAAGCACGGTGGAACAATCAAATGTGTTGTTACTGATGAACATTATAGACATTCCCCAGTGGCAGGGGGTCTTGAAATACCGTGTAAACTCACTTTTACAAGCAGTGAACAGCTCATTTTACCGTTACAGAGACTGCTTGAATAAAATTGGTAAGTTTGATCTACGATTTTGCTCCCAGTATACATGGGCAGTTATTAGACATAAGATCACAAACACGGGGGCGGGTTTTTATTCGAGCAGGTGCTTATTACGTTGGATACGATATATGGAAAATATTTATACCAAACATACTTACACAAAACATTACAGTTTTAAAAACAATTTCAGTGTGTGTACAGTTCGTACTTTACATTCCCATGATGCTTTGAAGGAAAATTGTGGATATAATACACTGTTAGACAAGAGTGCTGAGCTGCTTACACAGCTTCTAAACAATAAATATCCAGAAAAGCATTTTCCCTCTGCCTGCAAATTACCAAGCTTCAATTAATTCCATATATATTGATATGGGCAATTTTATATTAACTCCATTTTACAGCCCTTGGTAAGTTTCTCCTGGAGACTTTCATAATAACTAAACAGTAATTTTTGCACATTAATAATTTACACTTGTCCTCGGTTATTGTTGGACAGCATGATGGCATAGTGGTTAGCACATCAGTCTCACAGCAAAAAGGTCCTGGGCTAGAATGCCATTCTCTATGTGGTCATTCTTCTCTCAGCTTGTGTGGGTTTTCATCCAGGTGCTCTGGTTTCCTCCTGCAGTCCAAAGACAGGAACATTATGCAAATTTGGCGAACATTTTGCTGTTTCAAAATGGCCCAGGTGTGAGTAAGACTTTGAATGGTTTTGAATGTATCAGCCTGCAATGGTGTGCTGATTTGTCAGGGTGTACTATGCCTTCACCCAGAGTCGGCTGAGATTGGCTCCAACCTTCCTGCAACCCTAAAAGGATTAAGTGGTTTGGCAAATGAATGATGACTGAATTTGTCCCTGGATGTGAGTCTGAATCAACTGCTCACTAGTCTGTCGCAGGTTAACACAGACACACAGACAAACACACTCAAACCTAGGGCAATTTGAAACAGCCAATTAGCCTGATGTGCATGTCTTTGAACTGTGGTAGGAAACTAGAGCAAAATTAATGCAAGCACAGGAAGTACATGAAAACTCCACACAGAAACATCCTTGATGAGTCCAAGACACGACCGGGACCTTCTTGCTAGAGATGGACATACTACAGGGAGCCCTCACTTTCCGTGGTTAATTGGGACCGAGAGCCCCACGCATCCACCGAATTCCACAAATTTGGATTATGTATGTATGTATGTATGCGTATATATTATTGTATAGATTAATAAATATCACATTACAAAATTAAAAAAGCTTTTCTTAATAATTACTACATTTTACTACATCAATACTGTATTAATGATTAAGACTGTCTATAGAATGTGTTTAAGAAGCATATTTTACCACATGTAATAGATACATAGTGTACAAGACGGTGATGAAGCCAGCGATGTTGTATGGTTTAGAAACAGCGGCACTGAGGAAAAGACAGGAGGTAGAGCTGAAGGTAGCAGAGATGAAAATGTTGAGGTTCTCTTTGGGAGTAATGAGGATCGATAGGATCAGGAATGAGTACATCAGAGGGACAGCACATGTTAGAGGTTTTGGAAACAAAGTCAGATAGGCTAGATTGAGATGGTTTGGACATGTACAGAGGAAGGATAGTGAATATATTGGTAGTAGGATGCTGAGGTTGGAACTGCCAGGCAGAAGGCCTAGAGGAAGACCAAAGAAGAGGATGTGGTGAAGGAGGACATGAAGGTCGTTGGCATAAGAGAAGAAGATGCAGAGGACAAGATGAGATGGAGGCAGATGATTTGCTGTGGCGACCCCTGAAGGGAACAGTCAAAAGGAAAAGAAGAAGATATATATGCAGGACGCAGAGCATGAGATGGCAGAGTGGATTTATTATTCAAAGGGTAAGCACTTAAGCAGCGTACTTTAACTGAGGTGAGCATACTTGTGTTTATTGGGAGTAGATAAGAAGAGTGAATTCAGGTGTGAGCCACAGAGCAGCTCAGCCACACCCCTCAGCCGGAGCGGAGAGAAAACAGTTAGAGGTTACAGCTGCAAAAATCAAAGTTCCCCCAAAACCACAGACCATAACAAAAAGAACATAAAAGAACTTGAAGTGTAATAAATTGGATAAACAAAACAAAATGATAAACATACTACACCACAGTACATAAAATCACAGACTTTAATACTACAGGGCTTTACAACAGTTCAGATGATTATTCCTCGTCAGGCACTTCAGAGGAAACTGACGTTTCTTTAGGAGAAAGTCTTATTTCTTCAGAAGAGACATCCAACGTCATTACCTTTTTCTGGTGCTTAGTTGGCATAGGCTCATTGACAACTTGTGCACAAATGAGGAAAAAGGGGAATATACATCATCTCAAAAAATCAGCAAGAAGGAGGACAGCCATTGGCTGAATTTGAATCACATAATAGTTGCTCGGCAGTCCGCAAATATGCGCAGGCGTGAGTACAAAACCCTGAATAGTCAAGGGCCTAGTGTACATACATGTACAGTCGGCCCCCAATCTCCTTCTCTCTCACACGCACTGCGGGCCACTCCCACAAGACGTGGCATTCAAAGCGCATTCTCTGCTTGACAAACTCAACTTTAATTTGATTCCTTGAGGGATCAGAATTCCAGATGAGCTCAAATGCGCCCACATTTATTAAACATTTACTGAATTAAACAACTTAAAAAAACTAAAAACTAAAATGTTATTCCTTCTTTCTCTCTCTCTCTCTCTCTCTCTCTCTCTCTCTCTCTCTCTCTCTCTCTCTCTCTTTCCGAGCGGGCACGCGCGCTGTGGGCCACGCCCACAAGACATGAATTCATAGCACATTCCCTGCTTGACAAACTCAACTTTAATTTGATTCGTTGAGGGATCGGAATTCCAGATGAGTTCAAATGCACCCACATTTATTAAACATTTACTGAATTAAACAACTTAAAAAACTAAACTAAAAAGTAAAGCGTGAAGCTTCCTTCTGTCTCTATCTGGGAGGCCAGTGGGGCGGGATGTTGAGAGACAGCCAATGAAAGAGCAACTAGTCGTGTGAAATTTTGATTGGCGCGTTTGAATTTTGAATTTCTTTTCGTAACAGGGGGCTGTTTTGTATTTCAGGGACGGAAACTCAAGAAAATATTTTTCGTAATCCGGGGCTTTCGTACAAAGGGGTCTTCTTAAATTGGGGGCCGACTGTATATGTGCATATAATATCAATAAATACATATTCAATGCTATAAATGATTATAATAACAATTAAACATTCAAAAATTATTCATAAGATGTAAATAAAATATAAATACACACACACACACACACACACACACACACACACACACACACGCACAAAGATGCGCGTGCAATCACTCAGATGCGCACCTCACAAAAAAGTAACTAGTTTTGATGGGAGGTTTTTGGTTGTTTTTTGTTTTGTGTTTGTTTAGGGTTGTTTTTTTTTTTTTGCATAATTAACCTTGTTTTTGCAGCATTTTCCTTAACCCCCCCCCCCAAGTCTTCCTTCATTTCCTTATTTTTAATTCGATTAATATTTTATATATACAATTTATATATATATATATATATATATATATATATATATATATATATATATATATATATATATATATATAAAACGCAATGCACTGAAGCCACATGAATTGAAGTGCGTAGTAGCGAGGGATCCCTGTATTTGCTTTGCCACCAGGCTGCCACCCATGGAACACTGCATTTCCTAACTGGTTGACTATACTGTTCCTAAATGATTGCAAAACAAAGTTATTTTTATGGAAATCTTGATCTCGGTCACATCTTTTTTTGTTTAATAGAAATCCATGCATATTACAGGGGATTAAAGTCATGTACCTTTAGAGCTTTGTGGGTAATCTCATTCACCACATTGAAAAACAAATTGGCTTGTGCCCAACCTAAACAGCAGCACACCAACTGGTATTATCTAAATGCTTCACATCAGCATGAAAACAGAGTCCAACATTTCATGCTTCAATGCCCATATCTCAACTGTGACTGTCGGACCATGTAGCTGGCTGAGAGTCTCTATAGGGATATGCGCTACTAGATTTTCTTTTACTTAATTTATATATATATATATATATATATATATATATATATATATATATATATATATATATATATATATATATATATATATATATATATATATATATATATATATATATATATATATATATATATATATATATATATATATATATATATATTACTTGCTGTGTGGTTTGTAATTTTAAAAGGTTGGTTGTAATAATTGGTCATTAGTGGTACTGGGCAATGAAAATCCCCACCAGGCTCACATTATTTTTCATTCTCACACTCAGATTTTTGCTTGGTGATATTGATAATGCTCTGAGAAACATATACAAAATAAAATGTGTATAGAATGACCCATAGTGTTTGGGATATAGATCCAAGCACATCGTTTCAGAGTGATAATGATATCATCCTTTCCAGTTGAGAGGGGAAAAAATACCAGTGATTCTAAGCAATGCCTTACGAGCTTCCCTACAGTACTTAAGCTTTGATGGCTTGAATTCTGTGATAGAAAAGCAACCTTTTATACCCAGAGTAATTTAACATAGCTCTCTGTGGGCAGCTAACACATTTGTCATGCTGGCTGCAGTGATCCACTTGATTGCATTCTGTTGACTGGGCTGTAAGCAACCCGTTCTTCCATGTTCCTTTCCCCTTTCCTCTGGCCTCTTTAACACTTACTGTGATTGACCAGCCCTGGCAGCTAGACTTTTAAAACGCAACAACTTGGCTTAGAGATTTTTTTAATGGTAAAGTAACAATGGAGTCTTCAAGGCACACTGCATTGTTTTTGGTTTGCTATTGCTAATAACAGATGTGCCTATGAATGAAGAATACGGGTACTGTTTTCTTCTCATCACTCACTCACTCACTCATTTAATCCCGTTCTAGAGTCCTGTGGAGGGCAAAACTGGGTGAGGATGGGGTACATCCTGTACAGCTTGCCAGACCATTGTCGTATCAGCACAAATACACAACCATTTACCCTCACACTTACACCAAGGGACAATTTTTGGACAACCAATTAGCCTCCTATGCATGGCTTTGGGCGGTCAGAGGAAAGTAGAGTCCCCAGAGGAAACCCATGGAAGCACAGGAATACATGCAGACTCCACACAGAAATACCCAAGCACTGAACTCGGACCTTCTCGCTGTGAGGTGTGACCTGCTAACCACTGGGCCACCATGTCGCCCCACTTTTCTACTGTAAGTTTCAAATAGTGAAAAAGATGTTGCATGAACATTCATTCATTCATTCATTCATCCATTCATTCATTTGCTTTATCTTGCTCGGTTTGCAGGGAGACTTTGTGTTTCTGTGTTGAGTTTCTATGTTCTCCCCGTTCTTGGGTAGATTTCCTCTTGGTGCTTCTGATTTCCTCCCACAGTTAAGACATGCACATGAAGCTAATTTGATATTCTCAATTCTACATAGGTGTGAGTGTTCATGGTTCTGCGTGAGTTTTGGCTCCGAGATGTATTGGCAAGCTGTTCATGTCGTACCGTACCTTCACCCTGTGTCAGCTGGGAGCTCTCTAGCCTTCTAGGATAAAGCAGTGTGGAAATGATCTCAATGCTAGTCCATGCAGTCATTTTAATTGATTCATTCATCCATTTTCCCAAAATGCTTAATTTTTCTTTGGTCACAATGGAGGAGCCTATCTCAGTTGACTCTGGGCGAGTCATAGTGTCCCAGGCCCAACCCACAGACACGCATAACTATTCACACTCACACCTAGGGACAATCTGGAATAGCCAATTGCACTAATATGCAGGTTTTTGGATTGTAGGAGGAAACCAGACAAGCACATGGACAACATGCAATCTCCATACAGAAATAGCTTTGCTGAATCCAGGGCTCAAACTCCGCACCTTTTTGCTGTGACGCGGATGTTTTCACCACTACAGTGATCCCTCGCTACTTCGTGCTTTAGTTTCTGCAGCTTCAGGGCATTGCAGGTTTTCAAAAATATTCATAAAAAAAAATTAAATAAGGAAATTAAGGAAAATAGGGGAAAAATGAAGGAAAATGCCCCAAAACAAGGACAATTATGCAAAAAAAAAAAAAAAACCCAAACAAACAAAAAAACACAACCCAACAAAACTACTTACAGTTTTATGTGGGGCGTGCATCAGTGTTTGTGTGCGCGTCTGTATGTGTGTGTGTATTTATATTTTATTTACATCTTGTGCATTATTTTTGATTGTTTAATTGTTATCATAAGCATCAATAGTGTTGAATGTGTATTTATTGACATTATATACACATGCATGTACGGATTCCAGGACATTTGCTCACAAGACACATGCTCACAACCTTAATGAAAAACCAGACATTTTCTCATAGCATAAACAATTTTGTTCAATTTTAACCGTAAGCCTAACCCTAATCCTAAGCCCTAATCCTAACCCTTAACCCTAAACCCTAAACCCTAAACCTTATCCCTAAACTCTAACCCTAACCCTAAACCCTAATCCTAACCCTAACCCTAATGTATAATGAGTCAATTTAGCATTATGTATTTATAAGAATAAATAATTTTTATAACACATTATGATATTTTTGTATTATGGATTTATTAGAACAAAGAAAAAAGATGTTGTGAGCAAATGTCTGTTTTTTTCATTAAGGCTGTAAGCAATTGTCCTGTGAGCAAATGTCCGTGCACCGCATGTACGTATACATCAGTCGGGGGGATTTTTACTACTTTACTGAAATCGGCGGTCGTGAGGGGATCTCGGTCCCCATTAACCATGGAAAGTGAGGGATCCCTGTATATCACCGTGCTGCCTAAGTTCATTCACGTAAAATGTAATTCAGAGCACAATGGCAGTTTTTAAACACTCAAGCTGTTTAAAAGTGATAAAAATAGTTGAGAAGTCTAAGCAGAGCCTTATATTGTATCATGTAGCGTAGATCAGTTCTGTTGTTACCGGCGCATGCGACGTCTGTATTAGAAGATGCAGGTTCCTCAAGAGAGAGAGACACAACGTTATCAGCACTTATCAAAGGCATTGTCAAGAAAATGGAAAACTGGGACGTATACAGTCTGTCTAAAACGCTCCCTACTTAAATGAGACAGGTCTATTAATGTTTAGTGTCCAAACAGAACCCAGAATCTTTCTTTCACCCCATGCTAATTTTGGCATATTTAAGGAAAATAAATTTTCTCCACAGCAGACGCCCACACAAATGAACTTAAAGTCCACTTCAATACTGCACTGGCCTCTGCTGTATTTAGACACACAGCATATGAAGCTGGCAGTCAATACATAGTGTACACTGGTTTAATAAGAACAGTAAAACCTATTATATATAGATAGAATATCATAAATATAAAAGATTTAAGAATGAATCTGGCTTTATTGAAGACCTCCTGGGTTTATAAAAAAAAAAAAAAAAAATATATATATATATATATATATATATATATATATATATATATATATATATATATATATATATATACAGTGATACCTCTGCTCACGAACATAATTGGTTCCCAGAAAGTGTGTGTAAGGCGGCGAAAAGTTCGTCTTCCGAACATTTATTTCCCATAAGAAACCATTAAAATGAGAATAATCCGTTCCCAGGTCCCCATAAAACATAATTTTCTACTAAATAAGCCTTAAAACTACACAAAAATATACCTTATTTTATGTATAATAAATGTGCTATTGTATTGTAATTAAAGAAATAAACTGTACTGTATAATAAAGTGGTTTTATTTACCTTTGTGATGGTAGTTGATGGCTTGATGGAATGGAGTGGGAGGAGGAGGGAGGGAGGGACTTACTGTTTGGAAGGAGAGTTTGGAAACGCCTACTGTTTGGAAACACCCTTAGCCACACACGCACCCTTAATAGCTTCTTTGTTCTTAAGGATGGGAGCAATGGTAGACTTAGCGTACTGGTACTGGGACGCTGAGTCACACAAACGCACACCTCGTTCGTGTTTTTCAATGATCTCCGCCTGTGGTGGGGTCTTTTTCGGTCCCATAATAGCAAAAGTACACTCAATATGGTCCAAAATGTCGAGCAAACACAAACCACTTCCGCACTCAAAGAAAGGGGGTGATGAACTGTGACGCCGTGAGCGTGCGTCAGCTTCTCGTGGCCGCCACCGTGGCGCTGTTCGACCGCGTGGTTTGATTCATCCGCCGAAAACTAGTTCGTCAGCAGAGACTATATGCTCGCAAATTCAAGGCGAAAAGTTCGTGAGCTTAAGCGTTCGTCAGCGGAGGTTTTACTGTATATATATATATATATCACTAAATCAAAAAAAAATATATTAGTGTGCACGTCCATGGCTTTGTATGGAACATCTTTACAAATGCACCGTCTAGTTCCTTTAGACCTTCATAGATATTGTATTGCATTAAAGAAATTTTTATGTTTTCAGAGAAATTGTACCTTTAAAACAACTACATAAACA
>CM045739.1:35937500-35962500 GCA_024760905.1 Plotosus lineatus
TATTCTCCCTATGCTTGTGTGGGTTTCCTCCAGGTACTCAATTTTCCTCCTCCAGTCCAAAGCCAGGCACATTAGTCTTACTCATTGTTGCAAATTGCCCCTTGGCATAATTGTGAGTGTGACTGGTAGTCTTTGGCCTTGGGATGAGATTTCCTTTCGGCTTTTTCCCTTTTTCAGGGGTCGCCTCAGCGAATAATTCGCACGTTTGATTTGGCATAGGTTTTTACGTCGGATGCCTTTCCTGACACAACCCTTTAGCAAGGGACAGAAACACACTCACGGCTTTGAAGCTCCTCTTTACAAAAGTCAGCAATGATTCTTTTACACGAACCTTCCACCATAGACAGTGAGAGACATGGCCAGCCTTTGATAACCCAGTCAGCTGCACTGGGTGGGGGGTGGGGGGGGGGCAGTGACAACCTTGTGGAGAGTGGGGCTCGAACCCCCAACCTTAGGATCAGCGATCCAGCACCCTATACCACTAGTCCACCACTGCCCCCAGTCTTGGGCAACATGAATTCTGTTACATAAAGTCTATATTCTCACTGTTGTCATATTTGCGTGATAATGTTTTTTTTTTTTTACCTGCCATTTCCCACCCACCAACCAGTTCTCCTCATCATACAATGGATAAGCTAGCTGGGAAAGACTAGTATACTGCAGACTAATGCAAATGTGGAATCACCGAGCAGTGGAGCACACCCAGAGAAAACCCCTATCTCCCTTCTTTCACATGCATGAGCTCAGAGATTGGCTTTTTGATCTTTGTGAATGACCACGGACAGAGAATATCCCTCCCATTTAGACAGCACGACCATGATTTCTGGTCATGGATGACTGAATCTTGTGGTCTTCTGAAAGTAGAGCAAATGCTTTTCTGTTGAATCTGTCAGCACCTCAGAAACTCAGTTTCATAGCTTTTATAGTAGCAGTGAGACTTACCCACACTCCAGCTATCCTTTTTTGAATCAGTTTATATATGGGTCTGATCATGAAACTGGTACTGTAATGTGTGACATTGACCTGAAACTTTCTGCAGATTTATAGAAAATAATTTTCAACAATTTTCAATGCATTTGGCGAATATGCATTAAACCATAGTGGATGTGGGATAATATTCCTTGAAGGAAAAGCATTACAGTATGGCATCTCTAAAAGTCAGTACAGGGATCCCTGTATGTAATATGGATAGAATTAACGGCCTTCAATTCACTAAAATAAAAATTCACTTTAGCTAATAATTGAATAACTAGTTACACAATACCAAATGATAGAGTTTGACATGTTTAACTTTTCTCTATTATCCATAGTCAATAAATGCCAATACATCAGTAATTGGTGGGTGCACACGATATGCAGGGTATGCAACATGGACAGGAAATCGTCAAAAAATATTTATCAGATAAAATATATTGCAGTTAATAAAATACTTGTGTTTTCATTTTTCTGTTAGGTGTCAGATTTGCATGTCTCCAAGTACAGGCTACTTGAATTGGTATGTTAGTATGTAAGATGTGCCAGTTTTGTGAACAAACCAGTGCTTCTCAAATAGTGAGGCTCGCGGTATGAGGCCAGGGAGCCGCATTGTGATGCCGGGCTGAGCGCGTATGACCCTGGGGAACATGCTTTTCTGGAATAGTGTATGAGAACTAAGTGTAATTGCACCTCCACTCCAGTAGTTGGCAGTGGTACTCTCATTGTCGCACTATGGTGAAGCGGTTTTTCGCACGAGCAAATGATATGAAGTGCAGTAAACAAACCCTTCAAGAAACAGCACGGAAAAAATTCTAACAGGAACGAAGAAAAAGATGGAGAGAGACGGAGAAATTAAGATATAAATGAGTTGAATGACTTTAAATAAGGATGTGTTTTTTTTTTTTTAATTTCAGGCATATTGGTGAAATTTACATCTTTTCTGTTACAGATTAAAAAACAATGTTTTGTCTTTTTTTTTTTTGTTTTTAATGTTAATAAAGATACCATGTTATGCAGCAGTGTACTAATAAAAATTTCATAGACAAATAATACAGTACTACTTATAGTCGCTTGCGGGGCAGTTGGGGGGGGGGGGTTCCAAGAGGGGGCGCCACAGAAAAAAATTTAGAAGCACTGGAACAGATCCATATACTTAAAGCACGTAACACTGCAAATGCCTATCCACTAATACTTCTTTTCTTTTATTGTTTATTAATTTATACTATTTATGTATCTATTTATTTATTGACTTATATAATATATATGTAATATGTGTGTATGTTTGTATATGTATCTATTTTTGCACCCCCTACTGATGATACCTCAAGAGCCTGTAACAGTGAATTTCTCCATTGTGAGATTAATAAAGCTCTATCTATCTATCTATCTATCTATCTATCTATCTATCTATCTATCTATCTATCTATCTATCTATCTATCTATCTATCTATCTATCTATCTATCTATCTATCTATCTATCTATCTATCTATGAAATGGTATTAATGTTTGCATGTAAACAGAGCCATTGCTTCCCCCTGAGATCGGTAGATTTAAGCAATCAACCCCACCAGACTGTTCTACAGAGGAACACTCCTGTTTTTTTTTTTTTTTTTTTTTTTTTTACAGTAAATGATTTTGAAGACCTGTAGCATGGGTGGATAATCCATTGCCAGAAACACAGGGACAGAGGATCCAGCATCCTCACATCATATTAGGGTCAAAAGTCTCTGCCCTGGTTGTCAATATCCTGCTTATGGAAAGTCAGTGTGGTGGGAGACGCCATTGTTCTATCCTCTGTTTTCCATGTGGATTGATATTTTAATTTTGTGTACACAGCATATTAAGAGAAAATGTGTTGCAATTCAATGAAAGAAATTCCTACATGCTGAGTTTTGGCTACCCGCACCCCCACTCAGACATCACCTTATCTCATCAGGCCTGAGCAGAGCGCAGTACATGGGTTTGTGGTTAACTGTGCTCTCTCTTTACTGTATTTTATGATTCCTCAGACTTTTATAAGCATTCACTGGGGCAAAGCAGGTTAGTTCAAAGGAAGCGTTACGTGCAGATCACACAGAACAGGCTAGTTAGAGTGTCTTCATCAGAAGAGGAGTACAGGGATCCCTCGCTACTTTGCGCTTCAATTCATGCGGCTTCAGTGCATCGTGGTTTTATTTAAAAAAAAAAAAAAATCAAATTAAAAAAATAAGGAAATTAAGGAAGAATTGGGGAAAAAGTTAAGGAAAATTCCACAAAACAAGGCCAATTATGCAAAAAAAAAAAAACAAACAAAACAACAACCGAAAAAAAAAAACCCTAAACAAACACAAAACAAAAAACAACCCAAAACCTCCCATCAAAACTCGTTACATTTTTGCATCTGCGTGTATCTGCGTGCACGCACGCGTCTGTATGTGTGTGTATTTATATTTTATTTACATCTTATGCATTATTTTTTAATGTTTAATTGTTACTATAAGCATTTATAGCATTGAATATGTATTTACTGATATTATATACACATATACATGTACGTTTATGTCAGTCGAGGGGGGGCGGGGTGATCCTACTTCCCGGAATTCGATGGTTGCAGGGGGATCTCGGTCCCAATTAACCCGGGGAAAGTGAGGGATCCATGTAGTTGGTCTCATTCACTCTTTGCAGGGTTTTTGATTTCTACATATGCTGCTTGTTTTGCAGAAATAAAAGAGAACAAAGAATGCAAGCCCACTATAGCCGAACAATGTGGTGGCTTTGAATTGAAATGAAGTCTCCTTGCAAAACTCGTAAAACATCTGAGCAATTTAAGGTAATGATTATGAAATGATCCTATTATCGTGGTTGTTTGTTAGAGTGCATTATATAAAAAAGGGCCCTCTGCTAGACAAATGATACTTGGAGTTGGTTTCCTTTTTCCTCTAAAGAAAAAGGAAAAGCTCCATATACAGTAGTTCCTCTTTAACGGGAAGAAACAGACAGAAGGACAAGGAATGTAAAATAGTAGTCTGAATAGGATGACTCCATTGAAAAAAAAAAAAAAGGAAGGTTTTATGTGACCTTTATTAGACATTCAAGATTCAATACAACACACAGCCACCCAATGGATTGCTGTAATTGCTTTTGCAGATAGAGGTGAAAGAGAGTTCAGGAGCAAAAGAGGGATTCACATTGATCATGTCTACATACGGTATTTCCCAGATGTGTCTGTCACTATCATCTCTAAAGGTTTACCGATGTCAGCAAAAATATTTCTCTTTTAGGAAAAAAAAAAAGAGAAAGAAAAAAATTGTGCGTTTAATTTGTTGTTTGGAGCGTAGTCATTGAAAACTCCATTTCTCTCAATGAACATCATGTCATTCTGACTTGCAACAAGGCTCTCACTGGCTGTCAGCTGAAAGGAAAAATTGTTATGACCTGTGATATAAATTCCTCAATGATTCAGTTCATTAATTTTAAAATGAAGAAAAAGACAAAGAAATACAAGAAAACAAAAATAATACATCAGATAAAATTTCTATTTTTATAATTCTACCAAGAATAGCGGCATGTTATTAGTCTGAGAAATTTACTGAGTTCTGACTGCAATTATCACAAATATTTACATAAATATATGAGAATATTTACATTTTCAAAAACTTGCACGACAAATTGTAGTTTGTTTTTTGGTTGTTTTTTTTTTGATACGTCAATCTGCAGGTAACAATTAGCATTACAGCCTACGAAAGATAACTGGTTTCCTGCTTTTAACAAGAACCCTGCTGTATTTATTAGTTGGCTTCTTCTTTATTTCAAAAGGTAATTAGTGCAGTGTAGGGTCTCAAGAATGGCAGATTCTACCCTATCAATTATTACAACAGCACTGCCCTGGACCCTGCAAGAGAATTAGCAGGGACTCTGCTCCAACATAAGCAGCATTGTTGAAAATCTTCACTTGACTTAAAGAAAGCACTAATTGCTTCACTATGGTGATGTGTAGATGCGAACGAACCAGTGCATTACTCTAGAAAAAAGCAGAAGAGCTATTGCATTGAATTAAAAAAAAAAAAAAATAGAAAAATGATCTAAGCCTTACAACACACTACATCAATGTGTAAATGTTCTACTTTAAAAGAAACACCTGCAGGCTTGCACATTCATGCAATTATGACATCAGCCACTCAAGTGGAAGCAGAAAAATACATAAAATCATGCTGATATAGGTCACGTGTTCCAGTTAATGTTCGACTGAACATCAAAACAAGGAAAATGTGATTTCAGTTACTTCGACTGGGTGGCATGGTGGCGTAATAGTTAGCATGTCTGCTGCACAGCAAGAAGGTCTTGGGTGCGATTCCCAGCTGGGGCGTATCTGTGCGGAGTTTGCATGTTCTCCCCGTACTTGCGCGAGTCTACTCCGGATACTCCGGTTTCCTCCCACAGTACAAAAAACATGCACAGTAGGCTAATTGGCTTTTCCAAATCACCCCTGGGTATGAGTGTTAGCATGAGTGGTTGTGATTATTGGCCCTACGATGGCCTGGTGAGCTGTCAAGAGTGTACCCCACCTTCTCAGAGTCGGCTGAGATGGGGGCCAGCCTGCCCACCACCATAATTAGGATTAAATGATTCAGAAAATTAATGAAAGAGTTAGTTTGCCTATGTCAGATACTGTATGTCTGTCTTCCTTTCGGCTTTTTCCCCTTTTACTCGGGAGTCGCCACAGCAAATCATCTGATTCGCACGTTTGCTTTGGCAGAGGTTTTTACGTCGGATGCCCTTCCTGTCACAACCCTTTTAGCACGGGACAGAAACACGCTGACGGCTTTGCAGCTACTCTTTACGAAAGTCAGCAATGGTTCTATTACATGCTGCACACCATAGACAGTGAGAGACATGGCCCGCCTTTGATAACCCAGTTAGCTGCACTGGGGGGGACAGTGACAACCTTGTGGAGAGTGGGACTCGAACCCCCAACCTTTGGATCAGCGATCCAGCGCCCTATACCACTAGACCACCACTGCCCCCTTATGTCAGATACTGTATGTAAGTTATCTAATTCAGAAACTAATTCAGAATTTCCTTTGAATAACATTCGTGGAGAGGGGTTGTGGTTAAAAACTTAAAAACATCCACTAAGTTGCACTTCTGAAGGTGGGAACACACTACTTCACAATTGTGGTGAATGGAAAAGCTTTTATTAGAAATTAGAACAGAACATGCCAGACCTTGAGGTATATTGCCTTAAATAGGAAACATTAACTTTGACTTTCACTTTTTTTCAGCCGAGAACAGCAAGCATATGAGCGTACCTATAGTGGCTTCTAAAGGTAGTCACACTTTTGGCATTTTACCCATATTGTTGCCTTAAAACCTGTTAACTTAATAGTTTTCTCTTGAATATAATGTAAGTGACCTACATAAAATAGTCAAAATTTATCAAGTAATTTCAATTTTAGTGTCATTTATTTTTGTATTACAAAAATAAACTGATAAGTGGTGCCTTTATGTTTTCAGCCCCTTTGCTATAAAGCCCCGAAATCAGCATTGGTGCGACAAAGGACCTGCATGATCTCATAAATAATTAATTAGGTAGACCTGTTTGCAGTGTAAGTGTCACATGATCTCAGTACACACACTTGTTTTGAAAGCCCCCAGAGTCTGCAACAGCACTAATTAAGAATTACTGTACCACCATGCAAGTGACATCATGAAGACCAAGGAGCTCCCCAAATAGGTCAGGTATTAATATTGCGGTAAAGTACAAAAAAAAAAAAAAAAAAAAAAGGTTGTAAAAAAATAATCTGAAATCTTAACAACCCCATGAAGAACCATTAAATCCTTAAAAAATTTGAAAAGCACAAAAGCTCCACAACAAACCTACCTAGAGACAAGCATCCATAAAAATCACAGACCAGGTATGGAGTACATTAATCAGAGAGGCAAAAAAAAAAAAAGCCCACCATATGTAACCCTGAAGAAGTTCCACAACAGGGCCTGGCGTATCTGTCCACAGGACCACTCTAATGGTTACATGCCACAGAGTTGGGTTGTATGGAAAAGTGGAAAATACATATAAAGAATTCCACACAAAGAACCATGAGCACCTTTGCCTCATTGAAACATGGTGGTGGCGGCGGCAGTGTCATTCTGTAGAATTTTTTTTTTTTCTTTGGCAGGGACTGGGAAACTGGTCAGAATTGGTACGACTAGTAAATACAGGTACATTTACAAGGAAGAAAAATTCTGGAGCAGAGTAAAGAATGGGCAACAGAGACGGGACCATAAGAGACCTGTAGCTGTAATTGCTCCAAAAGGAGTCTGTACAAAGTACTGACTGAGGGGTTGTTATGCACATGCACACCGTTTTAGTTTGTTTCTTTCCTGGTTGTTTCACAGTAACCAACATCTTGCATCATCAAAGTTGTTGGCATGTTCTGTAAATGGACATTGAAAAGCCCTATAAATGTCAATTTTAATTTCAGATTTTTGCTTTTGTAAAGCAGTGTGTGTAAGAGAGGATGTAAGAAAAATGAGGTGAAGCTCTGAGAGAAACAAAGCAGACATCTGAGGTGGGGTCTTGGACTTTTTTTTTTTTTACGAATAAAATTAATTCTGTTTTGCGATAACAAGACATCTTTGAAAAGAAAAGAAAAGAAAAGAAAATAGTTTTAAAAAATCTCTAAATCTAAACTGTTGTGCTAAACAAATTAAGTCCAGCTGGCTGATTAATTTTGCACGGATTTTGGTGTGTACCAATCCCTGGTGGGATACTTGTAAGATAGGGGTGTCAAACTCATTGTAGCTCACGGGCCACATAGAGGAAAATCTATTCCCAAGAGGTCCGGACCAGTAAAATCATGGTATATAACCTAAAACCAACAACTTCAGATTGTTTTCTTTGTTTTAATTCTGTCCAAAATAGAACAAACACAACATCACAACCATAAAGCACTTCAAGTTTTTTGAAAATTCTGAGGACAAAGAAGACAAACACATGATGCCGCAGTGATTCACGAAACTATAGGAAGTTATATTTGTCGGTAGTAAGACTTGCGGTGGCGACGAAGGTTAGATTCTTTCAGCACAGTAACATGCTGTGAACACACCAAACATACTGCTTTCCCATTCAGTTCCATGAAAAAAAATAGGAGGATGACCATTTTTCTTGGAACACTCTGTACTCTGCGTCCACTTTTCTCTTTCTGGACAGCGACATATTGGGGTAATTAGAGTGACAAAGCAATTACAGGGATCACTCACTTTCTGCGGTTAATTGGGACCAAGACCCCCCGTGACCACCGATCTCCGCAAAGTAGGATGACTACAGACCCCTGACTGACGTATACGTACATGTATATGTGTATATAATATCAATAAATACATATTCAACGCTATAAATGCTTATAATAACATAAATACACAGACACACACACACAGATGCGCACGCACACTTAGATGTGCACCTCACATAAAAATGTAAGTAGTTTTATGAGTTGTTTTTTTGTTTTTGTTTATTTGTCTGCTTTTTTTTTTTTTTTTTTTTTTTTTGCATAATTGGCCTTGTTTTACAGCATTTTCATTAACGTTTCCCCTATTTTTCCTTAATTTCCTTATTTTTTAAATTTTTCAATTAATATTTTTGAAAAACTCGCGATGCACTGAAGCCACAGAAACTGAAGAACATAGTAGCGAGAGATCACTGTCTGTCTGTCTTCCTTTCGGCTTGTTCCCTTTTACTCGGGAGTCGCCACAGCGAATCATCTGATTCGCACGTTTGATTTGGCAGAGGTTTTTACGTTGGATGCCCTTCCGGTCACAACCTTTTTAGCAAGGGACAGAAACACGCTGACGACTTTGCAGCTACTCTTTACGAAAGTCAGCAATGGTTCTTTTACATGCCTCTCACCATAGACAGTGACAGACATGGCCCGCCTTTGATAACCCAGTTAGCCGCACTGGGGGTAGCGAGAGATCACTGTAATGCTTAAAATCGAAGCCGTAATAAATAGCGCCGGCAAAACACAAAGTAGCTTATCCAGATTGGCTATGCTTGCTTGACTTACTGGTTCTGCCCCAGTATAAACAGTTTGCTTGCTTAACACAATCATTATTGCGCCATCCAGTGGATACAATTAGAACAGAAGTTCATTAACAAATTTCAACTCATTTTTATACTTTACAATGTAAAGGATGTATGATAATCATAATCTTTGAAAACTCATACGGGCCACATAAAAAGAGTTGGCGGGCCGGATTTGGCCCACGGGCCTTGGGTTTGACATCTGTGTTCCAATAGTTCCTATGTGGCAGGAGCTAATAAAAAAGGATTCCTCATTTTTAAAAATCTGAGACACATTGGCGGCGATATGAAGGTTTGAAGTCATCGACTTTATATCCCTTTGTTGTATGCATGGCGGATGGTCCTATCATCTTAAACTTTAAAAATACATCGTATGCACCTCATTTCTGAAATGAACAGGTCAGTCACTTTGATACACAGTGGGGCACAGGGGGAGTATTTTGAATCAAAAACTTACCTTGAACTTGAAATGGAAAATAGTCAACACTGGACCCATTTCTTTGGGGTAAGAAATGAAAACTTTGGTACCACTTAATAAGACGGTGGTTTTCAGCAAGTTAAATTAGAGTCGGCCGGGGAGAGCTAGATTTATGTACTCAGGGAATCGGTACGTTTAAAAAATGTCATCATGCCATCGCTTGTGCACACAGCTGAGGGATCGCATTTCCAAGACTCTATCTGAGGCTGTAAAATTTTTAGCTAAAATCAAAGCAGGACTTTTTTTGTGCCTGGAATAAACACCACCCCATCGCCCCACCCCTTTCCAGCAAAGTTATTTAAGCTATGTTTGGTCTCTGTGGGTCTGCTGTTCGTAGGGCTTTTGATGGCTAATATCACTACGTCACTTAAAACTACAGTGGTACCTCACTTTACAAAATTAATCCGCTCCAGTTCCTTTTTCGTAACCTGCATTTTTCGTAAATTGAACCACATTTTACATGTAAAATGCGCAATTAGTTCCAAGGCTCCCAATACTACCCCTTAAACCCTTTAAAAATTATAAAAGCATACCTTTTAAAACAGACAGATACATATAGATAGATACAGCTTTATTGATCTCACAATGGAGAAATTTACTGTTACAGGCTCTCGAAGTAAACCATCAGTAGGGGGTGCAAAATAGCTCAGAAAGGTGTAACATCATTGAGTCATGAGTCATTAAGACCTCCTTCTGCTTCAATATCGTACCGATGGTAGACCGATAGGTTTGGCCATATTTCTTTTTGTGATATCACTGGAGCCCGTTTCTTCTTCTCACTTGTACCGGAAATCACATGCGCGCACGCATGTGTGTGTGTGTGTGTGTGTGTGCGTGTGCGTGTGCGCGTGCGTGTGTGTGCGCACGCGTGTGTTTGCAAATGTCTTCTTAGCAGAGTTATAATCTTACAAATGTTTATGGAAGGTTAAAATCCTGAGTCAAGAAATAAGGCATGAAACAACAGTAACTCTGTCCCTTACACGAAAAGCAATAATGGTAGATGCAACTCCATAATAGCCAATGGGAGGGTGCTGCATCATCCCTCTGAGCCAATGGGAGGCCAACGGGGCGGGATGTTGGGAGGTAGCCAATAAGAGGGAGCTGGGTCATCCCTCCAGCCAATGGGAGGCCAGCGGGGCGGGATATTGGGAGATAGCCAATAAGAGGTAGCTGCGTCATCCCTCCTAGCCAATGAGGGGCCAGCGGGGAAGGATGTTTGAACGTCATTGATGGGAGAGCAGCTTGTGCATTGCTTGAGTGTTTGAATGGTGTGTTTGAATTTTTAAGATGGTGCTTTTGTAACGTGAACTTGTTTCGTATCCAGAGACAAAAATTAAAAAAAAAATGCGTTTCGTAACCTGAATTTTTTGTTTGGTGAGACTTTTGTAAAGTGAGGTACCACTGTATTAATAGAATTAATAGTAACCTTTCCTTTCATCATGATGTTGAGCACTTGGTAAACTTAACACTTGGAAGACAAACCCTCATGTAAACCATTGTTATGTCTATAAGACTCTGATTTTCAAAAAGTGAAATGCAGAGCCTTAGCACAACAGCATAGATGATGGCCAAATGATGGCCAAATTTCCTATTTCATCTCCTCTGTCTCCTTTTTTTTCTCAATCCCTCACCCCAGGAGGAAGATTCTGAATGCCACAGACACATATTCCCCCCACATTTCAAAGCATAAGTGTGTTTCATCGTCACATTGCTTTGTCTCGTTTAGCCTTTAATTTTTTTTTCAGTAAAGCTGGTGCCATTTCAAAGAGTCCATGTCTTAGGAGACCCACTGGGTCCCAATCTCACTATGTCTCCTCTCTCTTTGACTTCTTTTTCACCCTTTTTGAATAAATTCAAAGCCAACAGAAAGCTCTTTCTTTCGTTGCCTCACATAATTTTACAAAATAACTGTGATACAGTCTTATAATGAGCCTTTTTGGTCAGGCATTGGGTGATAACTGATCTACAGTACTCTGTATGCTTTCGACTCAGTCCCAGTTGGAAAATGGAAAAAAAACCAAACAAAAATCATTAGCTTTTGATCGAGCTCTTGCTTCTTAAAGAGATTTTTTTCATGGTTCACCTTTTTCATGATCTTTCTACTTTTTATTTGTCATCTTCACCTGTTGTAATAAATCAGCACAGAGAAATTAGTCAGCAAATGCTCTTGATGTCATAAACATTTATGAAATTGACTGAGAGCTGTGCTCTCAGCTCTGTGAGCTTTATAATTAGTTTTATTGTGCAAAACAAATCCCTTTACAGAGTTTCTGGCAAGAACATAATAAGACACAATGTCATTATGAAAAATACCAGGATCATAAAAAGTACATCATACAGGCCTTTAAAGGTCAACTTAAACTCGCATGGGAACTGAGCACATCAAACCACACCTTCTGGGGTGACCGCATTAGAGATACAATAGAAAAGCAACTGATGTGAATGGCAATTCACGGCGGTCACTTTTTCATTCTCAGAACGTTCTCAGATTTGTCGTACATCATTCATGGCAATGCATTTTTCTGGCCTGATTTGCGTACTCATCACAAAAAAATGCAAACATGCTTGAAATTTCCACGAATATCCCAATATGTGGCTCTGATACAGAGTCATCTCAAACTCTTCTCACACAGTCCGCATATCTCATGAGAAGGACGTAAAGTTATTATCCGCTAGAAAACTATTCGTTTTTTTGCATTGGAAACGTGACAAATTGGAGACTTGGTGGCAGCCACCATAATTTGTGTATTTATTTATCATTCATATTCTATTTATATTGGGTTTACAGTAATGATGCATGAATAAAAGCAAATAATTTATGAATAAAAGCTAAATAAAAACACCACTTATTTATGACAGGAGACTCGCTTTTTTGCCAAACACCATCAAACCAATCGCAAATCAGTCACAAATTGTTATGCGACTGGTCTTACAGAGATTGGTCTTGCTAGCTCTTCAGGTCTTGCAGAGATTGCGCTTGCTAATGCATTGTGCCCGGTGTAACGTGAGATTAGTCCTCCTTTCATGTAGAGCTATTTCATCACAGATATTGTTGATGTGGTTGTGTGTGTTAAAAATTGTACCATTTTTGTAGGAGCAGAGTTTTTGAATTTCATGACAGATTTCCTTGAACTATTAACAGCACTGTGCATGCGTGTGTGTGTGTGTGTGTGTGTGTGTGTGTGTGAGAGAGAGAGAGAGAGGGAGGGGGGTGAGGGGGGTGAAATACTCACTCCATAACTCAGTCATTTAAACCATTTTATCCTACACGGGTCACAGAGAGGCTGGAGCCTATCTCAACCGACTCTAAGCAAAGATGGAGTACACCCCAAACAGTTTGCCAGACCACTGCAGGATTAAACTATTTGAAAGTCAGAATGCAGCCTTGTAAAATGAATAAATAAATAAGTTTCTTTCATGAGAAAAAATATATGTATACATATTAAATATTAATGTATAAAGTAAGTCACCACATTCATCACCAAGCAAAAAAGTACATTTGTACTAAACTAATATCTGTGTCATTATGAGATTTCATAAAATCATAAAAGCATGTGCATAGTTATTTAATGCATTCACACACACACACACACACACACACACACACAGACATATGTATTTGTATATATGTATGTGTGTGTGTTTGTGTACATATAATATACAGTATATATATATATATATATATATATATATATATATATATATATATACATACATACACATTCATATATATATATATATATATATATATATACACACATACATATATATATATATATATATATATATATACACACATACATATATATATATACACACACATACATATATATATATACACACACATACATATATATATATACACACATACATATATATATATATATATATATATATATATATATATATATATTATATTATATACATGCACACTCAAATAATCAGGGATAGCCATTCTTAAAGTGTATATTTCAGCAACATGTACAGAATATGTATTTTTTTTCCCTTTATCCACAGCAACAGAAATCTGAGAGCTTTGTCATCTGTGAGAACATTGTCATGCCCCTGTGTCCCCTCCACTGACTTCTAGTGCTACAGATGTCAGTGCTAAAGAGAGAAAATGGTGTCCTGGTAAGACTGTTATATTTAATATGATCCTTAGGAAGACAAAGTGGCCCACATTATTACCATTACATGTCTTCACACTATCCACAACCTGGGATAACAGCTGCTGTCATACAAGAAGTAACACCTCGCTATAGCGCTTCTTCATTAGAAAAACATCACCAGCTGTTATTTCTAACAGAGAAAACAGGATTGTTACTGTGATCTCCGGCAGGAACAGGCTCACCTGCACTGCTGACTATTTTGTGTGGTGCTGCATCTGCAGGGGGAGGTGCGAGCCTTTCTGTCTCTGAAAGATAACCGCATTTCCTTTTCATCAAGGTCTGAGCAGAAAGGACAAAATATTTATTCTTCATGTTGACTGAAAATCATTATTGCAGGAGAAATATGAAATAGACCTGTGTGCATTGTGGAGCTGCCGGGAGCGAACGCATCGCCTCAGCTGTTGCTCACTGGTGAATTCTTGGTGAGATTTTGTCAGACATGTTTATGTTCTCTGGAGTGAAGGGATGTTTTTGTTGTTTTGCTCTGAAAAATCTGCACAATCTATGATTCTCCTTTGAGAGTTTAATAACGCTGTGACAAAAAGTAGAGTTTTTAGATGATAAACACTAAGTCTAACAAAAAATAACATATAATAATGTTTATTTGTTATTGCAGATGTGATGAAAAATAACTGATGGAGAAAAAAGACGACTATTGTGTTAGCAGGAAAGCCTTTATAGAGACATGAAAATGTCAAGCATGAATTAAAAAAAATAAAAATAAATAAAAATCTTCATAGCTATTTTCATGTGGGAATATCAGAGTAAACACCTTCATTGGGACGGCATGATTTTGGAGAGCAGAAGTGGTAGGAATTCCTTCAGATGATTGAAGAACTTAAACATGAGTTAGTAGAGTCAACACACACACAATCATTGACACACACTCACACCTCGGAGGACCTTTGAAACGATCCTGTAGAAGGAAACCAGAGCCCACACAAGCACATGAAACCATGACTCCTACTACTATCTCGTCCACAGCTGAGCCAATACTCTCACTGGCTATACAATGTGCTAATGCAGGGGGGCGCAGTATGATGCTAGAAGAGGGGGGGGGGGGGTTATGCTGGTTTGGGGGGGGGGGGGGCACATATGACCCTGGGGAACATGCGTTTCTGGACAAGTGTACGAGAATTAAGTGTAATTGCACCTCCACTCCAGTAGTTGGCAGTGGCGCTCTCATTGTTGTGCTATGGTGAAGCAGTTTTTTGCACGAGCAAACAATATGTTTTTTCTTCCTGGAGGGGGCGCCACAGAAAATAATTGAGAAGCACTGCACTAATGGAAACTTGTCAAACCAGACACCTTCGTGCTGTGAGGTGGACATGCTAACTCCATAGTGGTAAGTCATAAGGTCCTAAAAGTCATAAAGTCCTTTGAAGTTTTACACCCAAGCCTAGTGGCTCATCAGGCCGGTGTTTATCCTCAGTTTCCGTAGTGTGACGCGACTAGGAGTACAACTCCTCCTGTTTGGGACGCTAGTCCATCGCAGGTTACCTTCCCATTATATTTTTCCTGGTACCCATTTATACTGCTGGGTGAACAGAGGCACAATTGTGGTTAAGACTTTGCCCAGAGGTCTTAGCATAGTGGGGGTCGAACTGGGATTTGAACACACAGCCTTACGATCATGAGCGCAGTACCCTAACCACTACACCCCTGACCCCACTGCCTCCATAGTAACAGTTAAATTATTTAGTATTTGCCACACTATTGATAAAAGCACAGTTAAAAAACAACCTGTAATTTGTGTTGTTTTTTTTTAACACATTTTGTTTGTATTTTTATTCATGCTTTTATTTTTATTCATACATTTTTAGTGCCAGAGGCACGGTGTTTCAGTGATTAGCACATAAGCCTCATAACAAGAAGACCTGGATTCCCTTTCCGGGCCTTAGCATTTTTGTGTGGAGTTTGCAACCCCCCCCCCGCTTATGTTGGTTTCCTCCCATAATGCAAAAAAGCACAATTAACTAACTTTTTTTTTTCCCTTTTCAGCTTTTTCCTGGTCTCGAGAGTCGCCTCAGTGAATCATCTGATTTGCACATTTGATTTGGCATGGGTTTTTAATGTTGGATGCCCTTCCCGTCACAACCCTTTAGCAAGGGACAGAAACACGCTGACGGCTTTGCAGCTACTCTTTACGAAAGTCAGCAATGGTTCTTTTACATGAACCTCTCACCATAGACAGTGAGAGACATGGCCCGCCTTTGATAACCCAGTTAACTGCACTGGGGGGGGACAGTGACAACCTTGTGGGGACTCGAATCCCCAACCTTAGGATCAGCGATCCTGCACCCTATCCACTAGACCATCAATGTACAATTAGCTAACTGACTGTTTCAAATTGCATCTAGGCGTGTGTGTGTGTGTGTGTGTGTGTGTGTGTGTGTGTGTGTGTGTGTGTGTGTGTGTGTGTGTGTGTATGTGTGCGTGTGTGTGAATGGTTGTATTTTTGTTGGGCCGACAATAATTTGGCGATTTGCCCCTGCATTCACCCCGAGTCGGTTGAGATAGACTTCATACGCCAGCCTCCCTGTGACACTAATTAGGATTAAGCGGCTTACAAAATGAACCAATTAATTAAGTTTTATTGCCTTTGATATTGAGTTTATAGTTGATGAATAATCATGTACAGTGGTACCTCACCTTACGAAATTAATCCGTTCCAGAGCCTTTTTCTTAACCTGGATTTTTCGTAAATTGAACCACATTTTACATGTAAGACGTGTGATTCATTCCAAGGCCCCCAATACTACCCCCTAAACCCTTTAAAAAATATAAAAGTATACCTTTTAAGGCCTCCTTCTGCTTCAATATCGTACCGATGGTAGACAGGTTTGGCCATATTCCTATACGATGTCACTCAACCGCATGCCACGAGCCCACTTCTTTTTTTCACTCGGACCAGAACTCACACGCGCGTGTGTGTGTGTGTGTGTGTGTGTGCGCGCGCGTGCATGTGTTGACCATGTCTTCTTAGCAGAGTTATAATCTTACAAATGTTTATGGACTCTGTCCTTTACATGAAAAGCATTACGGGAGATGCAGCTCCATAATAGCCAATGGGAGGGACTGCGCCATCTCTCCTAGCTAATGGGAGGCCAGCGGGACGGGACGTTGGAAGATAGTCAATGGGAAAGCAGCTTGTGCATTCTTTGAATGTTTGAATGGCGCGTTTTAATGTTTGAATGGCACATTTGACTGTTTAAATGGTTTTGTTAGGAGAACTTGTTTCAAATACAGAGACAAAAAATTTTGGAAAATGTTTTTCGTAACTTGGATTCTTCGTTTGCCGGGAATATCGTAAGGTGAGGTACCACTGTACAGTAATCCCCCACAACTTTGCGTTTCCTACTTCGTGTTCCTGCAATATCGTGGGATTTTCCACTGGGAAATTAAAAAAAATTAAAGAAAAATTCAAAATTCACGCACCCTACAGCACTACATGTACATTCACTACTCTACCCAACATGCTATGTTCTCCTTCTTGACTTGAGTGTTCTCTGATTGGCTCAGGCCATGAATCCAGCAAGTTGATTTGTCGAGATTATATTTCCCAGCATCCAACACATGGGGCTTCCTGTCTTTGTGTTCTACGGGAAACACTGCATTGTTAGTTCGTCTGCACTATGTACCAGCAGTTCTCCAGCCACATGCCTAAGTTTTTCTCTCTTTGTGCTCATAAGTAGTGTTGTGTATTACGCTAACGCCTTGAAAATGGCCCCAAAACAGGAAGTGTTATGGTCTGTGCTTGTTCGCGGCGTTTAACACTCTTTCGCTCTCTCTCTCTCTCTCTCTCTCTCTCTCTCTCCCCATACAGTGCATGCACTGGCGAGGGGCATGGCTGTTACCCGCAGGCGAACTCCAGAGAGCACACCTGAATTCACTCAGTCATCAGTGTGCTATAAAAGAGGAGCTTCGTGCTCAACCAGTTTCCGTGTTGATACTCTCCCAGTGATTTTGGTTTTCGTTGTTTTTCCCTCACCTTTCCTCCCTTATGAAACAATGACTTTTATTGAGCTCAGGGGAAGCACTAGGGAGCGGGAAAAATCGTGTTCGCCATAGTGGTGAGGGGAAAAACACAAAAACCTAAATCACTGGGAGAGTATCAACACGGAAACTGGTCGAGCACGGAACTCTTTATAGCGTGCTGATGGCTAGGTGAATTCACGTGCGCTCTCTGAATTTTGTCTGCAGGTGACAGCCACGCCCCTCACCAGCGTATGCAGTGTATGGGGAGAGAGAGAAAGAGAGTTAAATGCCACCAACAAGCACAGACCATGACAGTAACAAAGTGCAATAAGGCCGTTGTGAAAATGGAAAATGCCTCATCGTTGTGGATTATGGACTGCCGTAAAAAGAATGTGAGTTTGGACACTAACATGATACGTACTAAAGCAAAGGCTCTGGAGGCGCTGACGAGCCCCAACCAAGCACCAGTGATGCCAGTGATTCTCCTCCTCAACGTGACCATGGATTTTTCATTTATAAGGTTTGTTATACAGTCTGTCTGTCTTCCTTTCGGTTTTTTCCCTTTTACTTGGGAGTCGCCACAGCGAATCATCTGATTCGCACGTTTGATTTGGCAGAGGTTTTTACGTCGGATGCCCTTCCTGTCATAACCCATTTTAGCAAGGGACAGAAACTCGCTGACGACTTTGCAGCTACTCTTTACGAAAGTCAGCAATGGTTCTTTTACATGCCTCTCACCATAGACAGTGACAGACATGGCCCGCCTTTGATAACCCAGTTAGCTGCACTGGGGGGGGCAGTGACAACCTTGTGGAGAGTGGGACTTGAACCCCCAACCTTTGGATCAGCGATCCAGTGCCCTATACCACTAGACCACCACTGCCCCCAAGGTTTGTTATACAGTATTTATATATATTTATTGTCATTATAAGGTGTATAATTTATTTATATATTAATACACATTGCCTGTATGACATTAACATGCATATAACACTTTCAAATTAACTTCTATATAAATTTTATAGAATGGATAGGTGGGAGTGTGTCCTTAAGAAGTGACAGAAGTAATTTCGCGGTTTTTCACATTTCGCATGCTGGTGGTCCCCATTAACCGCAAAATAAGGTAATTACTGTATATAGGTGGCAAACTTCACTTTGGCATCAAAAACATTTAGAAAATGAAAAAACTTATTGAAATACTGCATGCCACTTATAAAAAGTTCAATATTTATTATTTGGCATTTTGGTAAATAAAAATGTTGGTGTGCAATATTATTTATAATTTATTTTCAATTTGTTTTGGCACAAAATTCTTCCCATTAATTATACGCTGCTGACTTGCCTTAAGTTAAGGTCGTGCATACTTATTAGACACAATAAAAAAAATTCCAGAGCTCCAAACCCATCTCCTAGTTAATGCTGAGAATGTTTTTGTTTTTGCATTCTTGTTTCAGTAACTCAATATTCATTTGCTGAAATAACATGAACAGCCGCATCGTGAAGTGCAACCATTAGTGACAACTTCTACTTAGACACGATGCCTTTACCAGCAGCAGTTCAGTGCAAATGTCCACATTCCTTACAGGAATCAGGTTTCATTTTTCACGCGTGATGAGCTGGGCTGTTATCACGCAATACAACAGACATACGGTTGTAAAAAAAAAAAAAGGGTTCTGTTCACTCTCTCAATCCTGCCAGATCCTTCACACCGGCGCACATCTGGCACAACACTCCAAACTCTTGAAACATTTCAGCTGAGCTTCCTGAACTCCGTCTGGTTGGAAATGAGAACACATGGCTTTGCATGATAGCGTTCTGTGCTAGGAACAGCTGTTTGGATGAATCTTTAATGCCCGTTCCTATCAATGCTTCCCTCTGCCACTGTACAGCTGTACCTCCCCTATGTGCCGTTCCAGCTGCCCATCATTCATCAGGCCTGTGGTCTTCCCTGCTCATTAGAGCTTGTGTCACCAGGCCACTGTTGGCTACAGTGATATTATTGAGGGAAGATGGATCAACATAGAACAGCTATTGCAAGTCTGCATGTTGGGTCTTAAGATCAGCATCCATTTGCGGTTCTACAATTCAAACTGTTGGAAATGTGAAGTTATTGTGTCTGCATGTTGCGCGCTGCCCAGGTCAGATGGCAGATAATGATAACATAATTGGAAGCACAGTAAAAAATAAATGTAAACAACACGAACAACATGCTGTCACTATGCTTTCCCACATACTGTGCAGCAAGCTGAAGAGTAACTTTTCATAATTTTGCATGTGCTTTTAACTGCACATGTGTTTGCACCATCTGTTTGGAATCTGTTTAGATTATTATTTTTTTTAAGTATGCAAATTGAAAGGATATTGAATTTCAGGCAAGCTGAATTTCACGCTGCAGTGGTGACCTGGTGGTAAGGTGCTGGATTACTGATCTCAAGGTTGGGGGATCACTGTCAAAGGTCGTCACTGCTTTTCCCCCAGTGCGGCAAACTGGATTATCAATAGTCGGCCATGTCTCTTAGTGTATATGGTGACTGACAACCATTCCTGACTTTTGTCAAGAGTAGGCTGCATGGCCGCCAGCACATTTCTGCCCTGCAATGGCCTGGTGAGCTAGCAAAATCAAAAAGCAATACAGGGATCCCTCACTTTCCACGGTTAATGAGGAATGAGACTCCTCTGGGACCGTCGATTTCCACGAAGTAGGATCGACCCCGCCCACTGATGGATACGTACATGTATATGTGTATATCGTATCAATGAATACATATTCAATGCTATAAATTCTTATAATAACAATTAAACATTCAAAAATAATGCATCAGATGAAAATAAAATAAAAATACACACACACGCATACACACTCACACTCACACACACTCAGATGTGCACGTCACATAAAAATGTAAATACTTTTGTTGAGGGGTTTTGGGTTGTTTTTGGGTTGTTTTTTTTGTTTTGTTTTGGGTTTTTTTTTTGCATAATTTGCCTTGTTTTGCGGCATTTTCCTTAACCTTTTCCCTATTTTTACTCAATTTCCTTATTTTTTTCTATTTTTCGATGAATATTTTTGAAAAACCCACGATGCACTGAAGCCACAGAAATTGAAGCACGAAGTAGCAAGGGATCACTGTATATATAAAATCATGATAAACGCTCTCCCAGTGCAGGTAAGTTCAGGCCTAAGGGTGTGTCTCTTTCACTTTTCATAGTTTGTATTTAAATATTTTACTTTTTCATGTCAGACTGCTGAGCCGACAGACGCTGGTCAGGTGTGTTTGACCCGAGTTAATAGTGATGGCGTGGTGTGTTTTGAGCATATTTATTCAGAGTTAATACAATACTACATGGACACAAAAAACTGAGTCTGAATTTTCTCAATAATTCACATTTAGCATATACAATACAAAGAACTACAAGAACATCACCTAAAATACTTCATCAGTACATATTTGAACCACAAAAGAAACGGGTCAGGTCAGCTGTGCGGTTTTCAGTTTTAAACAGACACTTTGCCTATATAGCGCTTAGCCTGCATACTATACATACACAAAATGTCTCTTTCAAGATGAATATTGAAAAAAATATATACAGTAAAACCTCCGCTGACGAACGCTTAAGCTCACGAACTTTTCGCCTCAAGAACATTAAATTTGCGAGCATATAGTCTCTGCTGACGAACTAGTTTTCGGCAGACGAATCAAACCACGCGGTCGAACAGCGCCACGGTGGCGGCCACGAGAAGCTGACGCACGCTCATGGCGTCACAGTTCGTCACCCCCTTTCTTTGAATGCAGAAGTGGTTTGTGTTTGATAGACATTTTGGACCATATTGAGTGTACTTTTGCTATTATGGGACCGAAAAAGACCCCACCACAGGCGGAGATCATTGAAAAACACGAACGAGGTGTGCGTTTGTGTGACTCAGCGTCCCAGTACCAGTACGCTAAGTCTACCATTGCTCCCATCCTTAAGAACAAGGAAGCTATTAAGGGTGCGTGTGTGGCTAAGGGTGTTTCCAAACAGTAGGCGTTTCCAAACTCTCCTTCCAAACAGTAAGTCCCTCCCTCTCTCCTCCTCCCACTCCATTCCATCAAGCCATCAACTACCATCACAAAGGTAAATAAAACCACTTTATTATACAGTACAGTTTATTTCTTTAATTACAATACAATAGACATTTATTATACATAAAATAAGGTATATTTTTGTGTAGTTTTAAGGATTATTTAGTAGAAAATTATGTTTTATGGGGACCTGGGAACGGATTATTCTCATTTTAATGGTTTCTTATGGGAAATAAATGTTCGGAAGACAAACTTTTCGCCTCACACACACTTTCTGGGAACCAATTATGTTCGTGAGCTGAGGTATCACTGTATATTAATATGTGCTATATTCATATGTAATATATACATATATTAATGTGAAAAAAATATTGATGTACACTCTAAGGAAACACAAGAAAACCAACTACAGTGATACCTCTGCTCACGAACATAATTGGTTTTTCGGTCCCATAATAGCAAAAGTACACTCAATATGGTCCAAAATGTCTATCAAACACAAACCACTTCCGCATTCAAAGAAAGGGGTGTGACGAACTGTGACGCCGTGAGCGTGCGTCAGCTTCTCGTGGCCGCCACCGTGGCGCTGTTCGACCGCGTGGTTTGATTCGTCCACTAAAACTAGTTCGTCAGCAGAGACAATATGCTCGCAAATTTAATGTTCTTGAGGCGAAAAGTTCGTGAGCTTAAGCGTTCGTCAGCGGAGGTTTTACTGTATAATTAGATTCTTTTAAGTGTGATAATAAAAAGTCGAGTGCCCATGACAAACTGTGTCCTTCAATTCAATTAAAGCATTATCCATTTGGAATAATGTTTTTAATCCTGCTAGCCCACCAATCAAACAGCAATGTTTCTACATAGAATAAAGTAATGTAATATTAAACTTTCATCCAATCAAAATGGCTGTCAGGGTGATTTTCTTCCAATCAGAATATATCCATGCAGTCCATCAGTGACAGTCATGTCAGGCAATTACACAGCGAGAAAAGCCACCGAGATTATATGTGCATTGTTTCTACTATTTGTAACCCTCACATCACACAAATCCACACACCAGCAGCAATGACTGACATTGTTTAGTCCGTCAAACATCTTTATAGGACATACTAAAAGAGGGTGTCAGGAACATAGATATTTCAGTGAAGAAAGGAATTTGCATATGACATATGAACATACAACATTTTTTTTCTTTCTCCATTTCATGTTCTAATATCTAATCAAATTACGGTAAGATTAGGAGGTAGGAAAGTGGGAGCGATAATTGAAACTGGAAGTGAGTGTAATGCGCTGTGATTTAAATGACATAAATAACAGAAGAACACAATTTACCTGTCCACAGAAATTAGATGTTTTTGCAGGAGACTGTTTGATGGTTGTAGAAGATGACACAAGGCAGAACCAGCGACAATGGATCATCTGTTACCTCTGAAACAAAGGGAGGTGGGAGGATTGTTCATTTACAGGCATGCAAGCATGGATTCCTGTGAGAATTTAGAAGCCAAAACTACATTCAAATATAAACAGAAACGCATAAAAAGATCTCCATTAGTTTGAAAGACCCAATTGCCCACAACATGAGTCTTTTAGTTCCTTCATTTTCACAGTAATAGAGCAATGCTGAGAACCCATGGAAGGTGAAGAGGGGATATTGAGGAACTGTGTGTGTCTGTGTGTGTGTGTGTGTCTGTGTGTGTGTGTCTGTGTGTGTGTGTCTGTGTGTGTGTCTGTGTGTGTGTGTCCGTGTGTGTGTGTGTCTCTGTGTCTGTGTGTCTCTGTGTCTGTGTGTGTGTCCATGTGTGTGTGTGTCTGTGTGTGTGTGCGTGTCTGTGTCTGTGCGTGTCTGTGTCTGTGTGTGTGTGTCTGTGTCTGTGTGTGTCTGTGTGCATATGTGTGTGTGTGTGTTATGTGTATATTGCTCTGAGAACACACACACACACACACACACACACACACACACACACACACACACACACACACACACACACACACACACACACACTGTAATTGGCTCTCAACAAAGGGCCAGAACCATATATCACATGGATAGTAAAGGGCCATGTCCAAAACCAACAGAGCCAAAGCCAGATCTACTTATGCACACACACACACACACACACACACACACACACACACACACACACACACACACACACACACACACACACACACACACACACACACACCTATAATATAAGCAATATATAATACTCTCACAAATCCCATTCCACACATTAAGACTGACATGTACACACAAAGTTTCTCGCTGGTACACATTATCACACACATACACTTAGATCTAATATGCTGCATCCTGGATTTGCCAGATGTGTCTCGATGTCATCTGCTCATTCAGAAAACAGACACAATCCAGCCATACCCTAAATTAAAGCTCAGTTTTAATGCTTGGTAGAAGCCCTGTGTGGTGTTGTTTTTTTTTTCCCCTCAAAACTCACAACACAACATCAAGAACATCCCTTTCTTCCAGTATTACGTTTTTAAGATCTAGATGTTCCTCAACACAAACTTAAAACAAACATGTGGATCCTACATCCTCTTCAGCTATCAATCCAGCTATAAAACCTACATCGGAAATGTGATGACAGGTCCGGGTATAATTTATCCAATTCATGTTTTAAAAAGTCTAACCTTCACACGAACAGACAGTCTGTACCTGACCCTATTTCCCTGCCTTAAGGGAGAGACGGTAAGAAGGAGAGAAAGTCTTCCATCTGGATCTTCACAGGGGAAAGACAGCGCAGGTTCCTACTCATTATTCTACCCAGGCACTCGAGGCCAAAGAAAATATCTCTCATTTTTCTTGTCAAAATTCAGTCACTGTTAATAGTGTGCTCTCAGTCAGTGGTGAGACATGAAGCTGGATTTGGCCTCCTCCAACCATGTACAGAGTCACGATAAGCACAGAGACCTGTTCTAATGAATGTTACCTCCTTCTGTTTCTTCCACTCGCCTCAGGCAAACGTGAAACCTTATTGCTAGACTGAAAATCTTTGTTTGGCTGATGTTCTCATTCTGTTCTCATTCCGAAATAATCTTATCTGTGCTTATCTGGGGGCAGCCATGGCCTAATGGTTAGCAAATCAGGTTTGGGACCAAAAGGTTGCTAGTTCGATTTACAAACCAGCATGGGCAATGTGTCGCAGTGGCGATTCCCCTCCCCTCCCCTCCCCTCTCCTTCCTTCACCTTCATGGCTGAAGTGCCCTTGAACAAAGCACCTAATCCTTGACTGCTCTCTGGGCATTGTGGCCACCCACAGC
>CM045739.1:35965000-35975000 GCA_024760905.1 Plotosus lineatus
TGTCGAAAGTCAGCAATGGTTCTTTTACATACCTCACACCATAGACAGTGAGAGACATGGCTGGCCTTTGATAACCCAGTTAGCTGTACCAGGGGGGAGGGGAGGGGGGGCAGTGACAACCTTGTGCAGAGTGCGACTCGAACCCCCAACCTTTGGATCAGTGATCCAGCGCCCTATACCACTAGTCCACCATTACCCCTTGTAATTAGTTTTGTTGGGTTGGTTTTTTAATTTTTTTGCATAATTCACCTTGTTTTGCAGCATTTTCCTTAACTTTCTGCCTATTTTTCTTTAATTTCCTTTTTTTTTGATGAATATTTTTTAAAACATTCACGATGCACTGGAGCCGCAGAAACTGAAGCATGAGGTAGCAAGGGATCACTATATATTCTTTTCCGTTCAGATTTTCCCTTTCTCAGGGGTTGCCACAGCGAATCATATATATATATATATATATTTATATATACACACACACACACACACACACATACACCACACATGGATGTTTATATATATATATATATATAAATATATTTATATATACACACACACACACACACACACATACACCACACATGGATGTTTATATATATATATATATATAAATATAAATAAAACATCCATGTGTGGTTAATGTGCATTGCATACTTGGGGAAGAGATGACTCTCGGATGTACTCATGGAAAAATTCAAGCCAGTAGATGCACCCCCAGTTCTTGTTGCATCGTTGTAGTTTGAGACAGTAGAGCTTTTTCATGATCAGGTTTTGTAATAACATTTCAGGAGATAGGAGCAGTGGTGGTCTAGTGGTACAGGGCACTGGATCGCTGATCCAAAGTTTGGGGTTTCGAGTCCCACTCACAGGCAGTACCTGCAGTAGAGGGACAGTGACAACCCATTGAGAATGGAACTTGAACCCCCAACCTTAGGATCAGTGATATATATATATATATAACTGGGTTATCAAAGGCGAGCCATGTCACTCACTGTCTATGGTGAGAGGCATGTAAAAGAACCATTGCTGACTTTCGTAAAGAGTAGCTTCAAAAGTCAGCGTGTTTCTGGGGACAAGTAGCAAGCGTTCCTGCATCCCGGTTAATCTTCTCCGGAAGAGACCAATTTGCTACACTACCTACGGGGATAAGATACGATGATGAATGCACACCAACATCTTCCTCCAGTAGCTCATCAACAACAACAACCAGCAGATGCAATGGGATGGATCATTGGGATGAACCTCCTTGTTCTTAGTATTCATATGGATGTTACTTTAATATTCTACTTTAATATTGATGCAGACCGAATACACTCTATTTTAATAGTACTCCTCAACCTCAGAAGACTCATTCAATCGAATTATCTGCACTGCTACTCTACAAAATTTGTTAATGAACAGTTTGAGAAGTTGAATGGTTTGTCTTGGCCTCGGTGGGATGTGCCGGAAAAACAAAACTTCCACTAAAATATCCAGAGGTCTTGCGGATTTTATGCCATGACGGGTCAGTGCTATTTCAACCACACACACACACACACACACACACATATATATATATATATATATATATATATATATATATATATATATATATATATATATATATATATATATACAGTCAAACCTCGGCTGACGAACGCTTAAGCTCACGAACTTTTCGCCTCAAGAACTTTAAATTCGCGAAAATATAGTCTCGGCTGACGAACTACTTTTCGGCGGACGAACCAAACCACGCAGCGGTTGAACAGCGCCACGGTGGCGGCCACGAGAAGCTGACGACGCTCATGGCGTCACAGTTCGCCACCCCTTTCTTTGAATGCGGAAGTGGTTTGTGTTTGCTAGACATTTTGGACCATATTGAGTGTACTTTTGCTATTATGGGACCGAAAGACCCCACCACAGGCGGAGATCATTGAAAAACACGACCGAGGTGTGCGTTTGTGTGACTCAGCGTCCCAGTACCAGTACACTAAGTCTACCATTGCTACCATCCTTAAGAACAAGGAAGCTATTAAGGGTGCGTGTGTGTGGCTAAGGGTGTTTCCAAACAGTAGGCGTTTCCAAACTCTCCTTCCAAACAGTAAGTCCCTCCCTCCCTCCTCCTCCCACTCCATTCCATCAAGCCATCAACTACCATCACAAAGGTAAATAAAACCACTTTATTATACAGTACAGTTTATTTCTTTAATTACAATACAATAGCACATTTATTATACATAAAATAAGGTATATTTTTGTGTAGTTTTAAGGCTTATTTAGTAGAAAATTATGTTTTATGGGGACCTGGGAACGGATTATTCTCATTTTAATGGTTTCTTATGGGAAATAAATGTTCGGAAGACAAACTTTTCGCCTCACACACACTTTCTGGGAACCAATTATGTTCGTGAGCAGAGGTATCACTGTATATATATATATATGTATATGTATATATATGTGTATATATATATATATATATATATATATATATATATGTATATATATATGTGTGTATATATATATATATACATACATACATACACACATTCATTCTCTCACACGCTCTCTCTCTCTCTCTCTCTCTCTCTCTCTCTGTCACATACACACACGCACGGACGCACGCACGCACGCACACGCACGCGTGTGTCTATCTATTTATCTATCTAGCTAGCTGTCCAAAGAACATGCCATGACGCAACACATTATTTTCAAGAGCTGTCACCTTATCTGTCAGTCATCAGTCCCTATGCATATTCTGCATTTTGTAATATCTAATATTGCATAATTTAATCTGCTTCCATTCACCATCACCTCCTGGGATTTATTCAACACACAGCCTGATCCTCGTGAAGAGGAAGTGAACACAGGCATTATTAAAAGAAAAGTACGCAGCATATGTTGCTGCTTAATAGAGTGGAAATGAAGTAGGGTTTTGCAGAAGTGCCTGTGGGGGTAAATGTTGGTCAGCACAGTAAGAAAAGAGGTCAGAGAGCTGATTCCCCAGGGGCATAAATAACTCATGTTCTCTGGTCAGAGGCCTCATCTCGACGACATATTCTGTTTTTACACATGAGCTACAGTGTGAGACTGAACACTAACAGACAGGCTTGCTAAAACTAGTAACTATAAATACACGGCATATAAAAGTCATGATGAAGCCCATAAAATTACATTACTCGCAGGAATTAAAATACAAAAGCTTTTATTCTATAAAACAGGAGCGTCCAGAAAATTTCATGAACAGAAGCGTTGATATGTTTACACTCGCGTCCTAACCTAATTTCATTCAGTCGTTCGTTTGCTTAACTGGGTCATGAGAAGCCTGGAGCCCATCTCAGCCATCTCATTATTGGATGAAGGTGGGGTGCACCCTGAACAGATAACCAGTTCATCAAGGGGCCAACACATGTACAACCAGTCACACTCTCACCTAGGGGCAATTTGGAACAACAATTCATCCTGTGGATTGTCGGAGGTAACCAGAATACCCAGAGTAAAGCCACACAAGGACGTGGAGAACATGCACACTCTACGGAGAGATGTCCTCACCAGTCGTGGGACGCAAACCAGGATCTCCTTAACCAAATTTCATCTCAGCGTATATTGCAGTAAACGTGTACATTACGAGCCTCAACTATGTTGATGATCAACTGGTTAATAAAGATGAATTACACAACCAGAACACTTAAGCACTTCGGCTGCTGCTTTAGCTGAATATAATATGCCGCATTTAATACATTAATGAATGTATATGTTGCAGATGTATAGTATATCAGGGTATTGAGTTAATTTGGAATGAAGATCACGTCATGAAAACAATCCCAAAGTGAGATCAGTGAGACGTATGGCCTGAAAAATGCGTAATCACATTAAAAGCCACAGATACAGTAAAATACCTCAACAATATCGGAGTGCGTATGAGGAGTCCAAACACCCATTCATTCATCGTCTGTAATCGCTTAATCCTAATTAGGGTCACGGGGAGGCTGGCGCCCATCCCAGTCGGCTCAGGGTGAGGGCAGAGTACATCCTGGACAGCTCACCAGGCCATCGCAGGCCAGAAACACGCTAACAGCTATGGAGCTAGTTTTGTCAAAAAAGTCAGCAATGGTTCTTTTACATGAACCTCTCACCATAGACAGTGAGAGACATGGCCGGCCTTTGATAACCCAGTTAGCTGCACTGGAGGGGACAGTGACAAACTGGTGATAGTGGGGCTTGAACCCCTAACTTTAGGATCAGTGATCCAGCACCTTTACCAACCAGGCCACTAGAGCCACTTGCAAAACACTATAATTCAATTTTTGAAAAGAAAAAAAAAAGTGGACAGTGGTGGCCTAGTAGGGCAGTGGTGGCCTGGTGGTATAGAGCACTGGATCACTGATCCACGGAGCCATGTCTCCCACTGTCTATGGTGGGAGGTTCATGTAAAAGAACCATTGCTCACTTTCAACAAGAGTAGCTGCATAGCCATCAGCGTGTTTCTGCCCTGCGGTGGACTGGAGAGCTGTCCAGGGTGTACTCTGCCCTCACCCAGAGTCGGCTGGGATGGGCGCCAGCCTCCTCGTGACCCTAATTAGGATTAAGCGGTTACAGAAAATGAGCTGAACTGAAAAAAAGCGATTTTTCTCTTTTTCAGGTACCTGTACATGTCCCACTCACAGCTCCACTTTAATAACCGGCTAACTCGTGTTATAAATTGTAACAGAGGAGGAGAAACTATATAAAAATATATAAATGTTTTTAAAAACATCTGCTTTTTATTAAAGACTCACCACCCTGACTTAGCAGGTTTTGCAAATGGACTCCTCATATTGTAATTTGTAAACGCATAATAACACTAGTACATTGTATTATAGCAAGCCATATAGGCCCGCGGCATTTCTGCATTCAAATGGCAATACACAGCATGCTGAGTAATCAATCCAGGTAAGCAATATCACAGGCATTTACAATTCTTAACTAACAAACAACAACCACTCACAAGTCCACACAAGCGCGCCTACAAATACAAGGAGTGTAGTACAGTATTAAATAGAGCTGTCACAGCGTATTCATTCATTTTCTGAACCACTCAATGCTAATTAGAGTCGCAGGGAATGCTGGTTCCCATCTCAGCTGACTCTGGGCGAGCGGGGTACATACTGGACAGCTCGCTGGGTCATGACCAGGGCATTAACTTTTCTTTACATATACAGTAAAACCTCCGCTGACGAACGCTTAAGCTCACGAACTTTTCGCCTCAAGAACATTAAATTTGCGAGCATATAGTCTCTGCTGACGAACTAGTTTTCGGCGGACGAACCAAACCACGCGGTCGAACAGCGCCACGGTGGCGGCCACGAGAAGCTGACGCACGCTCACGGCGTCACAGTTCGTCACCCCCTTTCTTTGAGTGCGGACGTGGTTTGTGTTTGATAGACATTTTGGACCATATTGAGTGTACTTTTGCTATTATGGGACCGAAAAAGACCCCACCACAGGCGGAGATCATTGAAAAACACGAACGAGGTGTGCGTTTGTGTGACTGAGCGCCCCAGTACCACTACGCTAAGTCTACCATTGCTCCCATCCTTAAGAACAAGGAAGCTATTAAGGGTGCGTGTGTGGCTAAGGGTGTTTCCAAACAGTAGGCGTTTCCAAACTCTCCTTCCAAACAGTAAGTCCCTCCCTCCCTCCTCCTCCTCCCACTCCATTCCATCAAGCCATCAACTACCATCACAAAGGTAAATAAAACCACTTTATTATACAGTACAGTTTATTTCTTTAATTACAATACAATAGCACATTTATTATACATAAAATAAGGTATATTTTTGTGTAGTTTTAAGGCTTATTTAGTAGAAAATTATGTTTTATGGGGACCTGGGAATGGATTATTCTCATTTTAATGGTTTCTTATGGGAAATAAATGTTCGGAAGACGAACTTTTCGCCTTACACACAGTTTCTGGGAACCAATTATGTTCGTGAGCAGAGGTATCACTGTACCTCCATTTCACTGGAGCACGGCAGACTTACGGAAGCAAAAATGTTGTAATCCGCAAACGTTCCGCAATTATTCCGTAGTGAATTCCGTAGTTATTCCTCAAGTCTTCCTCCACTTCCGTATGCTTCCGGCAGGCCAAAATATTCAACATGTTCAAAAGCAGGTTCACGGAAAAACAATTCCGTGAGCGTTCCGTGGGGTCACTTTGCCGTACTTTGCCGTACCTGTTCCGCACATGCTGTGGACTTTCCGAGAGTGTAAGAATTTCCACTTTTCCGTAGGATTTTCACCCATTGTCAGTGCAAAAATGACTAAGCTCTTCTGTAGACTGTGTGCTGCGCCTTTCCGCTACACGATCCTTGCATGCCGTAGTCCAGTGAAATGGGGGTGTAAGAATTTTCACTTTTCCGCAGGATTTTCACCCGTTTTCCGTGTAAAAATGCCAAAGTTCTTCCGTAGACTGCGTTCCGTGCTTTTCCGCTACGGTCCTTGCATCCCGTAGTTTAGTGAAATGGGGGTATAAGGCAGATTTTTAAAGCTCTACAGGGTGAAGTTTTGTGATATACACGGAGCCTTCTATGGTCCTTAAAGACGCAAGCAAGCCTCAAAATTTGCAGACTCTGTAAGTGGCCTTCGATTACGGAAAACTGCAGACATTTTCCCAACTGTTTCAAACAGTAAGTGAAGTATTTTCAAGCCAATTACTGTAATGACTTGGACAGAACTGTAAATGGAACAAACACATACCTCTTTGCCTTCCTTACCGAAGTCTGTACTTGCCAGCAACAACCGCCCGCCTTCAACAACTAATGAACCTGACCTAATTAACTGTCTTTGTTTAATAAAACTGTACCAGTCAGTTTACAGCTGCATCTTCCCTCGATCTGTTTTTACACTGCTTACTGATCACAGTTTTAATTAGCTCAAGCCCCTGCTGCAAGAAGACTTGTAAATCCATATTGCTATCTGCTGAGTGTGTGGTGAGGCCACAACATCTTCATATCTACCCCCGACTGCTAAGTAGGAGGGTTTCAGCCTCAAATCAGAAGTCTCCAACTATTACAAGCTCCTGGTTTACATGCCCCCCTGAGGCAATTTCCATCTTCTCTCATTTGAAGCATGGAATTAACTATAGCCTTAAAAATGTAAAGCTTTCACTGCAGTAATTATCCTCTGAGGGGTAAAACATAAATAAATAAATAAATAAAATAGCTAGTTAAAACAAGGAGCTTAGGATTTTACATAACAATGTAGATTGAATTTCATCATCATTTTCTGTACCCACTTAATCCTAACTTGGGTCGTGGGAAGGCTGGCGCCCATCCCAGCCAACTTCGGGCGAGGGCAGAGTACACCCTGAACAGCTCGCCAGGCCATCGCAGGGTGGAAACATGCTGATGGCTTTGCAGCTACTCTTGTCGAAAGTCAGCAATGGTTCTTTTACATGAGCCTCACACCATAGACAGTGAGAGACATGGCCGGCCTTTGATAACCCAGTTAGGTCCACTGGGGGGGGGGGGGCAGTGACAACCTTGTGCAGAGTGGGACTTGAACCCCCAACCTTTGGATCAGCGATCCGGCGCCTTATACCACTAGACCACCACTGACCCGACAAGAGTAGGCTGAAAAGCCGTCAGCGTGTTTCCGCCCTGCGATGGCCTGGCGAGCTGTCCTAGGTGTACTCTGCCCTCGCCCTGAGTTGGCTGGGATGGGCACCAGCCTCCCCGCGACCCTAATTAGGATGAAGCGGTTACAGAAAATGATGATGATGATAGATTGAATTTAAGATTTGATATTTTAGGTTGTAATATTTAATCTCATATATTACAAGTTGTAACATCTGGATTTCACCTGGACAAGTTAAATAATACGCGATGAATGATCTTCAAGAACTGCATGAATTTTTTTGATCCAAGCTTCAAATGTCTTTAGTATGTGTTGGTCTTTATGGTAACATACAACGTTCAAGGAAGGGCAGTGGTGGCCTGGTGGTAAAGGTGCTGGATCGCTGGCCCGAAAATTGGGGGTTCAAACCCCATTCTCAATGGGTTGTCACTGTCCCCACCAGTGCTGCTAACTGGGTGATCAAAGGTGGGCCATGTCTCTCACTGTCTATGGTGTGAGGTTCATGTAAAAGAACCATTGCTGACTTTCAACAGGAGGCGCTACATAGTTGTCAGCGTGTTTCTGCCCAGCAATGGCCTGGTGAGCTGTCTAGGGTGTACTCTGCTCTCGCCTGGAGTCGGCCGGGATGGGTGCCAGCCTCCTCGCAACCCTAATTATGATTACATGGATTACAGCTTTCTGTAATACTAGCATGTGCTTTTTCTTCCTTTGTGCCACAACAATTAAATGAACATTACTTTTTTTATTTAAATAAACAAATGCACATCTTTAATCAATTCAGAGGAATGTTTGCTACTAAGAAATTATTAATTTAAAATTACTTTACTCATTTTAAAATTATTATATTGCTTTTGCTAATCACACTGCTCCTCGCGAGGTTAGTTATATTTAGTGATGATCAAATAAAAACCATTAAGTCACATAAATCTGACCAGTTAGAATCAAGAGTTACGACTGTGGAATAAAAATTACTACAGAACCTAATGATTCTGTTTGTTTATGAAAAAAGATCATTTGATTTGAGATGATTTGGAGATAGATCTGGGCATCATAGTGGTGTCATGGTTTTCACATCTGCCGGTTTGGCGAGAGCATTTATATATGGAGTTGGCATGTTCTTCAGATGCTTGTGTGAGTTTCCTCTGGCTAACCAATGCCCCTATGTGTTAAAAAGCATGTCAATGGTTGTGTTTTTCTGTGTGACGGAACTGTTCATGATGTACCCCACCTTTGCCCATTGCAGGTCGAGATCCAGGTTGGTTGAATTAAGCGTTGTGCCAAATGGGTGGACGGTGAGGTACACTGGAACATCACCAGATGCTAAACATGCGATCATCAACATTATCCTCAAGCAATCCATAAAGATTCCAATCACACCCTGTATAAAATAAAATTAAAACATAAGTTAAAAGTTCCCCCTCATAATTATGTTGTTCCATCACGGAAACATATCGAGGGATTCTTGTAGTAAATGTCCAGAGCTGCTTGAAAATGCCTTTCATACAAAGCTGGGAATAGTACAGAGAAACGTTCTCCGAGGAAAAGTATCGATTTTGTATCAAACTCCTGCTTCATTCATGTAATTAAATGAAAGTCAAAACTTTACTCAAACATGCCAACAGCGTGTTTTACTCTTTTCCAACGCTGGGATCCCTCGCTACTTCGTGCTTCAGTTTCTGCAGCTTCAGTTTTTCAAAAATATTCATCAAAAAAAAAAAAAAAAAATTGAAATTAAGGAAAGAAAATGCCGCGAAGCAAGACCAATTATGCAAAAAAAAAAAACAAAAACAAAACGAGTTACATTTTTATGTGAGGTGCGCATCTGCGTGTGTGTGTGTGTGCGCGCGCGTCTGTGTATGTGTGTATTTATATTTTAGTTACGTCATCTGCATTATTTTTGAATGTTGAATTGTTATTATAACCATTTATAGTGTTAAATATGTTAATTCATTTCATTTTCTGTAATCGCTTAATCCTAATTAGGGTCGCGGGGAGGCTGGCACCCATCCCAGCCAACTTCGGGCGAGGGCAGAGTACACCCTGGACAGCTCGCCAGGCCATCGCAGGGCGGAAACACGCTGACGGCTTTGCAGCCTACTCTTGTCGAAAGTCAGCAATGGTTCTTTTACATGCCTCACACCATAGACAGTGAGAGACATGGCCGGCCTTTGATAACCCAGTTAGCTGCACTGGGGAGGACAGTAACAACCTTGTGGAGAGTGGGAATCGAACCCCCAACCTTTGGATCAGCGAGCCAGCGCCCTATACCACTAGGCCACCACTGCCCCCTTAATTATGTTAAATATGTATTTATTGATATTACAGGGACCCCTCACTCTGAGGACAGTGGTGAGCTAGTGGTATAGGGCGCTGGATCGCTGATCCAAAGGTCGGGGGTTCGAGTCCCACTCTG
>CM045739.1:35980000-36005000 GCA_024760905.1 Plotosus lineatus
AGTACAGGGATCCCTTACTTTCCTCGGTTAATAGGAACTAAGAGCCCCACCCACGACCGCCAATTTCCGCAAAGTAGGATCAACCCCCCTGACTGACGTATATGTATATGTACTAGTCATTCGAAAAAAATTAGCATATTGTGATAAAAGGTCATTATTTTCTGTAATGTACTGATAAAAATTAAACTTTCATATATTTTAGATTCATTGCACACCAACTGAAATATTTCAGGTCTTTTATTGTTTTAATACTGATGATTTAGGCATACAGCTCATGAAAACCCAAAATTCCTATCTCAAAAAATTAGCATATCATGAAAAGGTCCTCTAAACGAGCTATTAACCTAATCATCTGAATCAACCAATTAACTCTAAACACCTGCAAAACATTCCTGAGGCTTTTAAAAACTCCCAGCCTGGTTCATTACTCAAAACCGCAATCATAGGTCAGATTGCCGACCTGACTGCTGTCCAGAAGGCCATCATTGACACCCTCAAGCAAGAGGGTAAGACACAGAAAGAAATCTCTGAGCGAATAGGCTGTTCCCAGAGTGCTGTATCAAAGCACCTCAGTGGGACGTCTGTGGGAAGGAAAAAGTGTGGCAGAAAACGCTACACAACCAGAAGAGGTGACCGTAGCCTGAGGAAGATTGTGGAGAAGGGCCGATTTCAGACCTTGGAGGACCTGTGGAAGCAGTGGGCTGGGCTACAGGTGCCGCAGTCAAGCCACTTTTGAATCAGAAACAGCGGCAGAAGTGCCTGACCTGGGCTACAAAGAAGCAGCACTGGACTGTTGCTCAGTGGTCCAAAGTACTTTTTTCGGATGAAAGCAAATTTTGCAAGTCATTCGGAAATCAAGGTACCAGAGTCTGGAGGAAGACTGGGGAGAAGGAAATGCCAAAATGCCTGAAGTCCAGTGTCAAGTACCCACAGTCTGTGATGGTCTGGGGTGCCATGTCAGCTGCTGGTGTTGGTCCACTGTGTTTTATCAAGGGCAGGGTCAATGCAGCAAGCTATCAGGAGATTTTGGAGAACTTCATGCTTCCATCTGCTGAAAAGCTTTATGGAGATTAATATTTCATTTTTCAGCACAACCTGGCACCTGCACACAGTGCCAATATATATATATATATATATATATATATATATATATATATATATATATATATATATATATATATATATATATATATATATATATATATATATATATATATATATATATATATATATATATATATCGTCTTCTTTTCTTTTTGGCTTTTCCTTCAGGGGTCACCACAGCGAATCATCTGCCTCCATCTCACCCTATCCTTTGCATCTTCTTCTCTTACCCCAACTACCTTCATGTCCTCCTTCACAACATCCATGAATCGTCTCTTTGGTCTTCCTCTAGGCCTTCTGCCTGGTAGTTCCTACTGCATCCAACTACCAATATATTCACTAACCCTCCTCTGTACATGTCCAAACCTTCTCAATCTAGCCTCTCTGGCTCTGTCTCCAAAATGTCTTACATGTGCTGTCCCTCTGATGTGCTCATTCCTGATCCTATCCATCCTCGTTACTCCCAAAGAGAACCTCAACATTTTCATCTCTGCTACCTTCAGCTCTGCCTCCTGTCTTTTCCCCAGGGCCACTGTTTCTAAACCATACAACATGGCTGGCCTCAACACCATCTTGTACACTTTTCCTTTCATTCTTTCCTATCACACATCACACCGGACACTTTTCTCCAACCATTCCAACTTGCCTGCACACACTTCTTCACCTCTTTACCTCCACCGGTATGTCATCAAGATCAACTGTGTTTTCATTGCCTTACGCTGTGTCTCCCTGTACTCCTGTTTACTCTCTTCGGTCCTCTCAATGTCCAACTTCTTAGCTAACCACTTCCTTTGTACACACTCCTGCACTTCCTCATTCCACCACCAAGTCTCCTTATCTCCTCTCCTTCCAGAGGACACACCAAGTACTCTCCTACCTGTCTCCCTGATCACATTGGCTGTGGTTGTCCAGTCATCTGGAAGCACTTCCTGTCCACCCAAAGCCTGTTTTAACTCATCCTTGAAGACAACACGACACTCTTCCTTTTTCAGCTTCCACCAGTTTGTCTTCTGCTCTGCCTTTGTTTTCTTCACCTTCCTCACCATTAGTGTCATCCTGCACACCACCATCCTATGCTGTTTGCAGAGGGTTGCATCAGGAAAGGCATCCGGCATAAAACAAATGCCAAATAAAATATGTGAATCACAACAAAGAATTTTATACCGGATCAGTCGAGGCCCGGGTTAACAAAGACCGCCATCAGTGCTATGAGACGAAGTGATGCAGAGTACCCCCAGAGGTGAAAGAGTGGTCATTGGGGCAGACTTCAATGGACATGTTGGTGCAGGAAACAAAGGGGACGAGGAAGTGATGGGCAGGTTTGATATCCAGGACAGGAACGCAGAAGGACAGATGTTGCTAGATTTTGCAAAAAGGATGGAAATGGCTGTGGTAAATACTTTCTTCCAGAAGAGAGAGGAGCATAGGGTGACTTATAAAAGCGAAGGTAGGAGCACACAGGTAGACTACATCTTGTGCAGGCAATGTAATTTGAAGGAAGTCAGTGACTGCAAAGTAGTAGTGGGTAAGAGTGTTGCCAAACAGCATAGGATGGTGGTGTGCAGGATGACGCTGATGGTGAGGAAGGTAAAGAAGACAAAGGCAGAGCAGAAGACAAACTGGTGGAAGCTGAAAAAGGAAGAGTGTCGTGTTGTCTTCAAGGAGGAGTTGAAACAGGCTTTGGGTGGTCAGGAAGTGCTTCCAAATGACTAGACAACTACAGCTAATGTGATCAGGGAGACAGGTAAGAAAATACTTGGTGTGTCCTCTGGAAGGAGAGGAGATAAGGAGACTTGGTGGTGGAATAAGGAAGTGCAGGAGTGTGTACAAAGGAAGAGGTTTGCTAAGAAGAAGTTGGACATTGAAAGGACCGAAGAGAGTAAACAGGAGTACAGGGAGACACAGCATAAGGCAAAGGTAGCGGTGTCAAAGGCCAAACAGAGGGCGTATGATGACTTGTATGCTCGGTTGGAAAGTAAAGAGGGAGAAAATGATTTATACAGGTTGGCACAGCAGAGAAATAGAGATGGGAAGGATGTGCAGCAAGTTAGAGTGATTAAGGACAGAGGGAAATGTATTGACTGATGACAGAAGTCTGCTGGGAATTTTGGTTTTTCTTTACTTTTTTGCCAAATATATATGTATGCACAGATCTAATCAAAAATTCACACATTGTTTTTTTTGTTTGTTTTTTGTTTTGTTTTGGGGTTTTTGCATAACTGGCAAATTTGTTTTGTGGCATCTTCCTTAACTTTTTCCTTATTTTTTCCTTTTTTTTTCGCTGAATATTTTTGAAGAACCCGCGATGCACAGAAGCCGCAAACTGAAGCACAAAGTAGCGAGGAATCACTGTGTACGAACCTCCTGCATACAGCTTCTTGTGTACTAATAAAATGAGAGTATGTATGTTCAGATGCAGCAGCTGAACCTAATAAAGTGATAACAACCGGAAAGACTGTGACAGTGAACAGACTACCTTGAATAAGAAAGAGACTGAAAACGAGTTATCAAATGCCAGAGTCAAACATCTACATCAAACATTTCAGTGAAGACACTGCTGAAAGATGCTGCTGCTTTCAAGAGTACACAACACCACCCCCATTTTTTCATAATGTTCAACCTTCAGTCATCCAGCGCTGTCTTGAAGTTCTACTTTTTACAATTCTTTTTCCATTTCTGTTATAACATATCCACTTTAACGCAGGCAGGGTCTCTTCATTTACCAGTGATGGAAAGAATATAAAACACACTGACTTGAGAAAAAGTACAGCGATTCCATTAAAAATTATCTTGTGTGAAAGAAATGATGATAAAATTACCTGCATAAAAGTTGATGGCCTGATGAAAGTCTCTTTGGGTAAATACTTTTTTTTACATATCTATAGCTGAGACATTTTATCTGAAGATTTTTTTTAATATTAAAAAAAAAAAAAAAAACACCCTGGATTAAACAATTATGTTAACGCACCGCTTGCACTATCCTGAAATGGATACTTCATTCATCACCATTTTATATACAGTAAGCCCTTGCCCATTCGTAGTTCACCGGTCACGGCCCCACATACTCGTCGATTAGCGGCTCCACATCAAATTACTGACACGTGATTCAACTTTAACCAATGGTTGAGAGCTTTTGTTTCTCCCTCCTGCCGCTTGGTTGCAGATGATGTGTACACTTTTTTTTTTTTCCCCCTCCTTTGCGCACAAGTGATCAACGTGATTGCCTGAATTGCAAAGTATTTTTGTAGTGTATTTTTAATTATTATTTAAGACCTATGATGTCACTCAAATGCCCTTGTTGGTCGAAGACGTCGAAGAAGGAGAGGCGGGAGGCGTGTCCGTAGGCAGAGAGAGAAGAGGAAATGCGTGAGCCTCGGACTGAGAGTAGGGACTTTGAATGTTGGAACTATGCAAGGAAAAGATAGGGAGCTGGCTGACATGATGCAGAGGAGGAAGGTGGACATACTGTGTGTTCAGGAGACAAGGTGGAAAGGTAGAAAGGCTAAAAGCTTAGGAGCAGGGTTTAAACTGTTTTATAATGGTGTGGATGGGAAGAGAAATGGAGTAGGAGTCATCTTGAAGGAGGGGTTTGTCAGGAATGTTCTAGAAGTGAAAAGAGTGTCAGACAGAGTGATGAGTCTCAAGTTAGAAATTGAAGGCGTGATAGTCAATGTTGTTAGTGCTTATGCCCTACAGGCAGGATGTAAGCTAGAAGAGAAGGAGAGATTCTGGAGTGAGTTAGATGAAGTGATGCAGAGTACCCCCAGAGGTGAAAGAGTGGTCATTGGAGCAGACTTCAATGGACATGTTGGTGCAGGCAACAGAGGGGACGAGGAAGTGATGGGCAGGTTTGGTATCCAGGACAGGAACACAGAAGGACAGATGTTGATCGATTTTGCAAAAAGGATGGAAATGGCTGTGGTGAATACTTTCTTCCAGAAGAAACAGAAGCATAGGGTGACTTATGAAAGCGGAGGTAAGAGCACACAGGTAGACTACATCTTGTGTAGGCGATGTAATTTGAAGGAAGTCAGTGACTGCAAAGTAGTAGTGGGTGAGAGGTTGCCAAACAGCATAGGATGGTGGTGTGCAGGATGACACTGATGGTGAGAAAGGTGAAAAGGCAAAGGTAGAGCAGAAGACAAAGTGGTGGAAGCTGAAAAAGGAAGAGTGTCGTGTTGTCTTCAAGGAGGAGTTGAAACAGGCTTTGGGTAGTCAGGAAGTGCTTCCAGAGGACTGGACAACCACAGCCAATGTGATCAGGGAGACCGGTAGGAGAGTATTTGGTGTGTCCTCTGGAAGGGAAAGTAGATAAGGAAACTTGGTGGTGGAATGAGGGAAGTGCAGGAGTGTGTACAAAAGAAGAGGTTAGCCAAGAAGAAGTGGGACATTGAGAGGACCAAGAGAGTAAACAGGAGTACAGGGAGACACACAGCGCAGGCTTAAGGTAGCAGTGTCAAAGGCCAAACAGAGGGCGATGATGACTTGTATGATAGGTTGAACAGTAAGGAGGGAGAAAATGATCTATACAGGTTAGCACAGCAGAGAAATAGAGATGGGAAAGACGTGCAGCAAGTTAGGAGTGATAAAGGACAGAGAGGGAAATGTATTGACTGATGACAGAAGTGTGCTGGGAAGATGGAAAGAGCACTTTGAAGAGCTGATGAATGAGGAAAATGAGAGAGAAAAAAAGAGTAGAAGGGGTGACCGTTGAGGAGCAGGAAGTAGCAAAGATTAGTAAGGGAGAAGTGAGGAGGGCATTGAAGAGGATGAAGAGTGGAAAGGCAGTTGGTCCTGATGACATACCAGTTGAGGTATGGAAGTGTCTAGGGGAGGTAGCAGTAGATTTTCTGACAAGAATATTCAACAAGGTCTTAGAAAGTGAGCAGATGCCAGAGGAATGGAGGAGAAGGTGCTTGTGCCCATTTTTTTAAGAACAAGGGCGATGTACAGAGTTGTGGCAACTACAGAGGGATAAAGTTGATGAGCCATACAATGAAGCTAAGGGAAAGAATAGTGGAAGGAAGACTAAGGGCAGAGGTCAGCATTTGTAGAACAACAGTTTGGTTTCATGCCAAGAAAGAGCACCACAGATGCAGTGTTTGCTTTGAGGATGTTAATAGAGAAGTACAGAGAAGGGCAGAAGGAGCTGCATTGTGCCTTTGTGGATCTGGAGAAAGCATATGACAGGGTGCCGAGAGAAGAACTGTGGTATTGTATGAGGAAGTCTGGAGTGACAGAGAAGTATGTTAGGAGTGGTGCAGGACATGTATGATAGATGTAAGACAGTGGTGAGGTGTGCTGTCGGTGTGACAGAAGAGTTCAAGGTGGAGGTGGGACTACATCAAGGGTCAGCTCAGCCCCTTCTTGTTTGCTATGGTGATGGACAGGCTAACAGATGAGGTTAGACAAGAATCTCCATGGACTATGATGTTTGCAGATGACATTGTGATCTGTAGTGAGAGCAGAGACCAAGTAGAGGAAAATCTAGAGAGGTGGAGGTATGCCCTGGAAAGGAGGGGATTGAAGGTTAGTCTTAGTAAGACAGAATACATGTGTGTGAACGACAAGGACCCAAGAGGAACTTTGAGGTTACAGGGGGCAGAGATAAAGAAGGTGGAGGATTTTAAGTACTTAGGCTCAACAATCCAGAGCAATGGAGAGGTGGAAAAGAGGTGAAGAAGCGCGTGCAGGCAGGTTGGAATGGATGGAGAAAAAGTGTCCGGTGTGATGTGTGATAGAGAGTATCGGCAAGAATGAAGGGAAAAGTGTACAAGACGGTGATGAGGCCAGCAATGTTGTATGGTTTAGAGACAGTGGCCCTGGGGAAAAGACAGAGTCAGAGTTGGAGGTAGCAGAGATGAAAATGTTGAGGTTCTCTTTGGGAGTAACGAGGATGGATAGGATCAGAAATGAGTACATCAGAGGGACAGCACATGTTAGATGTTTTGGAGACAAAGTCAGAGAGGCTAGATTGAGATGGTTTGGACATGTACAGAGGAGGGATAGTGAGTATATTGGTCGTAGGATGCTGAGGTTGGAACTACCAGGCAAAAGGCCCAGAGGAAGACCAAAGAGAAGATTTATGGATGCAGTGAAGGCGGACATGAAGGTCGTTGGAGTAAGAGTAGAAGATGCAGAGGATAGGGAGAGATGGAGGCAGATCATTTGCTGTGGCGACCCCTGAAGGGAACAGCCGAAAGGAAAAGAAGAAAAGAAGATGTCACTCAAATGCCCTGCATCTTCTCTAGCTTCTGGTAAGTAGCTTAAGTGCTTTATTCATTAATAAATATTATCACAGTAGAAAATTAAAAAGTTTTTACTTATTGATTACTACATTTTACTGCATTATTACTGTATTAATAAGACTGTTTATAGAATGTGTTTAACAAGCACATTTTAGCACATGTAATATTATACATTGGGTTTTAAAACCGCATCAATAATTCACGGATTTTAAGGATCCGCAGGTCAGGGTGGAACGCAACCCCAGCAAATAACGGGGGCCTTCTGTACTATAGATTGTTAATACTACCTGATGAATAAACAGAGCCAAATGCCACTGAGGGTTAAGTAGCTTGTCAGATTTGAAAGCTACCTAGTGACTTCATGTCAAATTTTACCTTCACAGCCAAATATTTAGCCAAGATGTCTTTTACACATTGTATTGAGGTATACCTGTAGGCTATAGTACAACATACATATATTTAACACAATAGACAATCATTCTTCTCTATTAGAGTAACATATTACTGTATGCTTAATTTAAAGCTACAAAGATCTGGCAAGAAAATATAACTCACTGGGCTAGTTATTTATTTATTTATTTATTTTGATATACTGTACTGTATTAATCCCGTAAGAGAAATTAGTTTCTCTACATTTAACCCATCTAAAGTGAGCACACACACAAACATACACAGTGAGCACTCTCTCGCTCACACACACACACACACACACACACACACACACACACACACACACACACACACACACACACACACACACACACACACACACACACATATACACATACACACACGTGCACACAATAGGCTGCAACATACATTGGAGGCATTTAGAGAGCAATTTGGGTTCGGTGTCATGCTCAAGGGTTCTTCAACCATTTGAATGGAGGAAGGGCAGGTGCTGCTCACTCCCCCACTACCATACATTTTTCCAGCTGGTTCAGGAATCAAACCAGTGACTTTTCAGTCCCGAAACCACTTCTCTAACCGTTCGGTTACAGTTGCCCATAGTAATAAATATAATAATAACATAATGATTCTTATAATGATCTTTTTCTTCTTTCTTTCGGCTTTTTCCCTTTCTCGGGAGTCGCCACAGCGAATCATCTGATTCACTCATTTGATTTGGCGTAGGGTTTTTTTTGCTTGTTTTTGTTTTTTACATCGGATGCCCTTCCTGTCACAACCCTTCAGCACGGGACAGAAACACGCTGACAGCTTTGCAGCCTACTCTTTACGAAAGTCAGCAATGGTTCTTTTACATGCCTCACACCATAGACAGTGAGAGACATGTCCCGCCTTTGATAACCCAGTTAGCTGCACTGGGGGGATTCTTATAATAATACAATAATTAAATAATAATTCTTATGTGGGTTGGACATCAGTTCATTTTCTAAAACCACTTAATCCTAATTAGGGTCACGGGGAGGCTGGCGCCCATTCCAGACTACTCCGGCAAGGGCAGAGTACACCCTTGACAGCTTGCCAGGTCATCGCAGGGCGGAAACACACTGGCTTTGCAACCTACTCCTGTCGAAAGTCAGCAATGGTTCTTTTACATGAACCTCACACCATAGACAGTGAGAGACATGGCCGGCCTTTGATAACCCAGTTAGCTGCACTTGGGGGGACAGTGACAACTTGTGGTGAGTGAGGCTTGAACCCTCAACCTTAGAATGAGTGATCCAGCACCCTATACCACTAGGCCACCACTGCCCGACTGGGTTGGACATAAAGAAGTGAATTGTCAATATTTCCATGTATTCACATGCATGCAGATCCTTATCAGACACAGAGGAATAACTAGTGGTAGCAGGCAATAGGTATACCATAGCTCATGAGAGTTGTGAACCTTTGCACCAGGGCCGCAGTTATATCAATGACTTTGTATTGGTGTAATCGGACTTGCGGTTGCATGTTCTGGGCACTTGGGTGAAGAGAGGAGCTGAGCTGTTATCCGATCACCACCTGGTGGTGGCGGATGAAGCTGCCATCCAGACATAGAAAACCCAAACGTATAGTCAGGGTCTCCTAGGAAAGTTTACCGACATCTTCTGTCAGAGGGACCTTCAGCTGCCACTTCCATCAGCATGACAGCCAGATCCCAATGGAGAACGGGAACAGAGAGTCCGAATGGACTATATTCTGTCTCCATTATTGAGGTGGCAGCCCGGAGCTGTGGCCAGAAATTCATTGATGAGTGTCATGGGGGAAACCCCAAAAACCAAGTGGTGGATGCCTGAGGTGAGGGGGCAATCCAGCTGAAGAAGAAGGGTCCTGTTGGTCTGTGGGACTCCCAAGACAGCAGACAGGTACCTGCAGGCTGGGCTGTCGTCGTTGCAAAATCTCAGGTGTGGGAGAAGTTCTGTGAGGGCCTGGAAAAAGACTACTGATTGGTCTCGAAAAGGTTCTAGACCACTATGCAGTGCCACAGCTGGGGGAAGCGGTACTTTACAAACACTGTTTACAGGGGAAGTGGGAAGCTGCTCACCTCAACTGAGGAGTTGGAACATCTGACCAATGTTGTCGGAACCGATGATTGAACCTTGAATTCAGGAGAAACAGTGTGGCTGCAGCACTCTTGACCAGCTCTACACACTCTACAGCAGGGGTGTCAAACTCGTGCCACAAAGGGCCATGTGGCTGTAGGTTTTGTTTTAACCAAGCAGCAGCACACCTGACTTGGGCCATTTAATCAACTGATCTGAGTCTTCAGGCAGCTGATTTGTCAGTGTCTGTACAGAGCAAACAAATTGACCAATCAGCTGCATGAAGACTCACACCAGTTGATTAAATGACTCAAGGTTGAAACAAAAACCTGCAGCCACATGGCCCTTTGTGGCACAAGTTTGACACCACTGCTCTACAGGATCCCAAAGGTGGGATGGGAGTTTGCTCAACCAGTCTATGTGCTTTTTTGTGGACTTAGAGAAGGCTTACGATTGATAATGTCTCTCAGGCTATCTTGTGGAGTGTGCTCCAGGAATATGGTATACAAAATCTATTGCCACAGGGCATTCAGTCTCTGTTTTGCCAGTGTCAGAGCTTGGTCTGCATTGCTAACAACATGTCAAATTCATTTCCAATGAGGTTTGGATTCCACGAAGGCTGTCTTTTGCCACAAGTTCTGTTCATAAAATGTATTAATAGAATTTCTATACACAGTCCCATGGAGGGGTTCTGGTTTGGTGGCCATAGGAGCTTATCTCTGATTTTTGTGGATGATAGTGTCCTTTTGCCCTCATCAAAGTGGGACCTGCAACTCATTGGGGAAATTCCCAGCTGAGTGTGAAGTGGCCAGGATGAGAATCAGCACTTCCGATTCTAAGGCCATGGTTCACAGCCAGAAAAGGATGGAATGCATCGTCCTGGTTAAGAATGAGGTCCTGACCCAAGTGGAGGAGTTCAAGTATATTGGGGACTTGTTTACAAGTGAGAGAAGGATGGAGATCCGTGGTTCAGCCTCTGCTGTAAAGTAGAGCTTGTACTGGTGCTTCATGGTGAAGATGAGTTGAGCCAGAAGTCAAAGCTCTCAAGTGACCAGTTAATTTACAATTCTATCCTCTAATCTATAAGTGATGTATAAGTATACTGTATCGTACATACAGTGGTACCTCACCTTACGAAAGTCCCAACAAACGAAAAATCCAGGTTATGAAATGCATTTTGCTAAAATTTCTGTCTCTGGATACGAAACAAATTCACGTTACGAGAGCGCCATTTTAAAAATTCAAACAATATGCGAGTTGCTCTCCCATTTGCTATCTCCCAACATCCTGCCCCGCTGGCCTCCCATTGCCTATCTCCCAACATCCCACCCTGCTGGCCTCCCATTAGCCAGGAGGGATGATGCAGCTCCCTCCCACTGGCTATTATGGACCTCTATCTCCATAATACCCATGATGCTTTTTGTGTAAAGGACAGAGTTACTGAGTTTTTTGAGTGTGCTCATTGCAACTTAATTTTTTGGCTCAGGCTTTTAACCTTGCATAAACATTTGTAAGATTATAACTCTGCTAAGAAGACAGTCAACACACACACACACACACACACACACACACACACACACACACACACGCACGTCGCAAGTGAAAAGAAGAAGCAGGCTCGTGGCATACGTTGAGTGATATTGCAAAGGAATATGGCCAAACCTGTCTACCATCGTTACGATATTGAAGCAGAAGGAGGCCTTAAAAGGTATACCCTTATAATTTTAAAAGAGTTTAGGGGTAGTATTGGGGCCTTGGAACGAATCACGTGTTTTATATGTAAAATGCGGTTCAACTGACGAAAAATCCAGGTTACGAAACCACTTCTGGAACGGATTAATTTCGTAAAGTGAGGTGTCACTGTATTTATCTACTAGATGGTGTGTTATTCTTAATGTCATTGCATAAGTAACACAAAAGGACTTAAAGTTATGAATGCTTGGCATACATATATAACTTATATTCCCCCCAAGTGCAGCTGTAAAAAGACTGGAAAATGTGTACACATCACAATAACTGATTTAAATTTCAATCCTGAAATAGTGATTCATGAAACTATGGAATATAAGGACAAGGCAGGAAAGAAGATTTTTCACTTATAGTACTTATTTTCTGACCAATTCCATCCTAATAGGGTCACAGGGTCTGTTCTAATCAACATTGGGCAAAAGAGTACACCATAAACAGCAGACCACCATAGGGTCATTACACACACACACACACACACACACACACACACACACACACACACACACACACACACACACACACACACACACACACACACACACACACACACACACACACACACACACACACACTCACACACACACACACAAAACCATTCACACTCACACCTTGGGGCAATTTGGAACAGGCAAATGGAATAATATGCATGTCGCTGTACTTTGGAAGGGAATAGGATTCCCTGAAGAAACCCCAGGCATCCATGAAGAGAACATGCAATTTCTACACAAAGAAATTGCTTAATTTTGACTTGGACATATAATATGTATAACTTGCACATAATGGTTGTTTGATTAACTTACAAACTTTCCCAGTTAAATGTTTTTTTTTTCTTTCAATCTGATCATTGATGTGAACATTAATCATAGGTTCATTATCTGTATCTGTATGATGTGTGCTTTGAGCAACAAAATTGTCTGATTAGATAACAGTATGGGTGTTCAGCTGTTATTTTCTACCCCTGTAGTTAGCTAATACATTAATTAGGTGATAAATGTTCATTTACTCATTTTTCAAACTGCTTAATCCCACTCTATTCACAGGAAGGCTGGTGCCAGTTTCAGCCAACATTGGCTAAGGTGTGGTGCACCATAAACAGCTCACCAGACCATCAGCGGGCAACACACACACACACACACACACACACACACACACACACACACACACACACACACACACACACACACAAACACATATACACCCTCAAACTCACAGCTAGGGGAAATATGTACAGCCATTTAACCTAATGCGCATGTCTTTCGACTATGATAGGAACCTGGACTACCAGTACAAAGAGAACAGAGAACCTGCAAACACTACACAGAAAAGCCCTCTACATCAAACCCAGGGCCTTTAATTGTTAGAACGGTACTTCTCAAATATTTTCTGTGGCACCCTCTCTAGGAAGAAAAATCATTTCACCCCCGCCTCCCCACCACCACCACCACTCCCCGCAAGCGACATTAACATTTTTAATCTAACAGAAAAGATTTAAAGTGTACCAATGTGCCTGAAATTAAACTGTTCACTGCACTTCAAAATGTTTGCTCGTGTGAAAAACCTCATGGCAATGAGAGCACCACTGCCAACTATTGGAGTGGAGGTGCAATTACACTTGATTCTCATACACAATTCCAGAAAAGTATGTTCCCCAGGGTCATGGCATCACACCGCGCCCCTGCTGGCATCATACCGCCCTGGTGTGTATGTGTGTGGGGGGTACTATTGGAGAAGCACTGTGTTAAACAGACGTGCTAAACACTATGCCACTGTGGAGCCCATAAGAAATGCTTATAAATGATAAATTAACTTATACACTATAAGCCTGGAAAACAATTCACACACTCAGTTTTTTCTTTGAGTTTGTTGAGCCTTTAGCATGCAAGCACTATGGCACCATATGACAGTTAAATTAAGTCAGCTGGTTGATGTCACAATGGCCTTTTCGTCGCTGATGGTACATATATAAAATGGGGACTCGCATAATGAAAGAGTGGTTCAGGCAGCATCCAGAGTTCTGACTTTAATGCTATTTAATGTTTTCGGGATGTGCTGAAGAATACTTTATGGAGTGGATAGATTTTTACCTCATCAATTCAAGAATTTGGTGAGAAATGAACCTAACACGGGATGGAAATAAATGCTGTACTGCTTAAGCTTGTTGAAACGATGGTGTGATGTATATATGTGCTCTAAACGAGGTTAAAGGAGGAACAACATATGCATTTTTCTAGGTTTTTGTTTGTTCGTTTCTTTCTTTATTTGTTTGCTTGCTTGCTTGTTTTTGCTTGGCCAGGCAGTGTATATGCATCAGGTACGTATGTTGGGGCCGGAGAAGAGTAAAGAGGGACGATCCCAGATCCAGGTTTGAGAATGTATTTTGAATAAACATGGACGTTGTCTTGGTTGTTCTTGCTCATCTCCCTCTTGTTATCTGGGTGAAAATAACATACCTGCTGCTCCCTGATCAGAATGTGTTCATAAAAAATAAAAAATAAATCTGAATTGATGATTTAAACAGAAGCCCGTAAGAAGAATCGTACGCTTGGCAGACTGTTCTTGAAAACAGTGTCAGGAGATTAGAGCATAAACAGGTAGCACTCAGAATTTCACTGTTTGTAGAGTGATATAAAACACTATTCCAGAAAGTAAAGCTCTAAGTGTATATGGATTAAAACAAAGTACACACAGATAATCTGACTATGTCATCTTTCTCATGGGGCTTTCTGAAGCGCTCACACTCCTCCATGGTTTCATTAAACACTACCTAACAGTCCAAGCTGCTTCCTGTACACTTGGCTGTGCCTTCCTCTGCGTCCCTGCACATCTTTAAAACACTATTAATGCCTAATGGGCCTGCTCATTAGCTGTACTTCCAAACATGCTCTGGCCATTATGAGCTCCATTTGCTGTTGGGTCACACACTTGTGCACACAGAGTGTGTTGTCTGTCAACTTCGAATTCGCTTTATAATTCACAATCACAACTGCTCAACTGACTTCAGTTTTTACGTTTTGTTCACGTTGAAATTGAAATACAGGGATCCCTCACTTTACGCAGTTAATGGGAATGAGACACCTTGCAACCGCCGATTTCCGTGAAGTAGGATCGACCGCCCCTGACTGACATATACGTACATGTATACGTGTATATGTCTGTCTTCCTTTCAGCTTTTTTCCCTTTTACTCGGGAGTCGCCACAGCGAATCATCTGATTCGCACGTTTGATTTGGCAGAGGCTTTTATGTCGGATGCACTTCCTGTCATAACCCTTTTTAGCAAGGGACAGAAACACGCGGACGACTTTGCAGCTACTCTTTACGAAAGTCAGCAATGGTTCTTTTACATGCCTCACACCATAGACAGTGAGAGACATGGCCCGCCTTTGATAACCCAGTTAGTACACGTGTATATACTATCAATAAATACATATTAAATGTTATAAATGCTTATAATAACAATTAAACATTCAAAAATAATGCATAAGATGTAAATAAAATATAAATACACACACGTGCACACACTCAGATAAAAATGTAAGTAGTTTTGTTGGGGGGCTCTGGGTTGTTTTTTTGGAGGGTGCATAATTGGTCTTGTTTTGTGGCAATTTCCTTAATTTTCTTATTTTTTTTTATTTTTCAATGAATATTTAAAAAAAGAAAACCCGTGATGCACTGAAGCCATAGAAATTGAAGCAGGACGTAGTGAGGGATCACTGTATAGCTGATTTGTGAGACCTGTTCTACTTAAAAGACATTATGAATGGATGAAGGATGTGAACTCAACATTCTGAATACCAGATTGCAGTCTCTAAACAGACACAAATACACATGAATCTTAAAAGAAAAAAAAAAAAAAAAAAAACCTCTCACCATCACTATTTGTTTGTTTTGTTTGTTTCTTTTCTTCTTGTTCGAAGCATTCACATTTTCTTGAATGAATGTGTTTATCGTGACAGATTCTGCGAGAAACAACGAAATATCCGTGGAAAGCGCTTCAGAACTTTTGTTTCGCAAAGAGTCTGCATGTACTACCTGTGCATCACCCTAATTCTGTGTGTTTGCAGATTGTCTTTGTGTGTGTGTGTGTGTGTGTGTGTGTGTGTGTGTGTGTGTGTGTGTGTGTGTGTGTGTGTGTGTGTGTGGACCGCACACATGTGAAACTGTGGATTACCTATCCTAAGGTTAGGGGTTCAAGCCACACTCTCAATGGTTGTCACTGTCCCCCTCCCCCCATGCATTGGAAAATCATGGATAAGTCAGCAGCCATAGTTTTTGTGCTGTGAGCTCGTAGAGTGATGAAGACAAAACAAATATTGATTTTTAATTGGTTTTGCATTTGGATTGTACAAGGGAAAAGTGTACAAGACGGTGATGAGGCCAACGATGTTGTATGGTTTAGAGACAGTGGCCCTGGGGAAAAGACAGGAGTCAGAGTTGGAGGTAGCAGAGATGAAAATGTTGAGGTTCTCTTTGGGAGTAACGAGGATGGATAGGATCAGAAACGAGTACATCAGAGGGACAGCACATGTTAGATGTTTTGGAGACAAAGTCAGAGAGGCTAGATTGAGATGGTTTGGACATGTACAGAGGAGGGATAGTGAATATATTGGTAGTAGGATGCTGAGGTTGGAACTACCAGGCAGAAGGTCCAGAGGAAGACCAAAGAGAAGATTTATGGATGTGGCGAAGGCGGACATGAAGGTAGTTGGAGTAAGAGTAGAAGATGCAGAGGATAGGGAGAGATGGAGGCAGATCATTTGCTGTGGCGACCCCTGAAGGGAACAGCCGAAAGAAAAAGAAGAAGAAGAAGAAGATTTGGATTGTACAACTCTTTTTCTGGGGACAGTGGTGGCCGGTGGTAGGGTGCTGGATTACCGATCCTAAGGTTGGGTGTTCAAGCCCCACTGTCACCAGTTGTCACTGCTGACCCCACCCCCTCTCCCCCCAGTGCAGCTGACAAGGCCAGCCATGTCTCTCACTGTCTATGGTGAGAAGCCTGCAAAAGAACCATTGCTGACCTTTCTCAAGAGTAGCTGCATAACTGTCGGCCTGTTTCTGCCTTGCAATGGCCTGACAAGCTGTCAGGGTGTACTTTTACCTCAGCCCCAAGTTGGCTGAGATGGGCGCCTGGCTCCCCGCAACCCTAATTAGGACTAATTAAAAAAAAAAAAAAAAAAAAAAAAAGAACTACGACATCTTTTCCTGCTAAATTATCACAAATTACTCATAACTGCAAGGTATACATTATGAGTATTATATTGAAATATGGGCAGTGGTGGCCTGGTGGTAAAGTGTGGCTGGATCACTAATCCTCAGGTTGGGGGTTCGAGTGCCACTCTCAACAGGTTGTCACTGTCCCCCATTGCAGCTAACTGGGTTATCCAAGGCCGGCCATGTCTCTCACTGTCTTTGGTGTGAGGTTTATGTAAAAGAGCCATTGCTGACTTTCAACAAGAGTAGCTATATAGCTGTCATGTTTCTGCCCTGCGATGGCCTGGCAAGCTGTCCAGGGGTGTACTCTGAACTTGCCCAGAGTCGGCTGAGATATGCAACACCCCCCCCCCCCTCCCCGCGACCCTAATTAGGATTCAGCGGTTCAGAAAACGAATGAATGTGGAACTGTCTATGCAGTAATACACCATCCAGGAGTTGAGGTTTTCTACAGTTGGTGACATGGTGAAGAAAAAAATGTTTCTCTTCCTTGCCTCATTCTTTTTCTTCCGAGATCAGCATTAAACATTAAATAAGCTCTGCTTCGCTTGAGTTGCAAACTACTGCACATTTTCTCCGTGTTTCTGTCATTATTTTATTCTCTTGTCAATAGTCTCACTTTTAGGCCATGCTCTTTCCCTCTTGATAGGTCAGGCAGGTATTACAAGTAAGTCACAGTGCATACACTGCAGATGACTTTAGGTACATTTATGTCCTCGGTGCATGAAACCACATATGTGGCAGTATATTATGGCCCTCATTGCTCAAGTAACCAGTTAAAAACAGTTACTAGAAACAACAAAGACCAAGTTTGTTAACTTGGACATACAGTATGTTGTTTATTCCATCATTGATTCCTACAAAACGCCTGGTTAGAGTCACAATGATTAAATTTGTAGTTTAATTCATTCATTCATTCATTCATTCATTCGCTGAACCGCTTCAATGTGCTAGGGAGTAGGGAGGCCAACTCCACAGAGAACATGCCAACTTCAAAGAGAAATGTTCTCTCCAGCATGGGGAGAACATACCAACTCCACAGAGAATGCTCTCCCCAGCATCGGGAGAACAAGCCAACTCCACAGAGAATGCTCTCTCCAGCATGGGGAGAACATGCCAACTCCACAGAGAAATGTTCTCTCCAGCATGGGGAGAACATGCCAACTCCACAGAGAAATGTTCTCTCCAGCATTGGGAGAACAGGCCAACTCCACAGAGAATGCTCTCCCCAGCATGGGAAGAACATACCAACTCCACAGAAAAATGTTCTCTCCAGCATTGGGAGAACAGGCCAACTCCACAGAGAATGCTCTCCCCAGCATCGGGAGAACAAGCCAACTCCACAGAGAATGCTCTCTCCAGCATGGGGAGAACATGCCAACTCCCCAGAGAAATGTTCTCTCCAACATGGGGAGAACATGCCAACTCCACAGAGAATGTTCTCCCCAGCATGGGGAGAACATACCAACTCCACAGAGAATGTTCTCTCCAGCATGGGGAGAACATGCCAACTCCACAGAGAAATGTTCTCTCCAGCATGGGGAGAACATACCAACTCCACAGAGAATGCTCTCCCCAGCATCGGGAGAACAAGCCAACTCCACAGAGAATGCTCTCTCCAGCATGGGGAGAACATGCCAACTCCACAGAGAAATGTTCTCTCCAGTATGGGGAGAACATGCCAACTCCACAGAGAATGCTCTCTCCAGCATGGGGAGAACATGCCAACTCCACAGAGAATGCTCTCTCCAGCATGGGGAGAACATGCCAACTCCACAGAGAAATGTTCTCTCCAGTATGGGGAGAACATGCCAACTCCACAGAGAATGCTCTCTCCAGCATGGGGAGAACAAGCCAAATCCACAGAGAATGTTCTCTCCAGCATGGGGAGAACATGCCAACTCCACAGAGAATGCCAATGCAACAGAGAAATGTTCTCGCTGTTTACAGGATAGCCAGGATCTTCTTGCTGTAGGGCAATGCTAGTGCTAACCATTATGCCACCGTGCCACTGTAGTGAGCTTTAAATGCATACAACACCATCATCCTGAAGTATGAATTGATGCTGCTGTTCAATCTTATGTTCACTTGACAACCACCAGTTTTAAATGGCTGTTTGGAGTTGTACAGTATTGGGCCATTACTATCAACACCATGACTCTTTCAAAAATGAATTTTAGACATTTCGTCAATAGAGAATTAACAACGTTAAAATTTCATTTAAAAGGTTAAATTTCATTCAAATGTCAGACAGTTAATTCACGGTTGACGATTTGAGCTGGAAAAAAAGGTGCTTTCCTTGGGTCCTGAATAGCGCTGAACTCACTCGGGTCGTTACCTTCATTCATTTTCTGAACCGCTTAATCCTAATTAGGATCACGGGGAGGCTGGCACCCATCTCAGCCGACTCCGGGCGAGGGCACAACCTGGAGAGCTCGCCATGCCATCGCATGGCCAGCACTCACACAACCATTCATACTCACACCTAGGGGTGATTTGAAACAGCCAATTAACCTACTGTGCATGTTTATGGACTGTGGGACGAAAGTAGAGAACCCGGAGGAAGCTCATGCAAGCACAGAGAGAACATGCAACCTCCACATAGAAACTCCCGAGCTGGGAATCGAACCCAGGACCGTCTTGCCGTGAGGCGCACGTGCTAACAACTACACCCATGCTGCCTGTCATCACCGTCTTACAGAAACAACACAAACCATATTTGAAAGGTACACATCTAAGACACGGTTCTCTCCCACGACACATAATGATGTATCAACAAAAACTCAACTGAGAATTAACAAGGTCCATCTGTCATTTCATTCAAATGGCAGATAGACCTTGTTAATTCTCGGTTGATGAACAGAAGACAAGGCCTTTTGAACAGGAAAGACCTGTGATCCCAGGCATGAATGGATAAGTCTGACATTGCTTACTGATGTATGGGTGCATGTCATCAGCTCCCACAATCAACGCAGTGAGGCTTACACACACATGCACACGCGCTCCACACATCAAGTAGTCCGTAGCTTTGATAGATTTGACCTCACAGTAAGAATGACAGTCGCTAAGACCGTTTTGTGCAAGGCCCTGCTAGTGCTGGTCAATTGTGCTGAGCCATTGAACGACCTTCGGTGTGAGCCACATTCCCAGAGAAAATAGCAGGCAATTAGCACAGTGAGTGGATTACAAGATTGCAATAACTTGTGGATTAATGCGTTCACTTATTCTTAACATTTCAGAGCCACCATGAATAGAGCTGTCTTTGGCACGGAGGTTCTGCTAACTCAAGTGAATGCAGTCAAAATTATGGGATAGTAAAATTGGTAGTCAGAAGATTAACTATTAGAGTCGAGAAGGCTTGTTTTGAAAGAGCTATTATTTGGGAGAAGGGCACATCAATCTCAATCTGACAGCCATATTGGTTATGGATAGTGAACACTGCTCTCACTGCAGTTGTTTTGCAAACATTTGCGAAATTGCCACTTTTGGTTAAATACATTGATTTACCAAACACATCGTCGACTGAGAATTAACAAAGTCAATCTGCCAGTTCATTCAAATCTCAGCGAGACCTTGTTAATTCTCTGTTGATGACTTTGCTTAGCAACCTCACATACTTATAATCTAAAAAAATTAAGATTATAAAGTCTATTTATCCGCATGTTTTACTCGTTTGCAGAGTCACTTGCTCTTATTATTGTTGTGGAGGGGGGGGAAGGCCTGGTGCCTATCTCAGCCAACACTGTGTGAAAGCAGGGTACACCCTGTACAGCTCGCAGGGTTCTTGCATTTTACTTTTTTGCAGGGCTAGCACACACACACACACACACACACACACACCCACACACCCACCCACACACACACACACACACACACACACCACTAGGGTCAATTTGAAACAGACGATTAGCCAGCTGTACATGTTTTTTGACTGTGGGAAGAAATTGGAGTCCTGGAGGAGTTCCATACAGAAATGCCCCAGCCCAGGACTTGAACCGAGGGCCTTCTTGCTGTGAGTCAGACATGTAAAGCACTACACCTCCATGCCACCCTAAAGTGAACCTTCATTTCTAATTTTATATTTTTAACATGTTCACCACTTGGAGTCATGCTGGTAATGTTTTGTCTATTTCAAGTGTTGCTTGCAAATGCCCCCTCTCTCTCTCTCGCTCTCTCTAACACACACACACACACACACACACACACACACACACACACACACACATACAAAAAAAAAACACCAAAACCCCCTATTCCTTTGGCTAAGTTGATGGCATCCTCTATGAGTGATGACACCGGTGTTCGGTGTTCGGTCAGCAGTGGGGAAGAAATAAGACTGAAGGGCTGAGGATATCAGTTAGCTCTTGCCTCCTCTTCTGGGCCACACTGGCACTTCAGGCACTCCCTAATGGCTCACATCACTCAGCTAGTCTCAGATGTTTGATATTCATTAGTAATGATCCAAAATTTCCAAAAGTATTCCTTCTGCAATGTGAGTAGCAACACTGTGAAAGATTGAAACAACTTTTAAGGTGTTCATCATTCATTTCCTGTAGCCGTTTAATCCTAATTAGGGTCACGGGGAGGCTGGGGCCCATCCCAGCTGAGGGCAGAGTTCACCCTGGCCAACTCACCAGGCTAACGTAGGGCAGAAACACGCTGACGGCTTTGTAGTTACTCTTGAAAAGTCAGCAAAGGTTCTTTTACATGAACCTCTCACCATAGACACTGAGAGACATGGCCGGCCTTTGATAACCCAATTACTGTACTGGGGGGACAGTGACAACCTGTAGCGAGTGGGGCTCGAACCCCCAACCTTAGGATCAGCGATCCAGCACCTTTTACCACCAGGCCACCACTGCCCACTTTTAAGGTGTGATGGAATATTGAAAATCGTGGTATACGAACAGAAAACAGAATACAGGGATCCCTCGCTACTTTGCGTTTCAATTCATGCGGCTTCGGTGCATCGCGTTATATATATTTTTTTAATATTCACTGAATTTAAAAAAAGGAAATTAACGAAGAATAGGGGGGAAAGTTAAGGAAAATGCCACAAAACAAAGCCAATTATGCAAAAAAAAAAAAAAAAACCTAAAGAAACAAAAAACAACTCAAAAACCCCCATCAAAATCACTTAGATTTTGATGTGAGGTGTGCATCTGTGCGCGCGTGCGTCTGTATGTGTGTGTATTTATATCTTATTTACATCTTATGCATTATTTTTGAATATTTAATTGTTATTATAAGCATTTATAGTGTTGAATATGTATTTATTGATATTATACACATATACATGTACGGTCAGGGGGGGGTTGGTCCTACTTCGTGGAATTCGGCGATTGTGGGGGGGATCTCGGTCCCAATTGACCGCGGAAAGTGAGAGATCCCCGTAGACGCCATTTTAATTTTATGCTAGAAGACAGGATGATTGTAACAGTGGGAAGAAATGTTTTTTATGATATACAATTGATGACGAGTGCAGCTATCTTTTGGATAATTTTGTGAATTTTAATACATTTATTCATCTTTAGTAACTGTGGGCCACTGAGTGTGAGGTAGAGGATACACACTGGATGACATGCTACATTCACACATTCCTTCACACCAATGGAAAATGAGTGGAAATTGAATGGAATGGAATTAATGGAGAAGTACCAAACTCTCTCAATTCACTCACTCATTTGTGGAGCCACTTAATCAATCCTAGGTAGTAGGGTCAGCCTGGACTGGGCGAAGACAGGGTGCACTATAAACAGCTCACTAGAGCATCACAGGGCAAATTCACACAACCATTCACACGTACCTGAAAACCTAGGGGCAGTTTGAAACAACCAATCAGTCTAATGAGTATGACTATTGTAGGAAACTGGAGTACCTGAAGGAAAGCCTTGCATGCATAGGTTAGATCAGGGGTGCTCAATCCTGCTCCTGGAGATCTACCTTCCAGATGACTTTATCTCCAACCCTAATGTGGCCCGTGTGACATGTAAGATCCAGTCAGGTCTTGATGAGATGATTGGATGGTTAGGTGGGCGTGATTAGGGTTGGAGTGAATGTCTTCTGGGAGGTAGATCTCCAGGAGCAGGATTGAGCACCCCTGGGTTAGATCATACAAACTCCACACAGAAATGTCCAAGCCCGGGACTTGGACCCGGAACCTTTGTGCGTGTGAGGTAGGTGTGCTAACCGCTAAATCGCCATGGAAACAAACAAACAAACAACAACAAAAACATCTTATACAGACATCTGTAGGACAAATTAACTAGCATTATGAAGCGTACTGTCAGCAGACTACTTTTCATCAGAAAGAACACATTAGTTTATTAATCCGGGGTATTCTAAGCACAAACAATGTGAGAAGACACTCACTCATTTGCTGAGCCGCTTAATCCTACTGTGGACCTCAGCCAACTCTGGTAAAAGGTGGGGTACACTATGAACAACTCACGAGACATTCAACACACACAACCATTCACACTGACATCCACATCTAGGGACAACTTGGAGCAGCCAATTAGCCTAACGTGCATGTCTTTGTACTGTGAGAGGAAACCCACACAAGAACGAAGAGAACATGCAAACTCCACACAGAAACGCCGATGCCGGTGCTGGAAATCAAGCCCTGGACCTTTTTCTTGTGAGGAGGACGTGCTAATAACTGCGCCACTGTGCTGCCTGTGAGAAGACAGAATTCCACAGTTATTTCTTGAACTGCTGCTGCAGTTCTCAATGTGGTTTTGCATCAGACGTACTGTCTGGTTTTGAAATGGTATAGTTGTGAGCAGACATGGAATACATTCTAAGGATGATGTTGGGTTTCGTACATCTCATGTTTCACTGCAGTGGTACCAACTGTGTTTGCTTGGCATTCTTAGTATTTGTAACTATACAGGGATCCTTCACTTTCCATGGTTAATTGGGACCGAGATCCCCCGCGACCGCCGAATTCCGCGAAATAGGAACAACTCCCTGACTGACATACACAGGGATCCCTCACTACTTCGCACTTCAATCCATGCGGCTTCAGTGCATCGCAGTTTTTTTTTAAATAAATAAATAAATAAATATTCATCAAATAAAAAAACTATGGAAATTAAGAAAGACTAGGGGCAAAAATAAAGGAAAATGCCACAAAAACAAGGTCAATTATACAAAAAAAAAAAAAAAAAACCCACCAAAAACCCTAAACCAACACAAAACAAAAAACAACCCAAAATCTCCCATTAAAACTATTACATTGTTGTATCTGTTTGTGCACAGGTGCGTATGTATGTGTGTCGCGTTCTTCTCATGCAATACCATCTGTATGTGTGTGTGTGTGTATTTATATTTTATTTACATCTCATGCTAATTTTTAATGTTTAATTGTTATGATAAGCATTTATAGCATCGAATATGTATTTATTGATATTATATACACATATACATGTATGTATACTTTAGTCGGGGGGGGGGTTGAGGGGGTGATCCTACTTCATGGATTTCGATGGTCGCATGAGGATCTCGGTCCCAATTAACCGTGGAAAGTGAGGGATCCCTGTACATACATGTATATGTGTATATAATATCAATAAATACATATCCAATGCTATAAATGCTTATAATAGCAATTATACATTGAAAAATAAAGATATAAATAAAACATAAATACACACACACACACTCAGATGTGCACCTTACATAAAAATGTAAGTAATTTCCTTAATTTTTTCCTACTATTCTTCCATAATTTTCTTATTTCTTAATTTGATGAATATTAAAAAAAAAAACAAAAACAAAAAAAAAAAAAAAAAAAAAAAAAAACCACAATTTACTGAAGCCGCATAAATTGAAGCGCGACGTAGCGAAGGATTACTTTACTCATATTGTCAACTGAGAATTAACAATGTCTGTCTGCGAGTTCATTCAAATGGCACATAGACCTTGATAATTCATGGTTGATGATATCTCAAACAAGGTGAGTGTGGCCTAATGTGAATTTTTGCATCCACAAAGGCCCCAATGGAGGTAAAAATGACAGCATTTTCAGAATGTCATAAATAAACATTGTAAATGTTGTCCAACATGGCTACTGTTGTTTGTTCTATTAGTTTCTGTTTGCCCCAGCTGACCACTTTCTCATTTCCGTCTAAAAATAAAGCTTAAGCTTTCCCAACTTTGCTTTCATTCTTCTCTCCCAGTCCAAATGCAAATCTTTC